>JARVLU010000103.1:20867717-20894433 GCA_031762415.1 Simpsonichthys santanae | reverse complement strand
AATAGCTAAAGCACCAGCAAAACTAGCTGAATTCCAGTCACCTTGTTGAGTCCAAACACAGAGGTGCTGCTGACTAGCTTGCACTCTGCACAGTAGCTCTTCACATGCTTTTTTCCTGCTGTCCCCCGCAGGATATTTAGATGCAAATGTAGCATGGCGTGTGTCCAAGTGCCGCTTTAAATTTGACCGTTTCGTCGATGCAATTTTATCATTGCTTATTAGACACACTGCAGAACCTGCTCTCTCCACAAAAGAAAATTCCTCTGTCCATTCCTGCTGAAAAGTACCATAGTCCTCATCTCGTTTTCTTTTAGCCGCCATCTTTGTCACACGGGTTTCCGCAACTAGCTAAGCTAGCGGCTAGGAGGGATATTTACTTCCTGATCACGTCACCCGTGTACGTGACTCATTATCCGATTGGCTCCAGCTGTGATTGGCTTCAGCCACTCGCGACCGTGTTTTATATTTTTATCGTTTTTTTTTTATTATTAAAGATTTGTCTGCGAGCCATATGCAGCCATCAAAAGAGCCACATCTGGCTCGCGAGCCATAGGTTCCCGACCCCTGATGTAGACGGACACAACCTGCCTCTGAATTATTCACAGCAACAACATGAATGTTTTAAAGGGAACAATTTTGCTGCTTTGCTTCAGCTTCACTTTGGTTCCACTTGTTCTATCGCGCTGAATCAGCTATAGAAATTCACAAGGCAACCACTGAAATATTAAACACACTAATTTAAAACTGATTAGACTTATTTAGATCAGATTACTTTGGACTCATCATCTGCACGGGAACTTCCAGGTTCAGTTTTAGCAGGACCCACATTTTCAACTCTTCATTGTTTCAGGAGCCTTTTACTTCCACTCTGTCCCTGTGTGCCATCAATATTTTTTTATTTCTTTGACCTAATTATTTCCCTAAAATTCTGTCAAACGGTTGATCCAGCAGAGTACGACAGGAAGGACTATGGTTAATAGCATGTCCCTACACAGTGTTGCTTAAAACAATTGTGTTATTCCTCACAATTTTTTATTTTGCTTTTTAAGCAGGATTTTTTTTTCCCTTATACAGAAGTCGCTACTTCACGGTTCGACTTTTGCAGACTCGCTCTTTCTCTGTTTTTCAAAATAAGACTGGACATCACACACAATTGGCTGATTGATGGATGAGCCACACGATCAGCATGGATTTTTTTTAATTTAAAATAAATAATTTTAAATTATTTAGCACCTGCTGCACCTGTGTGCAGTCCACATATGCAGGGAGAAGCTCCTTCCTGCAGTGTGTCATGATCTCTGCTCTGCATGACCGAGAGTGCTGGCAGAGAGGGCCGAGATCATGACATGCTGGGTTATTTCCAAAATAAACTACTACTTTTACTTGTAGTACTATTCCTTCTTTGCGGTTGTCCACTTATCACGGGTGGACTGAGAACAAAACCTCACCATGATAAACGAGGGACTACTGTATATTAAAGAGGTCTTGATCAATATTTCTGCATGTTTACCGTCAAGGGTTTTCTTTAAACTTTGCATTTTGGTGGCTTTTCTGAGAAATGCTTTTGTTTGACAAGCCACTTACGTTGACCTTCGGCTCATTCAGATAAAAGAAGACCTCAAAACTCAAGGGATGAGCCAGTGTCGTGTCAAAAACCCCTTTTAAACTGAATCTTTAGTGGCTTTGTTACCTGTCACTGAGACACAGTTAGAAGAAAAAAAACAGAAACTGATAAGATTATTTACTAAGATCACTTTAAAAGATTATAAGAATGTTTGTATTATTAATCATAGTGTCACTAGAACATCTAATTTAGTTGGCGTACGTCCTGATTTAAGCCAGTGCCACAAATATTTTCTGTTTTCCTTCTTCCTCCTCTCCAGTCTCTCCTGAGCATACCCGGCTCGCCTTTCCTCTCCCGTCACAACAGCAAGAGCAGCATCTTTAGTTTTAAGGGCCGCGGTAAGGACATGGGCTCGGAGACTGAGTTCGCAGATGACGAGCACAGTACGGTGGAGGAGTGCGAGGAGCGCCGCGGCTCCCTCTTCAGCCCATACCGACGGAACAGCTACACCGGCTTCCACGGGAAGAGGAACAGCACGGTGGATTGCAATGGAGTAGTGTCACTCATTGGCCCCGGGCCTGGTGGACGCCTTCTGCCAGAGGTGAAAATAGATAAGGCAGCTTCTGACGACAGTGTAAGGAAGTCAATGAGTAGACCTATCTAGGCATGGCCCCTCCCCCCTCCTCTCTCGTTCGTTACGTTTCTTTCTGGCTCTCTTTTTTCAACTCTGTCATCTTTGCAAGTCCGTATGTATCTCTTGGCTAAGCGCTCGCGCCTTCCCTCCCCCAGCCCCTGCAGTGTATGCTGCCCTCAGACAGTAGGCAAAGGATGGAGAAATTTATTATAATGACAGTGATTATATTACATACTGCTTTTACTGTAAGTGTTAGTGGAACTGGGTCTATCAGTGACTTCCAGTCAGTTTTGTTGTTTGAAATGAATGTTTTGAACATTTAATGATCAGATTGAATCAGACATGAAGCTATAAGTCAACTGCTTCACCACCCACTTTGACACTTTGATCAAATCCTGGTAAATGCACATTTTTGCACACACAATGGCATAAAGTTCCCATTGAGCGCTCAATGTTTGTTATCAGAAACGACATGACAATGTGTTAACATGCTTCAGTGTGTTGATGTGTTCCTCCAGGCATCCAGGTCCTCTGCTGTGTGTGGGTAGATCTACAGTAAGAGGCGGAGGACATTGGGGACCAGCACTATAGAGTCAAATACATTTTTATCTGCTTCCCTAGTTCCGTTATACTATTTCAGTCCAGATAGAAAAGTAACACACACTCACACACATACACACCATCCTCTTAGGCCATCATAGAAAACTTTAAGAAACAAAGGAGGGCTGCTGTCCTTGTCTGTCTTTACCTTGTTCTGTTTTCCAAACTCTCCCTGGTAAACAGTAGTAAATTAGTTTCTATGTAGTTAGCATGGTAGAATTAAGATTTGATTAGATAAAGCATGACATAGATACGTAGCCAAACAGCAATATTATCTGTAATTTTCCTCTCCTTTGACTTGGAGCATGCTCGTGCATGACATCTGGATGGATCTGAACTTCCTGCATTCATATGACCTCCTGACTTGATGGTTGCAATATAAGTTGTATGTTTTCAAAGTAAGGTTTATTCACATCTGTTTGCAAGTGAAATAGAAAAGGCCAGAATTGGGAGATGCTTTTGGAAAAAAAAAAAAAAAAAAAAAAAACAATAACATAGTGATTATATTGCAATGGCAGCAAAGCCTTCATTTTTGCATGACTGGAAATGCATTCATGCAGAAGCAGTTATCCCTGCACAGTATCTCACATTTATTATCTAAGTGCGATGAGCTATTACTTAAATACAATCAGGTCAAATAGCCCACTGCACCCACTTTGGCTGAGACCTGCATGGATTTACAGCACATCATTTAACAAATCCGCATTGAGACACAAGAGTGAAACATCCTCAACGAAATGAAAACAAAAATCAAATCTTTTAACTTCTTTATCCTATCAGTGCTGTTGTGCACTTCCCTCCGCCGGCCACCGGTGGTGATGTGGGATGGGGTTCATGTCCTCTCCATGGGTGCTTGATTCTTCCTCTCCTCCTGACAGCCGACAACTGAGGTTGAGGTGAAGAAGAAGCTGTCGGGCTCCCTGATGGTGTCTGTGGACCAGCTCAATACCTCCTTTGGGCGGAAAGAGCGGGCCAACAGTGTCATGAGCGCCATTACCAACACACTAGCGGAGGGTACTGCCACTTTAACCCAGCTATTTAACCTGCTCTTTCTCATTGTTCTCTCACTAGGGCTGCACTCATTTGTTTGACTTCTTTGACATGAATTTCCTGCTTATCTGCTTTGCAAATCAAACAGTACCAGATACATACAATGCATACAATTTTTTATATCACATTATACCATTGCATGCATGCAGTATTACTCTGGCATGTCATTATTTTTGGTTTTGATATATGATCTGCGCTATGTCTTCAGAACTGGAGGAGTCTCAGCGCAAGTGTCCCCCATGCTGGTATAAGTTTTCTAACACATACCTGATCTGGGAATGCTGCCCTTTATGGATTAGGATCAAGGAGATTGTAAACCTGATAGTGATGGATCCCTTTGTGGACTTGGCCATTACTATCTGTATTGTCCTCAACACCCTCTTCATGGCCATGGAGCACTACCCCATGACGACTGACTTTGAGGACATGCTGTCTGTAGGCAACCTGGTGAGTGGCAGTTTTTATGCTCCTGTTTTTATATTTTCTCCTTCACTGAAAAAATGTGTTCAGCTTCTGCTCAGCAGCCCATAGAGAGGTGCTATTTTTAAACCATAATTGGCAGCAACTTTCATTATCTACTCAGAGTTGAAAGAGAGTAAGAGGGAGGAGGAAAAAATGATCTCAAACAACCTGCAGTTTTTCTGGATGGATGTTGCATTCACACACATGCGCACACTAGTTCCATGTCCTGCTCTTTGATCATTTTGTCCTTATCTTGATGCAAAGAGTCGGCGCTTTCTGCAGTGGAACCAGCCTCATCTTTCTGCAGGTTTGCTCACTGGTGGGAGGCCTGCATTCATTTTTAATGGAGCCTGATTGATTGATGAGAGGCACTAAAATGGTGCATGAATCATGGCTCGAATAAATTCACTATTGATTCTCTTTTTTTATATGTAAACATGAGCACCATGAAGTTTGTTTACATATAGTATATTATTCAGCCCAACAAACTTTAAAAAAAGGTACAAAATAACTCCAGCAAATTGTCCCATTTACACACACACAAAAAAGCATTCAGTTGTTTTGTTGTCTTGTTCAGTAATTTGTTCAAATATACATTTTCAGTAAAAAAAATGAAATTATTTTTTCTTTGGTTGTTAGCGTAGTCAAAGGCTGCTGTGATCTATAAATGCTATAGACAGATTTTTAAATTACCAACCAATCAGAGTCCATATCTGGATGTAGGAATAAATAGTTTCAGGTAGAGACACAAAAGTAACATTTCAGTATTAGAAAGGTCATTAAAGTAACACAAGCAATTAACAAATTTAGTCTCAACAAAAACTACTAACACAGTAAAAGTGCATGAGCTTGCTGCTTTTATAAAAATATGCTGTGTTGAAAGTTAATATGGAAAACAAAACATAGGTACAAAAAAATTAACAGAGAAACACAGATGTGCAGCTGTAAAGTAGTTTAGGAAGCTTTTCGCCAGCACAGGTGTTACACTGTTTTCAGTATACAATAAAAAGAAACTGCCCATATAGAAGAACAAACCGTGTTTATGGGTATGATTTCTGTAGCCCTGCATTAAGAACATACAGTGGGAATCAATTTGTATACCATCTTTTATGCTTCATGTTCATACTCTTTTCAAGTCAGACTTTTGCTGGGACCTAATCATTTGTTCAAATCGTCTCTCTATCCTACCTGGCAGGTGTTCACGGGGATCTTTGCAGGAGAGATGCTTTTAAAGCTTGTGGCCATGGATCCTTACTACTACTTCCAGGAGGCGTGGAACTGCTTTGATGGATTTATTGTAACGCTGAGTTTAGTGGAGCTGGCTCTGGCTGATGTTGAGGGCCTCTCCGTGCTGCGGTCATTCCGATTGGTAAACACTCTCACTGATCAAGAAAATTAATTATTAGGAAAACTAGTAACCAATTCACAATCCTCTTCCTCTCTCTACCTGTCCAACCTCAGCTGAGAGTGTTTAAACTGGCTAAGTCTTGGCCCACCCTCAACATGCTGATTAAGATCATCGGTAACTCAGTGGGAGCATTGGGAAACCTGACTCTGGTGCTGGCCATCATCGTCTTCATCTTTGCTGTTGTGGGCATGCAGCTGTTTGGAAAGAGCTACAAAGACTGTGTGTGTAAGATTGCTGAAAACTGTGAGCTTCCCCGCTGGCACATGAACGACTTCTTCCACTCTTTCCTCATCGTCTTTCGGGTGTTGTGTGGCGAGTGGATTGAGACCATGTGGGACTGCATGGAGGTGGCAGGCCAGGCAATGTGCCTCATCGTCTTCATGATGGTCATGGTCATAGGTAACCTTGTGGTGAGTGTTCAAACTGATCAGTTAAAGATGTGAAGTGATTGCCACTCTTTCGCTGACTCTATATCGTTTTGTGTTTCAAGGTCTTGAACTTGTTCCTTGCCTTGCTGCTGAGCTCGTTCAGCGCTGACAATTTGGCTGCGACGGACGACGACGGCGAGCCCAACAATCTGCAGATTTCCGTCATGCGCATCAAGAAAGGCATTGCTTGGATAAAAGCGAAGATGCGACTGTTGATGGCAAGTCTACTGAGAAAACCGCCAATGGAGGATGAGCAGAAGCCTCTGGATGACATGTATGACAAGAAGGTGAATTACATTGGGAATCACACGGGGGTGGACATCAACCGTGACCTGGACTATGCCAAGAATGGCAACGGCACCACCAGCGGTATTGGCAGCAGCGTGGGCAAGTATATGATTGATGAAGACCACATGTCGTTCATCCACAACCCAAATCTGACTGTTTGTGTGCCCATCGCTGTGGGAGAGTCCGACTTTGAGAACCTCAACACGGAGGACTTCAGCAGCGAGTCAGACATTGAGAACAGCAAAGAGGTTAGTTGTTACAATAATCAAAACCATTTGTCAAAGCTAATACATCAGTATTCTCCAATTACCGTAGGTATCAATACTGTATGTAAATAATGATCCTGTATTTCTTGCAGCTGTTTATTTTCCTCTGCTGCTTTGCACAGTGCGGTTTTCTCTCGCAGCACTAAATTCATGGGTGTGACAGGCTACTCTGCTCTGCTCAGACACTAATATAACTCCATTACTCAATGGATGCATCTAGAGTGGTTCGAGCAGCCAAGCAGTGTGGAAGAATGAATGCTCTCTGACATTTGTCTTCAGATAAAATGCATTCAAACGTCTTTCAGAGCAAACGATCTGCCATTTGATACTCGACTTTAGTGTTCATGTTGATAATGTGTAATGCTTATGACTGCATCTCAATACTGAAAAAGTATCTTTGCACTAAGTTTTAGCAGCTTAAATATTGAGTAATGGTCATTTGAAAAGATCAAATGTATTCCCTGAATAGATCCGCAAAAGCATCATTTGTTAAACGTACTTGAGTTACATTTTCTTTTTCTCGTGCCTGCATGCGCGCACTCATAACATCTGCTTCTCTGCAGCTGGACGACACCAGTTCCTCAGAAGGCAGCACCATCGACATCAAGCCAGACGTAGAGGAGGTGGTGGTGGTGGAGACAGTGGAAGAATACATGGAACCAGAGGCCTGTTGGACAGATGGTGAGGACACTGCTTCCACTGCACCCAGTACCTCCACTCCACACCATGTACACTACCCCAGGCCTGCAGGGGGAAGAATTTCATCCTGAGGACTCATGCATGGAAACTGCCTCTCAGCCTGTCTCTCCATCAGATGCGTACTTGGCTACACTGATGCATCGGTGCATTTTTAAATAAGCATTTTTACATACCAAGCATGGGTTTGGATAGCAAAGATGAAACACAAATCATTTTAAAACAATAAAATAATGTGATCTCCTTTGATCCTATGTTAGATTTGAAAAAGAGCAATGTGGTGGTGTAGTAAGTTCAATTCCTTGTTCTCTTTGGGATCAACTTGTCTTTTTGAAAGCTATATGGCTGAGATAAATGTCTGTATAATACATGTAGATGCAGGATTAAATTGCTGCCAGACTTTGAACCTTTATCCCAAATAAATGTAGCAATTACATTTAACATATTTTCATAGTTTATACATAAGATAGTTCGTTAAAGGTTAGCTGTTCCTCCTTATTGAGATATATTTTGACCCCAAAAGCAGTCTGGATTAGCTTAGCACAACTACCTCATCCTACAGACATTACAAACATTCAGACTGCCAGCAGAGATAAAAATACATCAATACAAAACACTTTTTTTAGAGAGAATATTTAGTCTCATCTTGCCTCTTGTGTGTCTTCAGCCTGTGTGGCCAAGTATAAATGCTGTTACCTTGACATCACTATGGGCTGGGGGAAGAGCTGGTGGTTCCTGAGGAAAACCTGCTACCTGATTGTGGAGCACAACTGGTTTGAGACCCTCATCATCTTCATGATCCTCCTCAGTAGTGGGGCCCTGGTAAGGAGGCTTGTGTTAGTGTTTGGATACTCTGGAGACACAGAAACTGACCTTAGAGATGAAAAAAACTGATTGAATTGTAGAGCAAAGAGTTTGACTTGTAGAAAACCATGCATTTAGTTCATAAACCATGGTGATATATATGTGCAGCTGTCTTGACTGTGACCGACTGATGGGTTCTGTTTCCCTGCAGGCCTTTGAGGATGTGTACATTGAGCAGAGGAAGACCATTCGGATCATTTTGGAGTACGCTGACAGGGTTTTCACTTACATCTTCATCCTGGAGATGTTGCTGAAGTGGGTTGCTTACGGTTTTGTCAAGTATTTCACCAACGCCTGGTGTTGGCTGGACTTCTTCATTGTGGATGTAAGTCACACTGTTTATATTAGCTGTCTTTGTGTAAAAGATTTTAAGTAGGTAATTTGTCCTCAACCACACCCTGATCAAACAACAAAACACTGCTACATTTCCACAGACTATATGTGAGCGGAGCTAAGGCTAATCTGCAGTTTTGCTAAAACAGATATTTTTATAAGGCTTTAAATAATCAAGTTCAGTGGATTCTATGTATTATTTCAATATATTTTCTTCCATTTGTGTGTTACCCATCTTGTTGTCAGTTGGGTGTGGTTAGGTTTAAAAAGTCCAGATTAAATAAATGTTGTGGTTTGCATTAGGTGAGAGGATGTGCTGTTTGGCATTTTAAAAAATGCAACTCTTTTTAATCCCTGACTGTAAGGACAGCGGTTTGCAAGGCTTTCTAGCCTGTCCACATCAAATACACACGCCTCTGTCACTTTTTACAACTCCATCCAGCAGAACTTTTTAAATCACTTTGAGCTGCTTGAATATGAACTCTGTTTTGTCTTATTGCACCTATAAAGTAAATGCTTTTTGTTTACTTGGAAATAATCAGTTTACTTGTTTACAGATTGTTTTCCCCTCTTCAGTAATTTTTGTTGAAACTAGCTAATTCATAGCCAAACACACACTTCTTCTGATACAGTAAGAGCTGATGCTAACACACTAACAGATAATAAGTAATATTGATTAGAGAACCATGTTCAAGCCGTGCTCAGAGAAATGTCAGATATGTGTTTCTGTCAAGCTGTCTCTGTGTTTTTGATCTGTCAGATGTTTGATTTGTGCCTCTGTCCTCTCTCTCTGTGTGTACTGCTCTGCTCCTTGTGTCAGTCAAGACCAAAAGTCTAAAATATGTGTGGGGGGTTCTTGTCTCTATCCTCGGGCAACTTCAACCTCGTTGTGTTTATTTCAATGTGTAAAGGTTGATCAGACTGGAACATCTTTTAAGACCTTTACCTAAATAGAGTTAATTTAAACTGAATGCTTAAATCACATCAGTTTTAGTTCAAAGTTTAAATTGGGTGTAATGTGCACTCAGTTGCCCAAGTGGGTAGAATAAGAATTTACCTGATTTCTGACTTTCGTCTTGAACTAACCACCTCTCCGCAGTGTCCAACACCTTCAAGCCAATTCCTGTGAATGGACTCCTGTCAATGGCCAGATGTTTCCTTGCTGGTTTATTTTAATCTCATCAGACCCCCTCTCCCACCTCATTTAGCAAACATGCATGCACCACATTGTATAGATAATTTAGATCAAGTTTAGCTGCTTTTCCTTGTATGAATTATATTACCTTGAGTTGGTACTGCTTGAAATTTAACTTAGACACAACACAGTTAACTGTAATCAGGATCATAATTTGTACAAATGTTAAATACATCATTTGTATTGATTATAATTAAACCACAGTGTTCTGATTCTGGTTATTCTCACTGCAGAAGCCCTTCCTCTTGTGTGTTGTCTATATCCAAACACTTGGGGCAGTGCGAAGGGTCACGTTTCCCAAGTTGTAAGCCTGCTATAAAGAATGACGTCCCTCCTTCCCTCTTTATTCGTCCTCCTGTTATTCCCTCTTGGAAGTGTAACTTTGGGACTGTGGTGATGTTTTGCTGAGATGTAATGATGGTGGGTGACAGGCAGCTGGTGGTAAGTTTAGTCTTCACTAACGCTCCCCCTTGAAAAAAGAAAAAGTAAGAGATTGTGCTTGATGTTTGAGCTGTCATGGCCTGCCTGTGCCTCTGCTGTTCTGTCTGTGAGCTGAAAGCATTGGTTCAGGAAGAGAGGGGTGAGGGGGAGGTCACCATCATTAGACCAGCCTGTGTTTTTTCTCTTCAGTGTGATTCTTTTTCTTCCATTTTTTTTTTACTTTCATTGTCTAATTTTTCATTTTTTTTGTCATTCTGATTTTTTGTTATAAAATGTTTTTTTTTTTTTTTTGCATTTTGTTATTTGTTTAACGTTAGAAGCAAATAACAGCTATGCTGAAACAGCAGCCTCATCACTGAATAAACTAAATATCTGCAGAATTGTTTTTTTTTTTACATACATCAGTATTCAAATAGCTTAAAGAAAGTTCATCTCTAATTGAAATGGGGTTGTGTAGCAGTTATGAACAGTTACTATCTTACTTGTTGTAGATAACTCTTAAATTAGCTCAATTTGAAGAGTTGTGATTTTGTTATGACCAGACTGAATGGCTCGTCCACGCGGAGCCATGACTGAAATGCCACTGTCTTTAAACAACTCCAGTTTATTCAAATCTTCTTTATAAACTACCATCAGTTTCATGTTTCATAAAATATTGTCTACACTACAAATATTTGAAAGTCTAAATAGCAGCTGTCGCACTTCCAGTCCAGCTTGAGTTGCTTCCAGCAGAAATATTATAATACATTTGTCAGAATAATTTAAAATTAAAGCTGATTTATGTAAATATGTATTAGTATTTATGCTCGGTTTTAGAATATTTGTTTTAAGTCAACCACAGGCCACTTTGGTCTTAGCATCAGTGGGCCTAGCTGTTAGCTCGTCAAAGCAGTCAGATTTCATTTTTGTTCCTCCAAATTGAGGTAATTCAAAGAGCTATCTACAACAGGTAAGATAATAATTATTGTTTTCAACAGAACACCACTTCAAAAAATTTAACCTGTCCTTTTAAGTAATTGGTTTAATCAAGGGAGAGATATTTACTGTATGTTGTGTGGGAACTGTTGATGTCATAATCCATTCACTTTTCTTTTTCACTCAAACTATTATCATTGTTTTGTTGTTTTCTTTTTTTTTTTCTTTGTTTGTTTGTTTTAGTTTTGTTTGCTTTGCGCTTTCGTCATCATGGAATCACAGCCCCAGATGTCATTGGCCTTGCCTTGCAGAGCTCTCTGAGAAGGACGTTGAGATACTGAGGTCGCTACCGCTCAGCTGGCCCAGCAAGGGGGTGGGCCAGAGCCCAGGCACCCCAAAATGGGGGGCTCTCCAAATGGGTCAGGCTAAAGGTGAAAATTACCCCAAATACAGTAGTGTAGATAAAGGCAAAATCTTTATTTTACTGTATACCCATCAGAACAGCTGTTTACTTATTTGTAAGACAGGCTCATTGATGTAAAAGGCATCGTGGCAAATAGTAACTGCTCGGAGCAACGTCAATAAAATCTAATTGAGGGTTCAGGTCACACGACTTGGACTCAAAGAAGAAAACTGTTCCTCCTTTACTTCATTTTCGGACATACTAAACTGTTCAAACAATGTATTTTTCTGATAACTTCAGTCAAAATTAAGATTTTGCCTGTGACAAACCTCCCTCCGTGATTTTTGGTAAGCTTTGGATGTTGTGTATTTCTTGCGGTGAGTTTGACCACTTGGTGTCGGTGGCTGGTTGGAGGTGCTTTCACACGTGTTTACTGTTGATATTTTTCCTTTTTGGTAAGGAACTGGGACTCCCCCTGTTCAAGTATGTCCAGCATCAAAACTAAGAAAAATAAATGTGTTTTTTAAAATAATGTTCAGATAGTACGATACAGTAGTCCCTCGATTATGGTTTGGGTTACATTCCACACACACACACAAGAAAGGTTAAAAAAAAAAAAAAGCAAAGTAGGAACACTACATTTGTTTTAGTATTTACAAATATTTTAAAGATTTATAAACCTTTCCCACACTCTTGCAATGTTCTAAAATCTTAAACCTACATTGTTTCAACAACATGCGTACATGTACTGCACAGTAGCTACTGCAAATGGGCTCTCACCAGCCTTGGTCCGGTACTGGTCTGGTTCTGATCCTCTCTCTGCAGCCGTTGAGATGCTTTTGGAGAGAGCTGGACCTTCCGAGAGCCAGCACAAAACCACACAATGGTCCATAGGGTCCAAATAACCCAGAGGGCTCCGGTTGAAATGAGACTGGAAGTAGCCATGGTCCGGTTCTGGTCAGTTCCTTGCGACTCTCTGATACACTGAGTGCCAAAGTCACTATGAATAAGGACAAAACTTTTTAGTCAGGTTTGGATCTGATCAAAACTTTTCCCTCCATTTCAGCAGAAAGCAGCAGCTGGAAGCACTGTTGGCTTTTGGGTATTGTAGTTCTTTTAACTGGCCTTACAGTATAGGCTTCTTGAAAGAACACTACAAAATGGCAGCACCTGTCCGAAGTACTTTTTTTTTTTTTTACTTTTCATCCCATACCGTCTCAATCAGCTGAGTAATATTAAAGTTGACAATCGTTGAAAAGCCGCAAAAGAGCGAGTCCGCGTAAGTCGAACCGCGAAGTAGTGAGGGACTACTGCACTATAAACCGTACTACTCTTCTCTATAGAACATAACTGAACAAAGAGATATTGGATCTCATTCCAAGACACTGTGGATGTCTACATTTGCATCTTGCATCCAGTGGACAATTCCATCTTGAAAACATTTCTCTGTAATGGCCAACTTAAGGTGACTTCTTCAGGCTCCAGCAGTCATTCATGCCTCACCATTCCCCGAAGAACATTAATGCAGCTAATGGACCATAATTCTCTCTGTCCATTTCCTTTTTGCTCAACAGTGCAATTCTATATGTGTTGAACCCAAATCAGCTTCAAAGCCCTAAACCATTACTGTGGCCACAATAGCTAATGTTTTACTGATTTTACAAAACACTTTAATGTGTTTTTTGTTGAGGCAAATAGATCCACTTTTGTGACATAATTTGGATTTAGTGAGTGTTTAAACTATAGACTTTAAGTGTTCTTTGGCTGCATTAATGCTTGGGTTTGCTGCTGCTGGATGGGATAAAGGGGCTGCACCAGTTTCTTGGAGGTTATGTGTTAACTGTATGTAACTTGACTGTACTCTGTGTTCTTTTGTCCTTTCAGTACCATCCAGTGCTAATACCTATATCAGGTGTACCCTTAACCTCCATCCCTGTTTTTTTTGTGTGTGTGGTTCACGTGACTGTGGCTCTCCTGATTGACTCTAAACGCTGTGTGACAAGTTGATGTATGACAAAGAAAAACTTGGCAAAAATGACACTCTTGTACATGTTTACCTGTATTCTTTCTCTTAGGTTCCGTTAGTTTCTCTGTCTTAAATTAAATGGGAATTTATGCCTCACCCCAAGAGCGACAAGGAGAGACAATGTTAGAGGGGCAAGGGTAAGGCTCTCAAGTCTGTTGGGTTTTTTATCGACTTCCACAGGGCAACCTCTCTCCTTACCTTCCTCCCTAAATTCTCTTCCTCTGCTCTTCCAGTCCTTCCACTTGTATCTTAATCATGTGGCACTCTTCTCTTGCCTAATTTACCCTTAATTTGAGTTTTATGTCTTTATCTCCTCTCTCTATCTCAACCACGAGTTTCTTTGCAGGTACAATGGACTTTTAACATCTTGTCAACTTCCCCAAAATAACAGCCCCAAAACCCTTATGAACTACTGCAACTAATAAATATATGACACGCACAAAACCAGTACTAAACACTGACCTTCTCTCTCAGTGTATATACATGTATAATCCAATGTTATACATGCATATGCATGAATAGATTTATGTGTGTATGTCAAGCAACTCTCCGCCTACACCAGGGCCGTCTCTCTTCCCTAGTGAATATTCTCACTTCTAACAGTTTGGAACCTCTTTTGCTTCTCTGTTTTTGTGTAGGTGTCTATAGTCAGCCTTGTAGCTAATGCGCTGGGCTACTCCGATCTAGGGCCCATTAAATCACTCAGGACACTAAGGGCCTTGAGACCCCTCAGAGCCTTGTCACGTTTTGAAGGGATGAGGGTAAGATCCAAAGCTAAGCAGCTGATCCTTCCGCATGCCCATTCAACAGTTTAAAGCATGCTAGAACTGATCTAAAAAAAAAAAAAAAACAAACAAAAAAAAAAAAAACTAAGAGGACAAAAAAACCTGATTTCAAACCAGGAAATGAGAGCAAAAAGTCAACTTTACATACGCAGTCCTGTAAAATGCCTTTGTTAGAATGAAGGAATAAGTCATGATGCAGCTGGGAGACTTAAGTGAAGTAGTACAAAAGTTAAATTGCCAGCAAAACATTATGTATTTGCATTGAAATTTTTAAAGAAACAAAGTACACTTAAATTTGATGTGTTTGGAATCAAAAATACCTCAAATATAAGCAGAATTTTTAATAATAAAGCTGCCTCATCACAGACAAACTACAAGTGCTGATAATTCTACTTTGTTTCTGATCGATTGGCCAAATGGAATGTGAAATTGGTCAAAGCTAACCAAACTTACATGTCATCTCATGGAGCATTCAAACCAACAACTCAATCAACCACTGCTTTCAATTGAGCTACCCCCCTCCCCCTTTCACATGCCCCCGTCCCCTTTCTGCTCCCATAACCTACCCCAGCTCACGCCATTCCTCAATGCATCTGGCATCGAGAACAACCAGCAGGAACCGGGGAGCTGCGGGATACCCAAAACCTCTGCCCAGTCAGTCACTCCAAAAGTCTGCATGCAGGCCGGCTGTCGAACAACCACCCAGAGGAATCTGTCTCATTTACAGAGCAGAAACGTCTCGCTGCGACAGCACCCTGTGGTTGCTTCAGCCGTCCTCACAATGATCTGATTGGTCTTCTCAGTGACTGGTGGTAGCGATAGGTTGCGCCTGGTTGTTGTCACCTCTTTCTCTCTTTCTGAACCTCTCGGTGTCTTGAACCAATTTCTTCCTACCTCTTACTCTTCTTGAACTGGTTGTCTTGTCTTCTAGTTTGAGATTCTGCCCTACCTCCTCCTCATCCCTGCATATGTGCAGTACTGTGCAACATCCACTCCCCTTCCCTTTCTCCCCTCGCTTTTACCTCCACCCCTCTTTATCCCTCCACTCCTCACTCCACCTCGACCCAAAATGGCTGGGCCAGACCGCTAGAGGGTCAACACTCGTTTTCCTGCTTGGCCAAGATCTTTCTGCATCAGGGATGGAGACATAAACCACACACTCCCAGTGTTGTGGCTTTGGGAGGAAAATATTTGTTAAACTTCTGCCATCGTCAGACTTTTTAATTATATAAGATCACAGCAACTGCTATCAGCGCATGTTGATGGCAGATTTTAGTTTTTCTAACCGTATTCATACTAAACATATAAAATCTGTTTGGATGCCATCTTTTTGAGGGGAATGCAGGCAGAAGCTTAGCAAATATGTCAGACAGCCATTTCACAAAAAAAAAAAAAAAAAAAAGTGAAACATTTCTGCTATCATGCCATAGCACCACATACTGCAGCGCATACAGCAGGCCCTGGCTTCCCGTTGCCTTCCACTCCCACAGGAAGTGAAACTGGGAGGCAACAGTGGGCCCAGTTAAACTCTGACTTTGAGTTCTGGGTGATGCCTCATAGCTTGACTAGCACTACAACGCTTAGACAAAAATCTCTCAACCGTAGACAGAAAATGTGTTGTCTTTTTGTATGACGTCCCAAAAATGACAAACCAAACCAGAGAACAAGCCTCTGATTCTTTTAGGGGGCAGATTGACTGAACTAAATTAAATCTTATTGTTTCAGAGTAAATTCTCATTCATACTTGATATCCAGCGACTAAAATGTGATGCTGTTGCACATGAGCAGACATCTGTGTTTTTAGGCCCTGGATAGGCTTTATGGATGCTGTTACACAGATATTACACAGGCTTAAGTATCAACAAGATGTCATTTTTGGGGTTGGAAAGCATGGCACATTTGCCTTAAAATGAACTATTACTGCCCCTGTGAATGAACTCATTCAGTGGGTGTACGTGGTAAGAAAGGCGAGAGTGGCCCAGTAATGCAAAAGAAACAAACGGAGGAATTTGATCCTGCTGTATCAGTTTGTTTTTTTCTTTTCAACTGTGTCTATGTTCATCAGTTAAGGTACTATTTTTGTTTGAGCTGGAAATTTGAAAAGTTAAGTCAAAGCAATAAATAAATTAGTAGAGAAGGTATGAATTGAGAGATGGCATTATTTAAAAGAAATTACGGAGCGTTAGTATGATGAGAACCTCCATCTTAGAACAACTTTGGTCTGACTTGGCATGGGCTGGTTTTCAGTTTCAAGGTATACCACAGTTTTAGAAAGCCACACTGTCAGAACCAGTAACATTTCAGTCGTCCCATCCCTGTAGTTTAAAGTCCTTGTACTGAGATGACAGACATGGTGCAGTTTTCTCTGGTCAAATGAAATGACAGCCTTCCTTCTCCCTTACCTTTTGCTACAAGCGGCTCTGTGTGACGGTCGAAAAGGGGAAATCCCCATAACGTTTCACCTAACCTTTACAGTAGCAAAAAATATAATCACGACTTGTCTACAAGACAAGCGGCACCCATCGTTCTTAAAGGCAATGCTGTTCGAAAACTGGTTTTCAACAAGCTACGAAACGTGTTTCTTTTGTTGAACTCAAATGTGTAGTGCTTTCCCTTTTGAGCTGAGAAAATTCCTCAGATGAGGAACAAAATGTCTTAAAAAATCAAAAAGTAGCCCAGTTGTCGCTGGTTTAAATTATTGTTGGTGAAATGAACAGCTTCTACAGAGGCTATAAACTCAGCTACGTTAATTAGCTGACTAACATTAGCTTGTCTGACTCCCTTTATTACTTTACAAAGAGCAGAACAAAACACATTCACTCGTGTTCTTTCACTTTCTATAAGTGTATCTGGGCATAAAAAGGAGAGTTTTACTATCTAATATATTATATATTCTGTTTTTTTTTTTTTATTACACTACAAAATTGTGATATTTTGGCTCAAGTTTATCATAAGAATCTCATACCAGCCCATGTTTTATGACATAACAAGCAATAATCATGAGGGATTTGGACTTTTTCCTGCATGATTACTTTCTCCTTTTACTGCAATGAAGTCAGTACTAGATGTTTGAGTAGTACATTACAGAACTAGGATAGTTTATTCTCAATACCACATTTCCCTTTTTAAATAGCAATGTTTAATCAAAACAGTTTGAAATAAAAATAATCTTCTCAATTAGAAATTATTTAATAATATAAGGTTTAATTTACGCATAGCAAATTACTGTATTTTAAACCTAATCTCATTCACATTGTGCTGTGGATGTATTTCTAAAGCTAATAAAAATTTGTCAGGCACAAAATTTAACAATGCTTCTTTTTATTCACCATCTCTCTAGTCACACGTTTCTCTAATTATTTATGTGTTGATTTGAGCAGATTCTGGAGATTGCACAATGCCATGTAACACGCATGTGTAATAACTGCCGATGCACATTATGCATTTCTGAAAGCCATTTTCCCTCTTTCTGAGAATGCTTTCTATGCAGCATGGCCTTTTTTAAGTAAATACAGATTTTTTTAAAAAAAATTTTTTTAAAGAAAATACTGTAGTTCAAATTTATCTGAGATTAAACAAAGAGCCATTCTCTCAGCTAGTAGAATGGCTTTACTGTTGACAATTAATTTAGAATGGGTTTGGTCCACTGCATAAATTACGTATTTTACTATTTGGCACATTATTATTACAGTGTGTCCTGTACATGGGAAATGATTTGGACTCCAAATTTAGCGGTCATGTTCAGCACGGAGAGAATCTCGCTCTAGAGCTCCTCTCTGTTTGTTTGTAACGAGGAGGGAATATGGCTCCACAAAATGAGTCTGCCAAAAAAAAAATGCATGCTCAGCTGTCTGCCTGAGAGCTGCTGGTTGGCCTGCCTAACACTGGAAATGAGCGGTTCAAGATGTGCTGAGCTTATTAAGCTACAAGAAATCAGACTGAATTGTTAGACAGTAATAGGTTTTTGAGAAGTTATGGGAAAATGCTCATTTTGTTTGTCTTGGATTAGTTAAAGAGAAGAACTATGATAGTGAGGTTGATTGTTTGGGCTGGTTAAAATGGACACTTCATAGTGGTATGGCAAGCACTTATTAACTTTTATTTTACATTTAAAACATTTTAAAGACAAAAACAACCAATGCATGTGTTTAATCGTTTATTCCGTTGAATGCATATAAATCTAACTTACTAATTTAATAAAAATTAAAGAAAATACACAGCTTTTCACACAGTCAAATTTTTGTTGTTGTTTTAATGCAACACATATGAGATGGGGCTACATATTTTATTAGCATCTAAACTACTGTTGGTTTTTAACTGATGCGACTAATTTAAATGTAACTGTTGAAGGAAAATCCTTTATGATGGAACGGTAGTTCAACCAATTTAAATGTATAAATAAGTCACTCTTGTATAAGATTTGACTTTGTTGGCTGAGCCCATATTAACTTGAAGAAATTTAACTGCTTTCTTATGAAATAAAGTAAAAAAAAAAAAAAGTAAGGATATTTTTACTACATTTTTTCAAACTGTTTTTTTTTTTTGTGTAGATACACATTAATTATGAGTTTAGCATATTAAAATATATTTATCACATTACTGTGGAATATTTGTTATTATTTTATATTCAAATGAATATATACTGTATATCATATAATAAACTTATACATATTAGGGTTATTTCATCCCAATCAAGATTTTTTTGTCCTCATAACTTATCTGAGTCATAAAAAAAATAATCCAGTCTCAGTCTGATACTTCTTTGGATGCAGACGCCTCCACTGTAACAACATATGCGTCATTGCATCACTGTAATACTTTCTTTAAATTGTGCTGCTTTAAAAACATGTTACTCCACCGTGCTGCTAACTGCGATGATGCTAACATCGCTGACAGGAAACGACAGCTTGCAGCGTCGTACAAAGATCTGAACTGTACATCATAGACTCAGATCAGTGTCGATCTATTCACACTGTTGCACTCTTCAGTTTGTACACCACACTGCAGAGCGCTGCTCTTCACCTCACGATTCAGTTTACAGACATGTTGCTAACTGCTAAGTGTAATGCCATAACAGTATGTAGTGTCTTATCTGAGGGGGTGGAATGAAGCACGTTGGTTTCATGGCTCTCAAACTGTCGTATCCTTTCTTCCCTGGTCTGGTTTAGGTGGTAGTCAACGCCTTGGTGGGCGCCATCCCTTCCATTATGAATGTGTTGCTGGTTTGCCTCATCTTTTGGCTGATTTTCAGTATCATGGGGGTCAACATGTTTGCGGGCAAGTACTACTACTGTTTCAATGAGACGGCAGAGGAGTACTTTTCCGTCGATGTGGTCAACAACAAGACCCAGTGCGAGGAGCTTATCAAACAGAACTTTACTGAGGTCAGGTGGAAGAACGTCAAGATCAACTTTGACAACGTGGGCGCCGGATACCTCGCCTTGTTGCAAGTGGTGAGAACACGCGTCTCCTTTCCTCTCATGACGTCCTGTTTTTTTGTTTGTTTTTATTAAAGGCAACTTTAATTATTTTCCCTTTTTGCATTTTTATGCTTTGCTTGGTTCACTTCACCTGGAGGTCTGTTGCTTTAACTCCACTAGTTGTTTTTTTTTCCTTCACATCATTATGAAACACCTTTACTTTGTGTTCATTGTGTGTTTAGAGACGCTTCCACATGCTGTTTTCTTTATACATGTTTTTCTTTCTATGCATAAGCTGTACCACAGGACATGCATCAAGTTCGGTTTGAGTTTGACTATTCTTTAATGAATACAATCATTTACAGTACTGTATATATGTTTTTTTTTTTTTTTTAATTCTAGGGGGCTGTTTTGTTTAGTTGCACAAACGTATGCATATAATCGTATTTCTCTTTTTTAAAAAGGCCACATTCAAAGGCTGGATGGACATTATGTATGCTGCTGTGGATTCCAGAGAGGTATATTTAATGGTTTATTGCAGTGCTGATCTACTGTTTCACTGTGTGCTTGACAATGAGCGGAGTTATTCAGTCAAGATGTAGTTAATACAAAAGTAAATCAGAGGAGCTGCAAGGCGTGTTACCTTTGATTAATTGTGGGATTTAAGTCAGCTGTTTTTCTTTTTTTCTGTTTTTATGACAAATTTGCATACAACTCTGCCCATTTCTTGAAAATGACCTGATGTTTAAACATGGTTTCACTCTTCAAGGTGGAAGACCAGCCCGACTACGAAGTCAATATCTATATGTACATCTACTTTGTTGTCTTCATCATATTTGGTTCCTTCTTCACCCTCAACCTCTTCATTGGTGTGATCATTGACAACTTCAACCAGCAGAAGAAAAAGATAAGAGCTTTTCTTTCTCTAAATTTTCTGTTAACTTTGATTTTAAGTTTTGGATATGGTTATAACCAAATTTTTGTTTATTTTTTTTTACTTTGGAGGTCAGGATATCTTCATGACAGAGGAACAAAAGAAGTACTACAATGCTATGAAAAAGTTAGGGTCTAAAAAACCACAAAAACCTATTCCTCGACCACAGGTTTGCTTTTTTTGTTGCTGCAGTGTGCCAAGTATTATTGTGATAATAGCGTATGAATCTATTGGCTCCTCAGAATATTTTAGCCTCATTCCACTTTGTGTCCTTCTCATTTCGCAGAACAAAGTCCAGGGACTGGTGTTTGACTTTGTAACACAGCAAGTCTTTGACATCTCCATTATGATACTAATCTGCCTCAACATGGTCACCATGATGGTGGAGACAGACGATCAGTCCGAACAAACAGAAATGGTCCTCTACTGGGTCAACTTCATCTTTATTGTAGTCTTCACTACAGAGTTCCTGCTGAAGCTCTTTGCCCTGCGCCATTATTACTTCACAAATGGGTGGAATATCTTTGATGTGGTGGTGGTCATCCTATCCATTGTAGGTGAGTGAGGTGGACAACTTGAAGCAACGAGCAGATGATTAAAAAAAATGGTTTCCTCGTGAATTATGTTTTATTTTACTGAGAGCCTCTTAATTTTTTTCTCCTCTTTCAGGTATGTTCCTGGCTGACATCATTGAGAAGTACTTTGTGTCACCGACCTTGTTCAGGGTGATCAGATTGGCTCGTATTGGCCGTATCCTTCGTCTCATCAAAGGAGCTAAGGGCATCCGGACTCTACTCTTTGCCCTGATGATGTCCTTGCCAGCTCTGTTCAACATTGGCTTGCTGCTTTTCCTGGTCATGTTTATCTTCTCCATTTTTGGCATGTCCAACTTTGGCTACGTGAAACATGGAGCGGGCATTGATGACTTGTACAACTTTGAAACTTTTGGCAACAGCATGATCATCCTGTTCATGATCACCACATCTGCTGGCTGGGACGGTTTGCTACTTCCAATCCTCAACTACCCACCGGACTGTGACCCCAACTTGGAGAACCCAGGTACTTCAGTGAAGGGCGACTGTGGTAACCCCTCAGTAGGGATCTTCTTTTTTGTCATGTACATAATCATTTCTTTCCTGATTGTGGTGAACATGTACATTGCCATCATCCTGGAGAACTTCAGTGTGGCCACAGAGGAAAGCGCTGATCCACTCAGCGAGGATGACTTTGAAACCTTCTATGAGATCTGGGAGAAATTTGATCCCACTGCATCTCAGTTCATCAGTTTTGCCAAGCTGCCTGACTTTGCCGACGCATTGGAGCACCCACTTCGAGTGCCAAAGCCCAACACAATAGAACTAATAGCCATGGACATGCCGATGGTGAGTGGTGATCGCATTCACTGCCTGGACATCCTGTTTGCTTTCACAAAGCGTGTGCTGGGTGACAGTGGTGAGCTGGACATGCTGAGGACGCAGATGGAGGAGCGTTTCGTGGCAGCCAACCCCTCTAAGGTGTCATATGAACCAATCACCACCACCCTCCGCCGCAAACAGGAGGACGTTTCTGCCAGAACCATACAGAACGCCTACCGTGCTCACCTCATTAGGCGCGGCATCATCTTCAAGCGCATTTTGTCCAGTAACAGGCTGGAGAATGGAGGGACCAACCAAGACAAGAAAGAGAGCACACCATCCACCGCCTCTTTGCCATCGTATGACAGCGTGACCAAACCTGACAAAGAGAAGCAGGACAAAAGTAAAGAAGACTGGGCCAAAAAAGAAAAGGACAAAAATCAAAAAGAAGAGTGGGAATCCAAATGTTAGGATCCAGGGACTCAAAATTCCAGTGAAACACAATGAGATGAGACTCTGAGCCCAGGCACCCAACAAATGTAGAAAAAAAAATTTTTTCATTAAGAGAAAACGACAAAAACACAAAAAATGTTTACACACTCCAACACTACTGAGGCAATGTGGTTTCCTATGTCGTCAAAGACAGCTGAACCAAACACAGTCAGTTTACTGTGGAACTCCTGCTGCACAGCGACCAAGTTCATAGAGATGGGGAGTAAATACAAAATAAAACAATAAATTAAAAAAACGTGACAGTGCGCTGGCCAATAGCACACGTTTTTTTTTTTTTTTGGGACCAACTGCCGCAGAAATGCTAAAAGTATCGTGAAATACCTGCCACCACCAAGTGTGGAATACCGCTGCGAAGCTCCACCGCGATGGGACTGGATCACACAGATCCTGACAGAACTGTTTTACAGTCTAATGTGGGTCCGTAACACTGAGTTTACCAATCTTTATCAAGAAGATAAAAATCAGCTGAGAAACTAGCTCTGAGGGACACGCTGTAGGAAGGGAGGCGTACAAACCAGTAGACAAAGAATTTATTTATTTTTTTGTTCATGCAGCGTAAACTGGCATCTTAACCTTATTTGAGCAACAAAAAAAAAAAAGAAGTAACATTTTGCAAACACATCGCTGGTCTTTTCATCCTCTTTTTTTTTTTGTATTACTGATGTTCAAAAAAAAACATTTTCTACGCGGGCTGTCATGCTGAGCAGGTGCGAGTCATTATAGTGTTTCGACGTGAGCTGAAGGAAGACTCGCTCAGTTGGAGTTCCAGATAAATAATTTTTGTGCTCGTTAAATGCATAGAAATGACTTGCATGAAGGCATGTTTTGATCAGGAGTCATGCATGAGTAATCATAGTCCACAAGACACTAATTCTCAGACCACTGCAGTGGCTTTGACTACAGGCTTGAGGCGGTCCACTGCGAAGGTTACACAGATGGAAAATGAAGATTTTGGATTGTGATGTAGGAAATATGTCTAGGAACTGTATCCTACCTTTCACTGCCTTTGTTCTGGAACAGGCGGAGGACTTTCTTCAGCTCCTAATGGGAAGTGTAAACGCTCATTCTCAACTGGATCAGCCGAGTGCAATAGAAAAGTGTTGCTGCTCTGGATGTTGTTAGCGTAGAAAGAACGAGTATTAGAAATTAGAATATCCTCATGTTGAGGCTGCTCAGTTTACTTACAGCCATCTAAAGGTTTCTTTTTATTAGCTTCTGTTACAGCAATGAGAGCAGGTGAATGTTTCACGCCAAGGAATCCATATCTGGAGCCAGTTAAGAGTCCATTGTGCTTCTGCTGTAGGTCCTGCGGAGGAAACAGAGACATGGTTCAAATTTAGCTTTGGTTTCTTTTCCTCTTTTGTGTTTTGTTCTGGGGCAAGTGGAACAACTAAAAACTATGCTGAGGCAAATGCATTACAGAGTCGTTTTCTTAAAATAATTTATTTGTACTCATTCAAGTCAGCATCAGAATTTCCTTGGGCAGGAGGCTTTAGACGGTGCTTTTAAGACCATTTGAGTTTTTCAGCTTTAGAGAAAAGAAAAGCCCTTCAGTCTTTCACTGATGTCCTCGTGATGCAATCATTGTTTTAAAAAAAAAGTATTTTGATCAGTGAGGGTGACACTGAGGTAGCAGAAAACGTTAACGAGGATGCGTCTTGATGTGTGTAGCGTGTATAGGAAGCTGTGAAGAACCTGTGGTTTGGAAACGAATCAGTTTGCTCTTTAAGGGAGACGGTTAGTTCAAAAGCAGTTTAAATGTGGACCAATAGATAGATAGATAGAGACGCTCCCTTCAGTGTTCTTGACTGACTGCCATGAGAATAAAGGAGAAATGCGAGAGAAGAGGACAACGATGGTGCTTTGGTCTGAGTCAGAGTGCTGAAAGTCCCATGTTTGTCAGTGTATCATTGTGCTTCTGTGGGACCTCTTAAACACTGTGTGGTCTTGGACCCAGGCTTGCACCATCTTTTCAACTCTTTCACCTGCTTAGCCAGAGACAGAGGGTAGAAGAGCTAACGGTTGCTGAGAAAAATCATCAACAGACCTCACGTTGAAGCAGCTATGTTGTATAATAAGCTTTGTGGGTGTTTTTCATAGGGAAAAAAAAAAGTAAACCGAGGAGTTGTCAAGCGGCGAACCAGACACAACTGCCTCTATAAATGTTGCCATTTCTTTTCTACACAGGAGCGGTGGTCCTATTTCTAAACGGATGTCCGGACTTAAATCTGGCATCCATCATCACACCACTAACGCCATTTGGTGTGTGTTAACACTGCCTGTACCAAACCTCCCCTTCCACGTACAACAATAAATGAGGTCTGTTTACAATCGGAGGCGGCTGCGCACTGAAACCAAAAACATTCCCAATGTGCACCACAAGACGAGCAAGTAATGCCATCCAATGTACCTGTGTTCATCTTGGATGTATTATTTTAGAATTATGCATTCACATTTAAATAAATATAAAAATATATAAAAAAAACATATATGTACAGTGCAGGCTATGTTGTAAATGGCACAATCGTTGAAAAAGAATGAACTTTTTTTGAGAGAAGCTATAAATATTGTACTATATTGTTTTATTTTATTGGCATGCTTTGTGTTTTTTTGTAAATACAGAATTTTAAAAATGTTACTACTAATAATCAAAAAGTGAATAATAATAATATAGAATGGCTTCCAGTTATGCCCTTTGTCACATTTGTTACTTTTCAGATCTTTTGAGACACTTTTCACTTTGTTGATGGAGATTGAATGAAATATAGATATTATATAACACAAAAGATATATACATGTATACATAAATGTCTATATGTATATACATAAAGCAGAAGAACACTGTCACATTTGATTTTATGTGCAACACGTTCTGTGGATGTCTAAAACTGGGTGTTTCCAGCACTCTTGGGGAAACGAGCTCAACGTTACTGGATGTAGCCTGATCATGACAAAAAGGAAAATGTTACCAGCACATGTCTCACCTAACTGTTATATTTATCACCTTCAGAGTATAAAAGACACATCTACAGCCAAAAAAAAAACAAAACACCAAGGTGACTCTTCACTGCCCACCAGTTACACCGAAGGACGACCGAAAACTACTTTTACCTGCAGAAGATCCACACGTCAGTGCCATTACAGCTCGACACACGTGCAGTCATGTCGTCATCCTCACTCTTCTTTTGTTTAATCGTTTTGTTTTTATTCCTCCACTCGATGGCATGTGCCTTTTTTCTGCTTTTTCTGCAAATCTGGATGTCAAAGCCACACAAGATAAACCACAATGAATAAAATAGAGGAAAAATAAACATGTTTTTGGAGGGTGGGGGTTTAATCATGGAGCCAGAGGATCATCCAGACACCCTCCACTTCATTCTTGATATTCAACAGTGTGTGATGTTAACAGAAAAAAAACAGCTAGCTCAAAAAATAAAAAAGACAAAAGTCCTGTTCTTAGTGCTGTATGTGTGTCACTCACTTGGCTTGTGAAAAAGCAGCTTGCCTTCTATAGTTTGGTTTGAGTTCATCGAAATTTCTGTTTCCATCTGAAATTTATTTTTGTATCAATAACTGATTTTAGTTTTTTTTTTTTTTTAAGCATGGTTTATTATGGGCTTTTTCTTTTTGCTGAAAAATTAAAAAAAGTGCTTTTTCAAACTGTTATCATTTGACACCATGACTAAAGAGGATATACAGTACAATATGCTGGTGTGTTGCACAACCACTTGGACTCTTTGTTTAGACATAATATGAAAGATTGTCTTCATTTGAGCACGAAACTTTTTATTACCAATAAAGCAGCCTTCCAGTTACAACGCATCTGCTGGTCTGGTTTTTAAACGACGCACCTGATGCTCATGTTTTGAGTTTGACTTTTTGAAATGATGATTTGTGGTGTTTTTTCTTTTTGCAGGTTTGTTAGAGCGATGTTGCTGCAGAGCAATAACTTTGTGTTCAAATTAAAAAAAAAAAACTTTCAGTTGTGATAAACATGCATTAACATCTGCTTCAGTGCCAGAAGATGGATTTATGTCCATGTTTTTAAAGTGTTCTTGATTATCTAAAAAAGCTAAGTCTGGTCCTCTGGACATTCAAAAAACAAAACAAAACAAAGCAAAAAAATTTAGAAACGT
>JARVLU010000103.1:20710511-20724997 GCA_031762415.1 Simpsonichthys santanae | reverse complement strand
AAGCTCCTCGGATGAAGAGCGAAACGTCTTCTGTAACAAATAAAGTCCAGTTGGTTCTGTATTGAATGTTTTTTTTAAATTTTTTTTTTATTTTTATGATTGGTAAAATATTTCCAAAATGTGGCGTTATTACAAATTGAAAGCAGCTTTTGTATCTACAGTACATGTGTGTTCGTACGTATAACGCAAAACACGTTTGTTGAGTCTAAAATAATACAAGTGTCAAAATCGCTCACGCTATATTTATTTTTAAAAGGTCAGATTTTGAATTTAAATAATTTATAAAGATGAACGATCATTCAGGTCTCTCTTGTAAATGAGTCCCGAGGCTCAATGGGATTAACCCGTATAAATAAATTTGAATAATTTTGAATAAAATGTTTGGACAGGTGCAACAAAAGACTAGAAATGTATTGTTTTCCTGTGCTAGTTTCATATAAGTATTCTGTTAGTTTAGTTTTTTTTTTTAACAGCAGGGATGTGTTTACAGTGTTTTGTTTATCTCGTTACAGCCCGAGCACCCAAACCCGGGGGTGAGGTACAGCAGCACCTCGCGTACCGCCTTCCTGCCAGACTGCGCAGAAGGACAAAAAGTCCTGAGGCTGCTGAAGAAAGCGTTTGACCGAAGACTCCTATTCACTGTGGGACGATCTGCAACCACAGGCCTCAACAACGTCATCACCTGGAATGACATCCATCACAAGACCAGCACTTCAGGCGGCCCAGAGTGGTACGCACTGCTCACTTTAGCTGAATGTTACCAACGGGAGACAGAAGGATGTAGTTTTAACTGAACACGTTATGAAAGTGCTTCTTTTCAGCACATTTAGACTAAAAAAAAGTAGGTTTAATAAGGATAACTAATTCTCAGCTCCAACAATCCGCGGCAGTTCTTTTAAGTTTGGCGAGGCTGAACTCATTAATGTTCCTATTTTTAAACCTGAGAACGTATTAGTCGTCAAACCAGTTCAGTTTATCAGGATTTGCTGATTCACCCTGGACACACAGTCCAACTGAGACTGACAAGTGAGTTTGGTTTTTGTAGGTATTTCAGAATAAATTAATGGCTCAGTATTCATCGAAGGAATGCACATCACCTGCCACCTTATACACCGGAGGGAGTGGTTGTCATAAGGTCAAAATATGTGTTCTCATGCAAAATTGTAAGATCTTATAAGAAGTATAAGCCCTCAGAGTTTGTGTTAAAAATAACTAAACTACTGCTATATCAAATTTCTGCTCAATATTTGTTCATTTGACTTAAGTTATAGCCATTTTTGTGTCAGCTTAGGTCAATTAGCTGTTGCAGGCGTCTTAAATTGTACTGACTCTAAAACTTCATCGGTTGTAGATGAACATCCGATGATTACTTTCAAAGCGTGTCATTAAAATTCATTCAGAAGTTCATGAATTGTTTTGCTAACAGAAAGATAAAGCTGACTCAGAAAGGTGATGGAAAATTGTTACCACCATCAGCTTCATGTGTTGGGGATGTCTTTCAGCTGCTCCGGCCTCACCAAACTTTAGCTCAGTAACTGTAAAACCAGTAGCGTTGTTTGTGTTTAAGTTAGCTGTGGCGGCCATCTTGAACGGGGCTAGCTCAACGAGTTGTCGATGTGTGTTCAGTGATTACTTTTTGAGACTCATTCCAGTTTGTCTTGTGGTTTATGAAATATTTAGCCAACATGACCGAAACAAACGCACATGGACATTTTGCTCCTCTTGCAGCGAACAATAATAAACTAATAGCAAAAGGCCAAGCTAACGGTGTTAATTAAACTGGTGTTTGAGACAGAACTCTGCGATCCACACTGAATCCCTTTCACTACTGATGTGCATGAAGGGCAGTTGAAATAAATCTGAGACAACTTGGGTCATTAGAGAGAAAAACAATGTTTTTGTTAGACTTTTCAGACGTTTGGTCAACTTGTTCATTTTTTTTTTCTTCTTCTTTACAGTTTTGGGTATCCAGATCCAGAATACTTGCTCAGGGTCCAAGAGGAGCTTTGTCTCAAAGGTGTGACAGACGACTGACTGGTGACGACGTCTTTTAGGTTGAATGTTATTTCAAGTAACAAATATTCTTGCACTTTTTGTTGGGATGGCAACCACTGGCTGAACGGATGAGGTTTTTCTCAACTTTTCCAAATATTTTCTAAACTATTTAGATTTCTCTTTAGTTATTATCCAAAAAACATAAGGGGGCGACCTTTGTGCTGATCATTTTGTTTTAGTAAATTAATATCAATTTATTCTGGCACTTTGAAATAAACTGCACAGTTGGGTAAATGTTTGGGAGAATTTTTTTTTATTTTAGTGTAAAAAAATAAATAAATTCTGATAATTGGCTCTTGTTAAAAACTTGACACATCAGTGAGCACTCCCTCCAAAGCCTATACAGTATATTTTGTTTTTAATAGCTAGTTCTTAAAACTTTAAAGCACAAGCACGTCTTTCCCCCAAAACTATTTGTTAGAAGTTTCACCAATAATGTTGCTTTCTGTTACAAACACATTCATTACACATTTAAAAGAAGTATTGTTATTATTTTTGCTTAATTATATAAACAACTGCTAATAACTTTTGAAATAAATCCCCACTTCTGAAGAAGTTGGGAAGATGTGTACAATGAAAATAAAATCAGAATTCAGTTGATCGTAGTGAACATATTAAATGTGTCAACCAAGAAATTGTAATTTTGTAGTCTTGGGAAAAATAATGATGTAACTTTAAGTTTGATGGCAGCAACATGTATAAAAACAGTTGGTCTGTGTTTCCTGCTGTGAAGCATCTCCTCCTCTTTAACAGTCTGGAAAATCTTGGAGCTGAGGAGAGCAGCTGCTGGAGCTTTTACAGGGAATGTTCTCCCATTCGTGTCAGATTTTGGCTGGATTCTTTGTTTCATGATGCACCTGATGTTTCCAGTTGTTGAGAGGTGCAGATTGCTGGTAGGCCAGTTCAGCACCTGGACTACGAAGCCATGTTGTTACAATGGAGGGGTTTAGCATCGTCTTGCTGAAATATGCAGGGCCTTCCCTGAAAAAGACCAAGTCTGGATGGGAGAATGTTCTGTTCTACTTTCCTACATTGATGGTGCTTTTCCAGATGTGTTAGACGCCTGTGACATAAACACTGAAGCACCCCCATACCATCAGAGAGGCAGGCTTTTGAACTGTTCACTGATAACAAGCTGGATGGTGCCTCTCCTCTTTAGTTTGGAGGTCATGGTATCCTTGATCCACCCCCTAAAAACAGAATTTTTACTTATTTGACAACTTTTCCTTGGTCCATTTCAAATGAGCGCAGTCCCAGAAAAGACAACAGTGCTTTAATGTTCACACATTGCTTCTTTTTTTATATTGTAGAGCTTAAACCTGCATTTGCTGATGGAATAGCAAATTGTGTTCGCAGACAACGATTTGTTCTGGTGTCCATAAGATTGTGCACTGATGTCCAGAACAGAATCAGACCTGTTTTTAACACAGTGCAGCCTGAGGCTCTGTAGATCACAAGCATCCAGTATTGAGTTACAGCCTTGTCCTTTGCACACAAAGATTTCTCTAGACTCTTGACACATTTTCACATTATGGTCTGTAGATTAAAGGATATTCAAAGTAATCCCAAATCTTCATTGTGAAACGTTTCTTTTACCGACCGAATCAACGTCATTTTGTTGCAAATTGCTCTTCCAGCTGTTTCTCATTTGCTCCATTTACTTTTACAGCCTCTTGTTGCCATGTCTCAATTTTTTTGATGCATAGAGCCATAAAATTGCCTTACGTTAAAAAAAAAAAAAAAAAGTTCTCAGTTTAAACATTTGATGTGTTTACTATGTTCCATTCAGAATAAAATATGGGTTTATGGAATTTGTAAGTCATTCCACATGTCCCAACTTTAATTGAATTGTGGTCATAAACACTATGCACTTTTTTGAGATTTTATAACGGTAACAAAATCTCTGTAATGCACATTATTTGTTTTTGTGTGATATCGGTCAATAAAGTGCCTTTAAATATGTTAAAAAGGACAAATGTGTCATTTGTGCTTCAAAGTCAACGTTTGTTCTTGTTTAGTCTGAAGATGCCTGCTCTTTACCGTTACGTCCACCAGAGAGCAATGGTTTCCACAGACAAAGCTTGTTTGGTGGCGTACTTGTGTTCTGCAGCTGCTCATGGAGCTCACAGACCCCCACTGCCCCCAAACCTCACCGTCCTCAACGAGTGAGTGAGCATCTGCAGCAGATGACTCATATGGCTCTGTCTTGCCAGTTTACCTGCACAGAAAGTGCTACATATTAAACACTTTCACTGGAGCTTGATTTCCAAGAATAATAACATAAATGTTCTGGTTTGTAGCCGCAGTGTGACTTCTGTTGGATAAATTAATTATTCTATCAACTCATTAATCAAATAAGCCACTCAGAGGATGAACGAGAAGATTTTTCAACCCAGTTTTACTTGCAAGGGGTGCAGAATTAACAGACTTACAAAGATGTTACAAGAAGCTCTAGACACAAGGTCTGCCAACAGATAACATAAAGAAGCATCGTCTTGTAATTGTTATCAGAGGCGAGGTCAACACAAGTCTGCTTGAAGTTTTATTGGGTGCACAGGTTCTGTGCTCCTGCAGGCTCCACTTTCTTCAGACAAAACATCTCTAACACACATAGTGTAGTTTTATGTCAGTTTAACATTAGTAAGTGAAACGCATCCATGACCTTTACATTAATTCCCCTGACCACTTCAGCTGAAAAAGTGTAGCAAAGCAATTTTCTCTTTTCCTGATGCATGCTCAATAATCCAGGTAGAATAATCCAATAAAGTTAAGTCAGGTCCTCTGAACGTTCTTTTTTTTTTTTTTGAACGTCCAGAGGACCTGACTTAACCTTTTTAGAATTTTATCTTTTTTATCCTTACCAAAAGTTACATCAAAATCTCATGAACCAGTTGACAGCTTTTAAAGAAAATGAACGAAAGCAATCTCTGGGCTTACATCTACAACTGATTAACTTTTGGAGTGAGCCCAATTTAAGGTTGCCACCACAGCTAATCAGCCGTGGCCAGCACAAAATGGTTACTGCTTAGCTGCTACTACCACATAAACGTTAGGTCTATACTGTATCTGTAAAGTCTGAGTCATCCTAAACACATAAGCTAAACGCGAGTGTGCATGATGTGATTTACAAGGTTGGTTCAAAAATCTGTGATGCCATCTGTTCTCATCACATCATGATCTTCGTTTAAAACTCTGACATGAAAGGTGGCGGGTGATATGCATTTACCGTACCACTTTATTTGTAAAGCAACAAGACCAAAGTGCTGTGCAGCAAAAACAAAACAAGCAAAGGACACAGGATACAATACATAGATCCACAGAGGTAAAGATAAGAGCTCAGTGGCTAACGTTATAGAATACAGACAAGTTCAGATCAACTCACACAGTGTTAAAATCCAGGGAATAAAAATGTTGTTTTTAAACAAGACTTAAAAACAGTGAGAGAGGGAGCCTGCTCAACTCACAATGGTAACTCATTCCAAAGTCTTGGACCTGCAACAGAGAAGGCCCTGTCTCTGGCCCTGCCATATGGCTGCAGCAGATCAGTGAAATAAGAGTGGGCAGAACTGTTCAGAGATTTAAAAACATATACATTTCTTCAAGGGATGTTTGGCCTTTAATACGTATTCTTATAGTTAAACACTCAAAATGTTTTATTTTTCTGTTCTGATTAAAGAGAGCGTGCATGTGACGAGGTGAAGTTCCTGGACTTGGCCTGTTCCAGAACCAAACATTCATGTCTAGGGTCATTTTTGTGGCCTTGGATCTCAGGTCGTCACACACACACTTCTGTCACAGTTCATTAAAATCCATTCACCTGTCATCATCCATCTGCATCTTCTTTGCTTTTCTTTATTTCTTTTTTTTTTTTTTTTTTGTCTATGAGTCGATTTCTTTTAAAACCAGCACCCCGTCTTTACACTTTGAACTCTTAAGCGCTGTAGTCGTATTTGTGACAGAGGGTAGAATGAAAATAATAATAATAAAAAAATAAATAGAACACTAAATGAGCATAATCTACAGATGGTAACATGAAGTGGAAATGAAACATGTCTACTTTCAACATTACTTTCAGTTCACTGCCCGTAACCTACATTTGAACGTGAAAAACATTTCATGGACGTCTTGTCTTGTTTTAATAAAAAGATACCTCCTGACAGTGTTTCCTCAGGCTCTATTGCTTAAATGCAAATTTTCTCTTCTTGATTAACCTCAAGTTGACTTGGTTATTTGTTAGCTGTTTCACATGTTTTAGGTGCAGACATGTGAATCACTCTTTGCCCCTCTCTGCAGGAGTTTCCCATCTTTGTCAGTCCATCTGGTCCATCTGGAAATCGGGGCAAAGGATTACAGAAACACAACCACAGCTATGAATATGTATAAATGATTATGTGGAGGGGAATAGCTTGTATGTAAAACATGCAGAAATGTTCAGTCTTTGCTGACTAAACTTGTAATTTATTGTTAATCCAGTGAAAGTAAACTGTTAAAACGGACAACTGCTGCTTTTCTTCATTCTCATTGCCGTAATTTTTGCTGTATAAGTCGCAGTGTTTTGCATAAATTAGCATGCCTGTGACTTTTACAGCCGAGCAAAATATTTATGGTTTTTCCCCAATGTTTGACTGAGATCTGACGATTTCATTCATTCTGACATGGAAAATATTGAACACTACCATTTTCAGCTGCTAGAGGGCCCTCGACTAATATGGCAAGTCAAATGTCTCATTAATGGGTAAAAGTGGCTATTAATGAGACACTTGGCTTGCCATACAAAGCCACCTTTGTCTCGCTCTGGAACTCCGTCAAATCAGCTACATTTCGCCGCGCCGTCCAGGCGAAATGCAGCTGATTTCACCATTAAAGTGTGTTTATGAAGGAGAAGCTCAACTGAGACACACCTTTACAATAACGTCGAGCAAAAAATAATTGTTTTTAAGTGATAATCTTGACACGTAACAAATGCGACGCATCAGCGGTGATGCACACCAGATGCGACGTAAACAGCGAAGTGACACATTTATGATTTTCCCCACTTTGTTAGACATATTTGGACTGATGTGACTGACATACGGCGGTGCGACGTGTGCGGCGGCAAGTACGGTATATGTTGATCTGTCCTGCTTTAGCTGGATTAGTTGCACGCTCTGCCACTGTTTGGCTCTGACAAAAGCACGACTGTTGATTCGGTGTCTCTGGGTGTGATGTGGAGATTCAGATTAAACGCAGACATCCAACAGATGAGGGATGCGTCACGTTTCCTGTCGTCGAGCTGATAAGAAAATCATTAGTGCAGAGCTGTTCTTGCTTTCTCTGCCCACTGTGCTCCCTCATTAGAGTGTCTCTGGCTGTGGTGGTGTGTGTGTGTGTGTGTGTGAGGGGGAATACCTGGCACATTGCCTGCCTACTGATCCTCTTGTGTTACTGCCATCCAACCACAGATATCCTACCTGTGAATGATACACCTCTCTCATTTCTGCACCTCTGTGCTGAGCATCTTCTAGACATAACCTACTTTTACTGAACATCCCTTTGAAAGTTTTTTTCTACATCTTCACCCAGTTTCTAATTCAAATGCTTAAGTGTAGAGCGACAACATCTACGAGGCTTTTCTAGATTTCAAAATCCTCTCCGTCAGTCATAAAGGAGACGTAATGAGATGTGAGGCTGTGTTTGTGTGTTCGGGGGAACGTACGAGGGTTGGGTGCTGAGGAGACATCTGTCTCCACACACATTGTGTTTGTGTGACAGAATGTCAGCCCACACTGCTGACACACACTGCACCTCAGGCTGTTTGCTTAAGAACAGAAAAGTGAAGGATGTGGGTGCTTCTGCAGCTTCTGTGTCTTTCCCCTGCATCTGTGCACACACTGTGCACGGACAAGAGAAATACAGCTACTCTTGTGTTTGTTCGTGTGGCAGCCGAAGCAGAGGCTCCCATTTTGTTCTCTGATTCATAGCTGGGGTTACATGCCTTTTAGTTTGCCTGATTAAGCCGAACAGACCGTCTGCTTTTTGCAGCAATGCTGACAGATTTACTGACTTCGTCCCCATCAGGACACGCTGGGGCGTCTTTGCATGGGTTGAAGCACCACAGACAGAAAGCTGTGCATGAACAGATTCAGAGTTCCTCCATAATGTGAGTAAAAGCAACAACCATCGTCAGCAACAGAAACCTTAACAGTAATCCAGGAAGTTTTGACATCTTTTAGAATTTCTGAAGATAAAACGAGAGGGAATTCATGATGAGTGCACAGCTTCATGCAAGAATAACAAAAAGTATCTCCACGATCTTTATAGCATTTTACAAGCAATAATCCTGACCAAAGCCTGAGCTTTTGAACAGTATCTGTAGTTTTTGGTTGATGCTTGCAGAAGGAGCTGAATGTTTGTGAAGACAGCAGATCATATTTCCAAGCTCTACTGGTTTAATGATATTTGGGAGTTCAGTGAATATTAATGCACCTCTGGAGAACAGCAGCTCCATTTTTATGTGCTCGAGCCACAATAAACATTAAAATAATTTATTTTTGTATTGGATGAGCAGGCGTTTGGAAATGAAACACTTTTTGAATGCTTAACGATCCCGAACAACAAAATGCCTCAAGATTTAGTTGTTGAATTTAACGTTAGCGTTTTAATCATTGCAGGATAAAATAAATTAAAAAAAAGATACGGGTTTGAAACGTAGTCTAAAAAATAATTTAGTGTCCCTCAGCAACTTGACCAGATGTTTTAGTTGAACAGCAAAATACTTCTGGGAGAATTTGAATTGAGTATTTGGCCCAGTTGAGAAAACAGCCAGAGCTTGATAAAAATAATGTACTGTGTTGTTTTTTTGAGACAGGTGTAAATTTTCATCACAGTTTGGGTCATTACCTGCATTTTTTATTTTAAAAACTAATTTAAAAGTTAAAAATTTGTCTGAATAAACCAGGGGTTCCTAAACATTTTAGCTTCTTACCCTCGAAATAACATTGACAAAGAACTATTTTTTGTTATCTGTTGCTATCTAAAAAAAAACGGCATATTTCTCCAGATACATCTGGTTTGGTGATTTCCTGATACAAAAATCACATAATCAATAAAAACAGAAACGACTGTTTTTGGTTCCTGTGGAAATGGTTAATTTTGTCTTTGTATTTTTTTTAGACATTTTGTGAAACCCAAAATAAAATAAAACCAGTGCACATACCGTAATTGCTGGTCTATAAGCTGCTACTTTTTTCACACACTTTAAGCCCCACGGCATATACAATGCTGCAGTTAATTTATAGCTTTTTATTTTTTTAATGGGCTAACAATTACATGCTGCCATAACATTTAGCTTTGCCACAGCAGGCACTCACATGGCTGCTCAATACACCTCTCTTGGGGATGGGTCTTGGTGACACACACAGACAGAGTGGACTCTAGAGGTCTTCATGATAACTAGTAACTACCTCCCTCACTCATGGTTACTTTACTGAATGGCCTAACACAAACTAACATATAATGAGCACATAAACTAGCTAACAAGAACAGACTAATCACTAAAATAGCAATACTAAACTGCTAATCAAAATGATTAACAATTAACAAATTTAACCCATAATCCCTCCCTGAGGCCATGTGACCAGCAGTCTACCACAATGAACCATTGACAGTTGGGGTTAGATTCCCCTGCATGCGCAGAGCATGCAAATATCTCATGTTCACAGAGTCATTTTGCTTTGCAAGCAGGAGGAACGTAGCGATCAATGACTTCCTGGTAGGCTACTGTATTTTTTTTAACCAGCTGTGTGTTACCTGTTTTTTTTTTTTTTGTTGTTGTTTTTTTTTCAGCCATTTTATAATAAAATACAAATTACAAAAAAACAATTTGCACAGAAAAAAAAACATATACAATATATATATAGATATATAAAATGAAAGGCAGCAGATGAAGAAAAAAATCTTATTTTATCTGCCCCTTTTTTACCTAATGAACAATTCAAACAAAAACAATTCCAACAATAATTTCCTATAAATACCAAAAACAAAAAACAAAAAAATGAACAACTCATTAACTAAATATTCACATACAAATAATATTTAAACTCATTTCATATATTGACATATTTTTAAACTGTTTAACCATAACCATTCTTCTAAACAAAATTTCTTATAAATACCAGAAAATTTTGTAGAATTTCCTTTAAATACCAAAACAAAATGAACAACTCAAAAACCTCCTTATCGTATATAAATATTAATATAAGCTCATTTCAAATATATTTTTAACACTTTAAACTTAACCATTCTTTTAAATGCAAACATTGATTTAGCTTGTTTAATATCAGTCTCCAGTTTATTCCACAACCCAACTCCTTGAATTATGGTTGACCTTCCTTTCAAAGTGGTTCTATATTTAGGCTTTACAAACATATCAGTTCCCTTAAGATTATAACAACTTGATCTTTTAACAAAAAACATCTGGACATTTGAAGGCAGTGTATTATTCTGAGCTCTATACATAATTGACAAAATATTGCAATCCACCAAATCATAGAACTTCAGCAATTTCATCTGATAAAATAATATACTTGAAGGATGATGATAATGTTTTCTGGAGATAATTCTCACAACTCTTTTTTGCAAAATAAAAATTGGCCACGTAATTGATTTACACGCCTTTCCCCAAACGCCAACACAATAAATTAAATGTGGAACGATAATTGTATTATACAACAGATATAGTGCCCTGTCATTCAGAAGATCCCTGACTCTGTAAAATATAGCAATAGATTTAGATAATTTCATTTTAATAGAACTTACATGTTGCTTCCATGACAATTTGTCATCAATGATGACACCCAAGAATTTTATCTCATGAACTCTATAAATCTCAGAGCCATCAATTTTAAATGAAACATCAACAGATCTGTTTCTATTACTAAATATCATGTAACTGGTTTTATCCAAGTTTAATGATAGTTTATTAAGTTTAAACCAGATCTGAATTTTAGTAAGTTCAGTCATCATCAATTCCATTATCTGTTTAACATCTCTACCAAAACTAAAAAATGTGGTATCATCAGCAAATAAAATACATTTAAGTATACCAGACACCTTTACCAAATCATTTATATATAATATAAACAACCTTGGTCCAAGAACCGAACCTTGAGGAACCCCGCATGAAATGGTGCAGTGGTCAGATTTCACATCACCCAATTGTACAAACTGTTTCCTTTCCTTCAAGTAACTACATACCCACTGCAGCGCTAATCCTCTGATACCATATTTTTGTAATTTGTTAAGAAGGATAGTGTGATCAACAGTATCAAACGCTTTTTTTAAATCCACAAACACACCAACACAATACATGTGGTGATGTAAAGTGTTGGTTTGGTACAAGTTTTTATTATTTACTTACATTAAAGAGACTATAAGTCTAAAAACAAGCAGATAAACAAAGTACAGCTGGTACTGGAGGCTCTACAGTAGCAGGTAATATACTGCAAGGTCAGTTTTCCATCCACCATCCATCCATCCATTCATCCATCCATCCATCCATCCATCTATCCATCATCCATCCATCCTCCATCACCTATCTATCCATCCATCTATCATCCATCCATCCATCCATCATCATCGATCCTCCATCACCTATCCATCCATCCATCCATCTATCATCCATCATCCATACCATTTTATTTATAAAGCACTTAAAACAGTGACAAGGCCAACCAAAGTGCTGTACAAACAAACAACAGGCAACACATAAAGCAACATACAAAATGAAATAAAAACAGAATCCATCCATCCAGCATCCTTCCATGCATCCATCATCCACCCATCATCCATCATCCATCTTCCATCGTCTATCTATCCATTCTTTCATCCATCCATCATCCATCCATCCATCGTCCATCCATCCTCCATCACCTATCCATCCATCCATCCTTCCATTCATCCATCCATCATCCATCTATTCATCCATCATCTTTTACCCACTTATTCCTTTTTGGGTCACGTGTTCCACTGGTGCCCATATCTAACAGTAACTGTACAAGAGACAAGGGACACCCTGGACAGGTTTCCAGTCCATCACAGGGACACATAGAGACAAACGAGACAACCATTCATTCTCTCACCTACTGTATTGTCAGTTTTATCAACTGATAACCAAAAAGTTACATTGTTGCTTTATTCATCCAGTTTTAAGTGTAAACTGTGTCCTATAAGTCATGTGTCAAACAGAAAGTTTGATCAACTTCAAATGTGAAAGTCATCTCTTTTTTGTTAAATGTTCTCCTTGTAAGATTTGAAATCAAACATTATAAATGTTATCTAGATTAAATGATGCAGATGGAAAGACTTTGCTCCAGTAGTTTTCCAGATATAATAAAATGCAGTTCAACATCAAATCTATTTGAAAATTAGAGTCACGTGACTGACGCACATGAGACTGGTCACAGAGTCCATGTAGATGAACAAACATGGAGAAATCAGAAGAATCTCCAAGAAGACGTTTAGGTGGAAACATAAGAGTTAATCTGCAATACAGAACAAAATAATATATCCAAATGTAAAAATGCAAAACAAAATAAAATGTTTAACACTTCCATCAAGAGAAGATATTGGCATCAGTCAACCATGTTTGTCTGTTAGCCAAATATTTTATGATCCACTAGATGGATGTTAATGAGCTTTTCTGAAAGTTATCACCTACAATTGATTAACTTTTAGAGGCAACCTAATTCAAGATTAATCTAATTGAATTAGTAGCATTACTTTGAAGGTTTGACCAAAACCTGCTATAACGCTCTCAACATGAGATGGTCTTAGTCTAAAACTCAGCAGCGTGTCCTATGGAATAAAAAGCCTTTAAATTATAACGTGTTTAAAATTATTTTTATCCTGAATTATTGTCACAATTGAAACTCATTAATAATGAAAAATATCTTCCTTGTGTTTTGTTTTCCCTGACTTTTGTGTCCAGTAAAATAATAATAATAATAATAATAATAATAATAAACGATCATAATAAAAATCTTTGTAATATAAATTTATGTGAAGTAAAAATAATGAAGCAAAGTCCAAGTAAGCTTGTGAGCTCTCAGTCTGTGCACGTACATGCAGCAATGTTCACCAGATGGGTGCAGGAACATGCAGACATCTTGGTGTGTCTGTGCCAAAGCTCTGCTCTTCCTCCTCCGTCCCTTCCTCCCTGTTGCCTCCATGCTGAGCTGCCTGGGTCTTACCTCCACCTCCATCCCTCCGTCCTCCTCCTTCCACCACTCTCTCTGTTCTGACAGTGTTCTCATTGGACCCACGGGTTACAGACCCTCACGGTTCTGAAAGCAGTGGAAGTTTTCACAGAAACAGCTGAGCAGAAGTGCGTTTCAGGGGAACCCCATTAGAGAGGAAACATGATGACTCATCCACGACTGACAGCAGTAATTTAATACGCAGCAGTGAGATTCTCAGCTAAGCATCTCATCGAGTACTTTTAGCTTCTCTCCTCTACTCCTCTTCCTCTAAGTGTACGTCTCTGACTGCCTTTCCGCCCACTCACTCCTCATCCTTCCTATTTCTCACTCCTCTTTCTCCAGTACTCTAAAGTCTTTAAAATGCTCTTCATTAAGTCATCAGGAACTTTGTCTTCTAGATGTAAAATATTATTTTTATCACAACAATTTCTCCAGTGCTATCTGTAAATCCAGTTAGCAAAGCATGTTTATTATTTTTTTAATTGTTATAGTAAAGCCAAATTAAAACACCAGATACTTTCTCATGAGCTATGATAATATCCATAACAAGACACAAAGAACTTCATTATTGGGTCTTAGACGCCATTCAGATCTGATACAAACTACAGTCTGTACGTATCTGGACAGTTTAATACAGGAATGAACGCTAACACAAAACGTGTCATTCAGGCTTTGTTCACACAAAATTCTGTTTTTCCAAAGCATTTCTTTTTTATTTTGGTTTCTAAAGATATGCTTGCAAACACTGTACTGTTTCTAGAAATGTCCTGATCCACATGAAAATGCAGAAAATTGCCCAAAATGCTGTAAAAATTATGCTAAGCATGTATGTGGCGATGAACACTGTAATCAAAATACATTAAAAACAGGCAACAACGTGTGGAGTACAACACCTGAACACTGAGTGTGAAATTTAACACAGCAAGGAGAAAAGGGTTAGTGGGGCAATGACATGATAGTTTCCAAAAAGTTTCTATTTTTCTGTCTCAACACGAGGGAGGAACTTTGAGATTTTCACTCCGGTAGACATTTTCAAAAAATACAGTTTGGGGGCTCCTACAGTGCTGTTTTCATGTGAAGCAAGGCCGAACTGTTAAAATAAAATGTTTGAGAATACAGTACACACACACACACACACACACACACACACACACACACACACACACACACACACACACACACACACACACACAC
>JARVLU010000103.1:20634236-20652838 GCA_031762415.1 Simpsonichthys santanae | reverse complement strand
GATAGATAGATAGATAGATAGATAGATAGATAGATAGATAGATAGATAGATAGATAGATAGATAGATAGATAGACTATAAATTCATGGCATCCAGTATCATGTTCTAATTATACAGAAAAAAACATGTGAACTATTCCAATAATAATAAAATTGTGACACGGTGCAAAAGCATGTATTATAGAAACAGCAGGAACCAGGCACCGTAAAGTGTGTATTGATGAGATTTACCTGTATAAATCAAGGTTGAATGAATTCATGTTGAACTCTGCATGATGTTTGAACACAATGAAAATATTCATAGAAAGCACCTCAGTCTACGTCACATCAAGTACTTTTGTAGAAAATGTCAAACCTTTAGTGTTGAAGAAGCATTCGCTGCTGGTATACACAGAAAAACACAGCAGACTGGCCCTCAGGAGCAGGAGCGAAGCCAAGAGTGCTCCTGCTGTTTTTGCCATTTCTTGAAGGAAAAAAAGAGCTTTACACAAGTTTTATTGTTTAACCTAAAATAAAAACCAGGAAACACAACAATCAGACGAGCACACACTTACCTGTCACCGCTCTTCAGTCGTGTACCCGTCGGTTTGTCTTCTCTCCTTTGCTTTGTTTCTTTCACTCTTTTGCTGTTTTCATATTCTCCTTGCTCTCCGTCCTTCTCTTTCTTGAACTGCTGCTCTTTCTTCTCGTGATCTCAGGTATTTATGTTGCTCCACCACAAACCCATTGCCCCCTTCCCCTCAACAAAGCCCAGCACATGTCACATGCATTTTTATTACAATGTTCGTCACTCGCTCCTGCTCTCAGTGCTCCAGAGTGTGCTCTTCAGGTAACATTTGCCTCAACGGATGACATTTGACCCCAGCGGTGGATCCAGATGCTTACATCATCTAGGACAGCCAACCCACAGTTGATTGTTTCAGCCTGTATCTGTGTGAACAGGAGTTTAAACCTTTGGCTCCGTTCATCCCTGTTTAAAAGAGATGATTTTCAAGCACATCATAATTCCTGTTAAATTTCACTAAAAATTTTATGTAGTTTTGCCCCTTGTTGTTTGAATAAGAACTTTTTTTAGGATGAAAGGAGAAAGATGAGAGTTGAAGGTGTTCAATCAAACTTGAGCTCATTTTGGCCTTTAAATTTTTTTTAATTTATCTTCAAATTAGTTTGAATAAGCCTCCCTATCGTGTGGGGCCATGACCTCATATGCAAACGTTGAGATGCGGCCGCACCAATTTGTTTGTTAATTTGAGTAGATTTCACTGCCTGAAGGCTTTCTTATCTTAATCTTAACCCGGCAGTCCGCTTATTTCACAATTATTTTATTTATGGTGTCAACAAGCAAAGAATGAGACTCAGCGCCCCCCATCCTCAGCGTGATAACCCTTTGAACCAAGAATCTGACAATAAACCAGAAGGATGTTTCACACAAAGCCAAATCCCAATTGTTGTAGAAAAACTGTTGAAAACACGTGAAATAAACATTCCTAATCAAGAATGTTTTGTTTTTAAATGATTTTATGTCAAAGCTTCAAGGTCACACAGTCAAAAAGCAAAAGGACTGTCTGAGTGTGTGCAACCCTGAGTGAAATGTGCTCTGGATACTTATACAGTATAAACTATGTGTGTGCAAAAGTGAGTGTGTGTATCTGTGAGTGCATATGTATGAATGCATGTGTGTGTATGTAATGTGCTTTGAGTGTTTTGAACAGTACAGACACTTGTTTACAGAAATTCCACGGCACAATGTTACATTAATAAAAGTAAAAAATCTGGCTTGACATTTTATGTCAATCTGACTTTCTTGGGAATGCACCTGAAGCAGGTTTGTGGAGGTCTGAAGGTGGAATCTCACAGAGCTGGGGCTGTTAAAAGTCTAGTTGGGGGCTTTTCATTGACAAACCCTGAATTTGATCACAGATCATGTTCTCATGACCACTTTGTAGCAGCTCCTAACAAAAACTCACGAGGAAACAAATACTAAAATAAACCATGGCAGCTGTAATGAGAATAAAAAACATGGCCTGAAAATCATGGATTGACTGAACACACAGGCAAATGTTGTGGTAAATGGTAAATGTACTGTATTTATATAGCACCTTTTATCTTATCAAGACACTCCAAGCGCTTTACACTTGACTGTGTCATGGAACGAGGTGGAAAATTTGTGTCTACTTGTCTCCACTACAACACTCTTCTACTGCAGGTAAGATATTTATTACTTATTACAATTCCACAACACGCCGCTTTGCAGAAATTGAAAGTGTATCTTAATGATAAAATGAGGGGCAATCAGTGGGATGAATATGAATGAGACAAATACTATCAGCTCTCTAAATATTCATGTATATTAATGTGTTTGTGGTTAATCAGTAGATATCAGTACCAATGAACTTACCAGTAGGATCATAATGGAAATCTAATGAATATTTTTTATGTTTTTTGATTTGACTGCTGCTGCATGGTGGAAAAGTTGGTAGAGCTGCTGTCTCTCAGCGAGAAGGTCGTCGGTTCAAATCCCGGGCTGAGATCTTTCTATGTGGAGTTTGCATGTTCTCTCCGTGCATGCGTGGATTTTCTCTGGTTACTCCAGTTTCCTCCCACAGACTAAAAACATGCACGTTAGGCTGATTGGTAACTCTAAATTGTCTCTAGGTGTGAGTGAGATGGTGAATGGTGGTTTGTCTCATTTGTCTCTGTGTCCCTGTGATGGACTGGAGACCTGTCCAGGGTGTCCCTGACCTCTCGCACAGTAACTGCTGGACATGGGCACCAGGGTCAAGCTTCTTAAGTACAAACTACACACTTACCTCAGTTTTTTGTGGTATTTCTCTGTCCACCTCTTTTGAACACTTGTAAAACGTCACGTCTCTTCATTTTAATTATTGTCGAACAAAGTTAGCTTTTTCAGCCTGAAGGCTGCACAGCAAAGCTTCTGTGGTCCAAGATCTGGAGCAAGATCACAACGCACCTTCAAGCAATAATAATCCTCACAACAGAGAGCACAGTTTCTGTTCACTGCTCCCACAGGCAAGATGGCATGATATTTATTAAGCTTCTTAAAAATAAATAAATAAATAAATAAATAAACAAATAAATAAATAGATAATAAAGGTCTTTTATTCAGAACTAAAAAGCTTTAAAATATATTTGTCATTACTGTACATTCAAAAACCAACATAATTATAAAGTAAGCTCAACTTACTGAACTGAAGGTGTTGATACATTTAAATGTAAAGCAGGCACAAAGAACAGTAATGGATGGAGAAAATCAACCATTTAATGAGACTTTTATTTAAATGCCGCACAGATTAAATAACACAGGACAAATTCTGAATATTTTCGCAAAAGAAAAAGAAAAAACTACAAAACTAAAACTGTCATGTTTTAACTGTGATGCCCAAATGATCTGATTCCTCCCTGCAGGTTCATTTTTACACTTATTTATCTTGAGCTTCTGCTTCCTGGTGGGCACACCTGTTTGCTTAAGGAGCAACATATTTAAACGTGTTTGAATAAAATACAATGTCTGTTAATTAAAGGCATTTGTGTGTTTGAGAGTAAGAAGGGAAACCAGGTTAAACAGCAAAACCTGACTTTCAGCATCTTTTTGTGTACTTTTCAAAGCATGAAGAGAATTCTACATGTCAGTAAAGCATTTCTTTTCAAATCACGAATGTCGCAGCTTCCCCCACCTGAATGACCGACTGCCACCCCATAACCCCCAGGGGCCTCCTCTCCCAGGGCTCTGGCAAATATCAGAAGTCAGCGCCAGACTCTGTGGGAATATGTCTGATATTTAGTTGACATGATGAGGCACGAGCACAACCGAATATCAAACATATCACACAGCCTCGAGCAAATCAGCAGGAACGCAGACAAACTGGAACAGCCTGAGGGAAAAAAAAAAAAAAACAAAACAAGAGAAACACAACTGAATGGAAATTATTGTTGCATCAAAAACAGAAGCTAAAGGTCAGACTGGCTGGAAAAGACTCGAACAACCTGTTGAGTGGTGGAAAGGCACAAAGCCGCCTTCAGCGGATGGCGAGCTTGCATTTCAGATCTCTGCCCATTGGAGTCAGAAAATATCAGGATCAAAATCTAAACAGGTGAAACGTAGCGACTTACCTCATCTCACACACATCGTCGTGAAGTCTCTTATGTGAGAAAGCGAAGTTTCATTTTGCTAGTTTGTGGAAAAATGAATGAACCCATGGCTGTGGGAGCATGTGTGAGCTTTTCATGAGCGGGACAGCATTTATTTATACTCCTCTTTGAGTTTGGGAGGAGGACAGGACGGGGTGCAGGGGTACCAAAAACCACGCTCAGTCACTCACACACTGATGTAATTAGATGTTTATTGATCAGCAGCTGTGGCCTGCAGCCTTTCCTCCACACATTAGACTGATCAATACATGTGATGTTCATCCTTCTGTTAACGCTCTCACACCAACGCACAGGCGAGCACGTTCTGAGCGAAAGAGCTTCCAGTTGTTGCCTGCAGCGAGGACAAACACCAGGCATGATGGTCACTTCACTCTGATGTGACTGTTAAAACAAATGCAGCAAAAGATAAAACGTTACAAATAAAAGAGTGCAATGTGTTTCACAGTGATCTTGAAGAAACAATGTGTAGAAAGTGTCAAATTTACAAACAATTTTTCATTTCTTTTATAGTACTCAAGTGACTTTTGACACATTTTCTTTCATTATTAACGTTTATTTGTTTCAAACAAACAGTTCTCCATTTTTATCTTAATTTGAAAAAATATATATACATGTAATTGTTCCAAATGCACTTGAAAATGAGAAAGATGGGATGGATGAAGAAGAGAGTCAGTAAAGTGTCTTGTGCAATGCTGACTCAAGCATGGAGCTCCTCTTTCTGTCTGAAACATCAGGATCCAAAATATTCTCGTACACATTAAACAAGTGCTGTATTACACAACACTGTCATTACAGAATATAATATCAAAGTTCATGCTCAATAATCCAGGTTAAAAAAAATCCAGAGCAGTTAAATCAGGTCCTCTGGACGGTTTCTTTGTGTTGAAATGTTTCATCCTTCATCCAAAGGACTTCATCAGTCTGAGGAGCCACAAACTCAGTCCCACAAGCAGCGCATTCCCATAGTGGGCCAACCAGTTTGACGGTGGTAAGATGGTTTCTGGAGTCCGCCCTCTCCCCAGTCGACTCCTCTGAGGCAGCCATGGCCAAAGTGGTTCAAAACATCAAACTTTATGCTCAACAATTCAGATACAAAATCCAACAAAGTTAAGTCAAGTCCTCTGGACGGTTTCTTTTGAAAGAAAAGAAACTTTCTTTCTTTCGAGTTGAAGGGGGAGAGGGAGAACTCCAGAACATTAAACTGGTTGGCCCACAATGTGAGTGTGCTGCTTGTGGGACTGAGTTTGTTGTGGCTCCTCAGACTGATTAAGTTCTTTGGATGAAGGGTGAAATGTCTCAGCAAAAAAGAAAAAAGAAACTGTCCAGATGACCTGACTGAACTTTGTTGGGTTTTTTTAAATCTGGATTATTGAATATGAACTTTGTTCCTAATTGAAATCTTCTGTTTATGAACATTTGTGAGATCACAGTCAAAAATGATGAAATATATATAGGGTAGGGTATAAAGCTGGCTCTACATTAAACATACTCAGCATCATCCAAATGTAAACATTACTGGTACAAAGAAAAAACATCTTAATCAGCAAATCCCGCTGCTTGTGGCTAATAATTCAGACAAGGCCAACGTTTTATAGCTTTAAACTTCATGATAGACAATACCTGTTTTAAGTACATGCTGATGGTACTATAACTCGGGTATGAAGTTTCCTCTTCCTTTTTTAGGCAAGAAATAAGTACAAAGTAAGCTGTTGAAAATTTATCTGAGACATCTGCTAGGTCTCATGACTAATGGAAAGATATCCAGGGCTTCTGAGACTATTTATTGGTTGCTGTGCGCTACATCACACATTATTGTGGTACAAAAAACTCCATGCTCTGCAAATTCACTCAAATAAAATAGGGGAAAAAAAAAAGCACTCAACAGGCAGAGCAACTCCAGGAAAGTGTGTCTGGAAAGTGTGAAAATGTGCACCTTATTTTTTCTTTTTCAAAGTTTTTGTTGGATTTTTCTTTTCTAAGAAACATTATCTTTATTTTTTTTTTTCCATATCTGTGTACTGTTACACACTTCTATGATTATAAGAATAAACTTCAACATTTTATCGATAGAGTTCCTCACTGGAAAACTACAAATTGTATTTTTACTATTTTTTTACGAGGCATTTGTTCAAATCAAGCCCAGTTTAAGAAGTATTATAGTATATGTCATTCTAAAATATACATATTTTTCTATCCTTGACATGTGCTTTTGTCTTTTTTCCGACAGGGGTACACCTGCATCTACACCTGGACCTGCCATTCTGTGTTCATTTGTCTCTCCTTCCTGTTCCTCTCAAATCCAGCCGGTCAAAGCAGATGGCCGCTTGTACTTAGCCTGGATCTACTGGAGGTTTCTTCCTGTTAAAAGGGAGTTGTTCCTTTCCACTGTTTAACAATGGAAAGGAACAACTTGCGCTTGTTCAGGATGGGGAACTGCGACAAAATGAAGATTCAACAAGTCTGATGGCTTCCTTAGATAGATAACTTTACTAATTAGCTTTTCTATGTACGTGAATGTTTATGTAAAGTGCCGTGAGACAACTTTGTTGTGAATTGGTGATATATAAATAAGTAGGGATGCACAATATTATCGGCATGTTATTGGTATCAGCCAATTTTAATGCTAAATTTCAATATCGGACATCGGCCATTCCATTAAAATAACTTGCCAATATAAAAGGCACTGTTTTTGCCTGTAGTGGCAGCACAGCGTGATCATGTCACATGCGCCATACCTAAATTCAAAATGTCTGCATTGTGGAAGTTTTATTTTTCGTTGGTGAGGATGTCGGATTTCAAAGATTTATGGACTGTGTTGAGCTTAGCTACATCGTTCGCAGTCTGAGATATTTTTCCGACGTAACGTTACCCGAGTTACAAGCCGTCAATTCTGACACACTGCAGCTAGGAACCTGGAACAAGCCTCCACAGGTGAGACAGCATTGCAGGTGACTAATGCTAATAAATAACAGTTAACACTTTACATTTAATAAAAGTTAAAGAGCTATGCGTATCATATGACTGTTACTGAATATATGTCACCATCTCTTACAGCTGTAACTCAATTTCTGTAGCAAATAAGCCTAAATAAGAGGGATATGTTCAGATAAAGGAACACATATAAAATATTGATACCAGCATCGGTTATCAGCCAAATAAGTTTTAACATATCAGATATCGGCCAAAAATCCAATGTTGTGCATCCCTAAAATAAACTAAATTGTATTTGATTGACTTTAAAAACATTTTATAGGTTAACATTCATTTTCTTTTGTGCCTCACAATGAACACAAGTTTAGCAGCTAAATTAAGAAACAGAAGCCTGAGAAGTAAACAGCAGCAGACAGACCTCAGTCGTTGATTCTTTTTAGCATGACATGCACGTCCTCTGACCTAATTTCCAAACATCTTACAGATGTTGCGCATAGTGAACTTTGAATCTACTGTTTTTCCCCCTTTAAACAAATAATTTCTGTCTGCATTTGCTGGTGCAACTGCACAGTACAAGGCACTCAGAGAAAGGATGTGAACAATTACATCTAAAAATATTCCGCTGAAAATAATCTGTGATCTTGTTTTATTGCAACATACTAATCACTAAGATTCAAAAGTAACCCCCTTTTTTCTTGAAGGGTTCACAAACTCCCAGTCTAATCATCCTGGGAGCAATTGTTGAGGAAATGTAGCCGTCCTTCTTTAATATTGTTAAACAGGCTGCTTGTGTTATGGATATCCTTCGTTGGGTTTTCATTCTGATTTTCCAACAAGTCCATTACCCAAATCACAGATCGGTGCCAGGATCGGTGTTGGCTAATGCTTAAAATCAAATGGATGGCAACAGAACAAAGAAGGCTGCCGGTAATGCAGCAAACACACCACAATGTGCTCTTTGATTTCCTCTGATTTAAAACCCGGTGGAAAAATCAATATAAGAATGAAGCCTTATACACACACACTTGACAGACTGCGGCTCACTGCAAGATGTCAACAAGCTATTACCGTTTCAGGAGCAGACTCTTTTTGTGTTGCTAAATGGGAAATTAAATAATGGACTTTCGGCTTTAACGGTAAACCGGCTACATTTAATAAGACATATACGTTTTGGTTTGCTTAATTTCAACTTCATGTTTTGTAAGTACATAATAAAGAGATGAAAATGAGATTAATTTGCCTCCGTTAGTTAGTGACAAAACATTATTTAAATAAATACAAATCCTTTCCTGCAAAACGTTCAAAGTCTCTCCTCATGCTGTAACCTATTAGAAAGTCCCTGTCAGCAGAAATCAAACTTTGAATCTGGAGCAGAATATATTACTAACATCACCAACAGTCCCCAGTATCCCAGAGTGAACCGTTTGTTGAAAGAAACATAAAAGGTTTGCTCCGCGAACATGTTTTTGCCCTCAGGGTTACACAAACTCACTAGCTAGCTTGCTAGCTAGCTGTCTCTCCTTGAGTGCACCTGTGCTCCTCGGGTAGAGTTAGACGCTGAAAATTGAGGTCACGATCCTCGTGAGTATGTGAGTCAAGATACCTCGATGTGGAAATGTCTCTCTTTACTTCCACTTTCACTTTAAATCCCCTTGAAATATCTGCTCAGGAAAATTCTGCCTTTTCTTTCTGTCATTGAGAATCCTGAGCAACACCATCCCTAGTTGTTCTGTAGTTTAGCCCCTTTGACGGTTTTATTTATTTATTATTTAAACTTTATTTATACAAGTAGTCTCACTGAGTCACGAGAACTCATTTTTAAGAGAGACCTGTTCGGGGCCAGACGGTGAGGTTTAAGAGCCTTGCTCAAGGGCCCAGAATAAAGCAAACAAAGGTGTGTGGGTGCTTCACTTTTTCCACCCACATTTTTTCATGTTGTCGGTCTGGGGAGTCGAACCTGCGCCCATCCCATCACAGACCCACCTTCTCCAACTTCTGCACCAACACTCCCCTATTCTTCTTATGCTGTCTGAATATAACAGCATTTCCTTCAAGTTATATAAATATAATGCTATTGTTTGTACTTTTATCTGGACTGACCCTGGGTTTTGATCTGCTCAGAGATGGATTACTATGCAATTATGACCCGGTTCTGATTGGTTTGAACGGGGCCAGCTACTCTAACAAGAGTCTCCCAAGGATTCAATATCTGTCAAAGAATAAAGTTTTTATTTATTTGTTATTGGCTCACTGCATCATGTAGAAAGGCTTTTTCTGCACTGTCATTTTTCCTGACATGTCAAACCACATAAGAGCCTTGAGCTCACACTTTAGTCTGGCCCTTTATCCACGTGATAGGCTGTGTCAAAGGAGGAGTCTAGGCCCTAAACTGTATTTGTAATGCCATGTGACATTCGTCCCTTCCAGTCTAGGATCCTGCGTTGTCTAACTGGGGTCCAACACAAGACCTGAGGCCCACAGCTAGCAACAGCTGGCTGCAGTAGCTTGGGGCCCACATCAGCTCACGCTGCAAGAGCTTAGTGCTGAAACCCGGGATCAAACCAGAAACTCCCCTATTCTTACGCAGCATGAACATAACAGCATTTCAAGGAAAGAAAGTTCATGCTCAATAATCCAGGTACCAAATCCAACAATTTTCAGTCGCGTCATCTGGACAGTTTATTTTTTATAGAAACGTTTCACCCTCCATCCGGAGGGCATCATCAGTCAGAGGAGTGCCAGCAAACTGTTTCCCCACCAAGCAGTAAACACCTTAAGTGGACCAACCAGTTTGCTGGAGCCAAGATGGTTTCTGGGGGCCGTCCTGTCCCTTGTTGACTCTTTCCAGGCAGGCAGCCACAGCCAAAGTGGTTCAAGGCAACAAAATTATAGCTTAAAAACTAAAACGATGAAGACAGTAGCTAAAAGTTAAAAGAAACATAAGAACAAAAACAAACTCAAAGTCAAATTTATTTATAAAGCACATTTAAAAACCACAAGTCGTTACCAACGTGTTGAACAATAAAGCATTAAAACAACGCACTTAAAGGTCAAAGGTCAGTGAGAACAGACGTGTTTCTAAAGAGATTTATATCAACAGGAAGTGCAGCGGCCTGTCTAACTTTTAGGAGCTCCGTCTTCTTGGAGCTTCAACCAGAAGCAGCTGATCAGCTGATCTCAGTGCCTGAGAAGGTCGGAGAGACACGAGGTCGCAAGGCCAGCGGGAGTTTCAAAATTAAAATTAAACAAAGAGCTGAAGCAGATTTCGAATAAAAACTGTTTTTGAAGATGAGATTTTTGTGTAACAGGGACAGTATTTGTAAATAAACTGGAAAAGTTTAAAAGTTGCAAGAAAATCATAGTCCCCGCCCCCTGATGAATGTTTTGATGACTGAACGGTTGACGCACAAAGACTGCAGAAGAGGTTTGACTGTAAAATCCAGCTGTGAGCTGAGAGTCAGACTGTTCTCTGATCCGTCAGATCAAGCTCTCGACTCGCCGCACCGTTCATCGCTCCGCAGGTGAACTCATCTCCGCTGCTTCAGTTACTGCCGTTTAACGCTCAGGGTCAGCGGGCCTTCTTTCCTGGCGTGTGAGCCTCCAGACCAGCTGCTTCACCCACAAACACTCTGACTCACGGTGTTTACAGCTCCGCTTCACCACCGAGCTGCTGCCACAAACATCCACCGGCTGACTGCCCAGCTGCTCGCGCCTCTCATCAGAGGCATTTTAAAGGTGCTCACTGCAGATGAACCATTAAAACTTGTTGTGACCCGCAGCAAGCGGTGCAGTTTGAAGGAGTTTCACACACACTGATGTGACACTCTGAAACGTGGGTACACACTCAATGTAAGCAAAGCTCTCAGCTGAAGCTCGACCTGTTGACATTTACAAATGTGGCCGAATCCGACGAGCGTCGACTCTGGGAGAAGATGTTCAGGTGGACGTTATGGACACACTAAAGGGATAAGCTGTCATTTTTACAGTGACATACTGCCTAGTGTAATAGCAGAGAAAATGGCTAATGGCTAGCCAATTGAGCACCAGTTTTTAAAGACGTTTCAGTTTTATTAATCAACTCTTTCATAAAATCGACATACTGGTGTGGGAGAACGACACGTTAGCTACATCTGTCTGTGCCGAGAAAACGAGTAGGTCCTCGCTGCAGCAAACAGAAAGGGGCGGGGACAGACCACTGTCAGTCCCAGACCCTTATTTGGATGTGGTCCTATTGCACTCCGGAACACACGGAGGCGCCATTTTCATAATCAGTCGTGTAAATACCTTAACCCTAACCGTCACCGTAACCCTAACCTTAAACGTAGTGACGGACTACTATTTCCAAATAAGGGGCTAAGGGGCGGGGACGGACCACTGTCCGTCCCCGCCCCTTTCTGTTTGCTGCAGCTAGTACTTGGGCACACACCCAAACAAACACTCATACTGTGGCCGACCACTAGGAGGCTCCACTCACGCAGATGTCAAAATGTTTTGTTTTTATAAATATGTAGAAAAATATGATTTACACATTTATGCAAAATGTATTTATTTTTATCAGAGCTTAAACGTATGTTATTCAAAATGGTTAGCATAATTTTACTGTTGTTTTTATGTAATGCCATAATAAATGTATGTTTACACAATGCTGTGGGTTGCCAGTTTTTTTTTTTTTTGTTTGTTTTGGGGGGGTGGGGGTTGTTTTCATAGAGCAGGTTGCTTGTTTCTATCGCGAGATCTGGCAAACTGAAGACGTCAGCATGTTACTGAAAGCTAAAGCTGAGCTGTAGAAACCAGCTGCTTATGCATCTAGTCCACGACAGAACAGAGCGTCGTTACGCTCAAATGGAAAAGAAATGTCAGGACATGAAGAAACGGTTGTGACGCATATAATAATACGGTTGTGACGGTTATTTTGTTTGCAGGTGTAGCAAACAAAATAAAGAGTTTAATGCAGAAGTCGTCTCCTCAACAAGTGTGCCTGTTCCTGATTTTCTACATCTCCTCATAATCTGTCTGTTTCAGCAACTTTTTGACATCTTTGCTTTAACTTGTTTGAAAAAAAAAATCTGTACTTCTCTTTTATGGTTGTCTATTGTTGATTGTTCAAGGAAAAACTTTTGCTGTATTGTTGTTGTTGTCATCATCCTTAGTTTGTATTCTATTGCTGTACTATTGTTGTTGTTGTCATCATCCTTAGTTTGTAGCCAGGTCTCTCTTGTAAATGAGTCCTCGAGGCTCAATGAGATTCACCTGCCTAAATTCATTCATTCAACCTTTATTTAATTTAAATTTAAATAAAGGTTGAATGAAAACCACTTGTAACAATAAAATAATTACAACGATAATTTAATGTAATAAATAAATAAACAAATAAAATAATTAATTAAATGTTTTTAAAAAGAAAATAAAAAGAACAGTTTGTAAATCCCACAGCCCGGCAATACATCAAATCACCACTAGGGAGCGGTATCTGCGCATGATCAAACACAAGTCATGCGTGCGCGCGCGCGTGTTCCTGTTTGTTCCATCATTGGGACCTTTTCTGGGACAAAATGACTGACCTTGCCGGGACAGCTGACCTCAATGGGCTCAGAACCCGGTCCAAAGTAGACCTGACGTCACTGTGAACGGGTTCTGGTCAGCGCTGAGCCACAATATGAAAATGTATAGTTAGCAGAAACCTTTAGGTCCACACACTGTGCATGGAAGTTTACGCACTGTCCTCGTAAGGATAGCAGCTCCCATGTGTGTGAGATAGCATGTGTGTGCGCGTGCGTGACAGAGCCAGAGGGTGAGAGAGGCGTTGGGACTGTAGTGCAGACGAGCTCCGACTGGGAAGAGCGAAGGTCGCTCCCACTCATTACCCAGTTTCCCCAGTTTCCCAGCGCCGCCGTCCTCCAGCCGGACACTCCGACCGCATCATGAGGCGAGTCGCGGCGGCCGCGTGAGCGCTGAGGAGCCGGGGCAGAGCTGACGCGTCGCTGCGCTCGTGTGTCCACACATGACATGGACATCGGATGGTAAGTACGCTGCCTCCCTCTCTGTCGCTGGGGCTTGATGGTAGCGGCTGCGCGCACGTTCCGTGTCACTTTGCTGGCTGAACTAAACGCAGTCAGACGGACGTGCCAACAGCTGACTTGTGTTTTCACTGTGCTGGTTGCGGCGGCGCTGAGCAGCCGGGACACTTTCTGCAGGACTGCAACACATGCAGCGGATGAACATGTACTCATCAGTACTGTGCCAAGAAGCTGAATCTTTTGTAAGTTAGAAAAGATGTGTCGAGCAGCTCGCACACTTACTGCTATTATCCCTTCCTGTGTGTAACTGGTTAAAGGTGTGAACACACAGATACAGAGAGAGCAATCGACTTTCCCAGTTGGTGCGTCCGGTTATGTAATGCGCTTCTTCTGCCCGCAACCAGACCGGCAGGGCCTACACGTGTTACTGCTAAATATGTTTTCCATCACCAGCCTCAACAATGATGGCAGCAGCACTAATGATCCGTGTTAAACCTAAGGAAAAAAAGCAAAACAAGATAACAATAGCCTTTTTGTCAGCCCCCCTCCCTCCAAAATGCCAGCATGGCCATCTTAATTTGTAATGCATGCTGGATGGCTGAGTCATGTGATTCAGATTCAGTTCATGATAGATGCCCGCATATTGGCTGCAAATTGGGTTATATAAGAGGGGGCTGACTTGTCCTCCTCTATGTATTAAAGGTGAGTGAAATACAGAGGTATTGCACAAAGAGTGGCTCACTTTCTGAACTGCTGACAGTGTGTAAATAACATTCTGATCAGATATCTCACTGTTGTGATTGGATATTAAAAAACAGTTTATAGAGCAGAGGTGGTGATAGATCTCACGGCCCTAGTGAAGAAGTTTTGTCTCAGTCTAACTGTTTGTGTTTTTAATGTCAGATACGGTACCTCTTCTCAGAGGCACAAACAGTCCATTTCCAGGGTGGGTTAGGTCTGCAGCGATACACTTGTCTTTTCTCTGGCCCTCATAAAGGGAGTCCAGATCTGGTAGGGATGTACTTTAATCTACAATACCTTTCTGCTACAATCCACTGAGCCATTTTCACCACCTATAGGTCCTTCTTGTCCTGTGCAGTGCATCTCCCATAACACAGATACACCGAGTCAGAAGATGCTCTCTATTGTGGCTTTGTACAAGTTTGCAAGCACTTGAGAAGAGAGTCCAGCCTGTTTCAGCCTACCTAGGAAGGAAAGCCTCTGTTGGGCCTTCCCCACCAAGTGGGAGGTGTTTAGAGACCAGGTCAGGTTGGAACTAATGTGGAAGCTGATACTGTTCATGCAGTCCATCCACCACCTCTCCTTGTATGAGAAGAGGAGCATGTTCATTCTGTCCTTTTTGGTCTTGTTGGTGTTCAGGGCAAAGTTAGTTTCAGAACATCATCTTATCTAGTGTCTCATCGTTGTTACATATGAGACCCAATACGGTGGTGTTGTCTGCAAACGTCTCAAATGTGTTTGTGGGGTGGATGGCAGTGCAGTTGTGTCTGAACAGTGAAAAGAGAACTGGGCTAAGCACTCAACCTTGCGGTGTGCCTGTGTTAAGGACCAGTGATGATGATGTCCGGCCTCCAATTCTCTCCACTTGAGGCCTGTTGGGGAGGAAGTCCCTGATCCAGACACACAGTGATGCAGGCAGTCCTAGGTCTTGAAGCTTCAGTGCTAGTCTCTCTGGAATTACTGTATTAAAAGTTGAGCTAAAATCCACAAATAGCATGCCATAGCTGTTGGGATGCTCCAGGTGGGACAGCGTTGCATGAAGTGTAATTGAGACTGTATCTTCAGTTGATCAGTTCTCCCTGTAGGTCAGTTTATGGCTGTCCAGATCAGCAGGGATGACGTCCTTTATGTACTTTAGGACAATCCTCTCAAAGCACTTTGATGATTGGAGTTAGAGCAAGATTGTGCAAGATCTTTGTATTTTGCCATTAACTATTTTCAATCTACTGTGCCTGTATTTTAGCAAAATGTCTCATGAACCAATGGACTTTCAGGAAATAATTATTGGATATAAATCTACACCCGATAAACCTTTGGAACCAACCCAATTCAAGATGGCCAACGCAACAAACTGACCTTAGAATACACAAACATGACTGCATTGCAGTCAATTGTATAGATTTTTTGCTCAGATCTGTTGTGATTGTAGCTGAGAGTCATTTGCAACACGTACTCTTAGTACAATACACTGCACAGAATATTTGCCTAAAACTCTGAGCATTAACACTTGTTAATCCCTGTTTGTCTGTTAGCAAAATATCTAATGAGCTGCAGGACGGGTTTCAATGAAACTCATAGAAAGTAACAAATATGTGTTAATCAAAAAAATGATTAACATGTGGAGTCATAACAATTCAAGATAGACAACTGATATTAGCAAAGACAAAAATGACTATAACTCAGCTAAAATTTGCTATGGTAAAAGCTCATAGTCATTCACATACTCTGAGCATTAAGTCTCATACTATTACTTGGGACTGCACATTATTTTAAGGTTTTAACCCGACTCAGTCATTTGTCAGCCTAAGGCGACCCTAGTCAAACTCTGGCATGGAAGGAAGAGGGTGATATGCATTCCTTCAGGGAGTGCAAAGCCTTTAGTTATTAAAGTGATTTAATAACTCATTACAAGCTGCTGGTTTGTGCATTTTGCACGTGCTCTTCTCGCCATTAGTCTCAGCTGAGTCAGCCTGGCAAAGATTTGCTTTTTATGTTTAGAGGTTAGCAGTGTCCTTGACATGTGCAGCCAGTAGCCAGCTATAGTGAGTCATCAAGGCTAATGAGGGGAAGCATGCACAATTTAATCTGGACCGCAGAGCCTTTGATCTGTGATGATGTCCACTCAGTGGGTCTTTGTTGTCAAATCGAGCCACTCGCGATGTTGGGTCCAGATTGCAGTGGCAGAGAGAAGCAGAGGGCTATTTCAACTGAGAGCGATTGTTCTTGGTGATCCAGAAGATTTCAGCGGTGAAGGATCAGCAACGTTTGTTATAATACAGCTGTGTTCAACATCACAGCTTGATGATGAATGGTTCAGCTGCACCTGCTGCAAGAGGAAATATAAATTAGTGGGATTTTGGTGTCAACTGCTTTGCCAGCAGAACAGACCGTGAATGTCTCAGTGTACCGTTCGCTGCAGGGGATGAGGGAGAGTAGAATGAGCAAGCCATTCACTTGACATACTGATTCAGAGTGTCCTAAAACGATGTGCATGCATGCCCAGTGATTCCAGTAAATGTTTTTGTCTCTGCCATGATCCTTATCCTCGGGACTTTTTGCTCAAACTCACGTTTTGTTTGTTTTGTGTCTTTACCTTTTCAGGCCAACGGGTGACTTACGGATATTCTAGGTGGTGAGACACAAAGAAAAGAGGAACAGCTCAAGCACAGACACACAGCTGATGCCTCTGGCCAGTCTGAGCTCATGTTGTTTGCTTGCTGGGATAAACTAGTGGCCTGGCCAGAGAGCACAGTGTTTCTACACACAGTAAAGCCCCCACACAGGTGAGAGGACCATCACATCTTTACATTTCTAAAATTGATCTCTTGTGCAGGTTATGAACCTTTGGATTGCGAATGTTTGGCACTGTGTTGTGTTTTTTTTATTTTTTTTTAATCATGTTCTCTGAATATTTTAGGATGTCGTGGGCCAGAAGCCTCTTTGTAGGCAGAGAGAACGAGCAAAAGACAGCATGGGGTGAGCGAAATGGCAAAAAGAGGAAAGACAGCTCGTCACTATGCAACCCACGTTACATGAGCTGCCTGAGGGACTCGGAGGAGTCAGAGATCCCTAATGCGGCCCCTCAGCATTACCACTGTGAAGCAGGTACCAGCGGGGGCAGCTTTGGCCTGCGCTGTGGGTGGCAGGAGGACCATTATGGGAAAAAGGTAGTCGGTGGCGGAGACCTGGGACTTGAAGATTGTATGCTGAAGGACACAATAAAAGAAGAATCAGAAGAAGCAGCAGAAGGCAGCTGCAATAGGATGACCACAGCAGACTGCTGGAAGTGGCTTCTGAGTGTTTTCCAATCCAAAAAATTTCAGTCAGCAAAGCTAGAACGTCTGTACCAGCGCTATTTCTTTAGACTCAACCAGAGCTCTTTGACAATGTTGATGGGAGTGCTGGTGGTGATGTGTGGAGTCATGCTTGCCTTCCACTGCGTCCACACAACCCGCAATGTGGCCTACATCTCAGTACTCTCGGTGGCTATGGTGCTCTTCCTCACCATGATGGTTGTTTGCAACCGTAACGGTTTCCACCAAGACTACATGTGGATTGTGAACTACCTGGTGATCGGGGTTCTGATTGTATTGCAAGTTTTCGGGGTACTGATGGTGTCCCCCCGCAGTGCCTCGGAGGGCATTTGGTGGACTGTGTTCTTCATCTATATAATCTACACTCTGCTGCCGGTCCGAATGAGAGCTGCTGTTGTTAGTGGAGCAGTTCTGTCCACTATTCACATCATCACGGCCTGGCAGCTCAACCAAGAAGACAAGTTCATTTTCAAACAGGTAAGTGATGCCACTGCACTGTAAAAGTTCAATCAAATGTATGGATATTTCCTGATAAATATGTTTCTATTGTAATATTGTTGATGTTATATATTGATTCTAGTATTACAAGACTTAATTTTTTCATGAATTATTGGTCATAAACTAATCTGCAATACTTTTAGGGATGTATGATATCGGATTTTTGGCCAATATCCGATATGCCGATATGTTAAAACTTATTTGGTCGATAACCGATGCTGATACTGATTTTTTATGTGTTCCTTTGTTAGAACATAGCCCTCTTATTTAGCTTATTTGCTACAAAGATTGTGCAACAGCTGTAAGAGCTGGTGACATATATTCAGTAACAGCTATATGATATGTATAGCACTTTGACTTATATTAAATGAAAAGTGTTAAATGTTATTTATTAGTATTAGTTAACCTGCAATGCTGTCTCACTTGTGGAGGCTTGTTCCAGGTTCCTAGCTGCAGTGTGGGATCATCTGCACTCTTGTGCATGAAGGACAGCCTTTTTAAGTTAAAAGTTTTTGTCTATCCATTGTGCCATAAGACTAATCAGGCTAACGGGGCTAACACAACATTTAAATGTCTGTGGTAAAACTCACCCAACAAGTTGTGCTATCAGCTATTAGCTTCTCAGTGACGTCAGAAATGATGGCTTGTAACTCGGGTAACGTTACGTCGAAAAAATATCTCAGACTGGGGACGATGTAGCAAGGCTCAACATAGTCCATAAATCTTCAGAATCCGACATCCTCACCAACGAAAAATAAAACTTACACACCGCCGACATTTTGAATATTCCTCTCCGCCGTGAGATCAGATAGATACACATGATGTCATCGGCAAGTTATTTTAATGGAATGGCTGATGTCCGATATTGAACTTTAACGCTAATATTGACTGATACCAATACCTTGCTGAGAATATTGTGCATCTCTAATAATT
>JARVLU010000103.1:20605276-20626166 GCA_031762415.1 Simpsonichthys santanae | reverse complement strand
CCCACATTTAATTCTACTTAAGTAAAGTACAGATACATGAAAAATGTACTTAAGTACAGTAACAAAGTATTTGTACTCATTTACATCCCACCACTGCACCAGTGGCAGTGAACTGTACAACACCATGAGGTTGTATCAACCACAGGAGCACCAGCACCAGGTTGACAGGGGTGGTAGCAGCCAACATCCAAGGATGAGACACCAGACCCGTCCGAAAACTGACCCGAACAAAACATCTCTCTCTTTTGATGTTCTTCCATCTCACACACTCTCCGTCTAAATTATGTCTACTCTCCTGCTGTCTCTTTTGTTCCCCCTCCCCTCTCCTCTCTTCTCCTCCGCATGTCACCCTCTTGCCAATGCATAATGACTTTGAGCCGAGCAGGCTGTGGCCCCCTCACCAGTAAAAGAAATTCAATTGGATTGGAAGCCAATCAGTCATAGAAAGTATCGAGCTGTGATTGGATTTGGCCCGGCCTGACGGGGTGAAGTGGCTGGGCACGGGGATCGGGTTTGATTTTAGCTCTACTCCCATGAAGGTAAATCTGATGTATTATTGCTGTGGACGTAAAGGACGGACGGTCTCTAAATGCGAGTTTGGGTAGAAGGGTGGATGGCATGCGTGATTGCGGTTGACATGTGTCATGTGTTGAGATTTTAAAGCAGCGCCAGCTCTGAGTGATGGATACAGAAGTTCAGCGCTGACAATCCAGCATATTGAGAAGCACTGCAGTCTCTGTGACCCAGGTTATCTTCCATGGATAGAGAAAGGATGATAGGACCAGGACAGGGTGGGACAACAGAACAGTCTGGATGTTATGCAGTATAAACATGAGTGGACGTCAGTGTCCATTAAATGTCATCATTAAATAAAGCTCTATGTCTATTAACTCTTTGGAGCATGTGTTGGTAATTACTATCAGCTATAGAACTTTATCTCAATATACATAAAACAACTTAGTCAGTTTTGTGTTCGCTAAAGTCAACGAGCTGTAGCAACCATTTTAAACAAGTCTAAAAAGTTGTCAGGTCCTCTGGATGGATTCTTCTTGTTGAAACAATTTTGTCTTTTATCCAAAATACTTCTTCAGTCTGAGGAGCTGGAACAAACTCAGTCTCATAAATAGCACTTTCTCACAGTGGACAGCCAATGTTTGGCCAGGATGGCCTCAAATTAGTTCGAGAGTATGAGGCGACGGGGGAGAGGGCGGACTACAGGAACCACCTGAGCACTGTCAAACTGGTTGATCTACTATGAGAAGGTGCTATTTAAAAAAAAAACTGAGTAGGGCGGCTGTGGCTGGGTGGTTAGAGCAGTTGTCCTCCAGTGCAGGAGTTGGGGGTTTGATTCTACCAGCAGTGTGTGGATTGATGAATAATCTGTATGTATTGTCATCATTGTGTGTTCCCATACAATGGCAAAATTGGCTCTTTGCATTCAACCCTTTCACCACCAAATGGTACAGTGGACAGCTATTGAAAGCGCCCGGGGAGCGTTTGGGGATAGGGTGTGCTGCTCAGGGACGCCACGAGATGAGCACTGACCGGGGATCGAATCTGGGACTTTTGGGTTCAGAGTTGGCTGCCCTGCCTCTGACCCATCTCGGCCCCCTAGTAGAGTGCTGTATGAATGGGTAAATGATTGTAATGTAAAGCGCTTTAAGTATCTTGATAAGATGGAAAGGCACTATTCAAGTACAGTCCATTTACCATTTATAAGACTGAGTTTGTTGCAGCTCCTCAGACTGAAGAAGTCTTTTGGATAAAAAATGAAACGTTTCAACAAGAAGAAACCGTCCAGAGGACCTGACTTGGTTAGATTTTTCTTCCTGGATTATTGAGCATGCATCAGGACATTTAAATTAGTTTAGCTCCAACTGTTAATCAGTTGTATGCATACAGTAAGTAGTCCCTTGATTATTGTGGGGGTTACGTTCCACACACCCCTGTGGTAAAAAAGTAGTAGGAACGTTATATTTTTTAGGGCTTTATAAACTCTTCCCACACTCTTTACAATGTTCCATACAGTACTCTTAAACCTACGTAATTTTAACAACATACGTATATGTACTGTACAGTACTGCAACATTTTCAGCTCTGCGGACCAGCAGCTCGGTTCTGGCCAGACTCGGTTCCGGTTCGGCAGACCAACCCTGCAGCGACGAAACCCACCACCCCGTCCAGGTTGATGTGCATGTAGATAATTGAGCTTCAGGATTATTTGCAACTTTCCTGCCAGTTCTGTGCGCTTCACAGATAGCAAAGATTTGCGTTGCAAAACTTTCCCTCCATTTTGGCGGAAAGCAGCAGCGGGAAGCACTGTTGGCTTCTGGGTAGTGTAGTTCTTTTGACTGGACTTCCAATACAGGCTTACTGAAAGAAAACTACAAAATGGCGGCACATGTCCGAAGTATTTATTTATTTTTTTTGTTTGTTAGCATTTTATCTCCTTCCATCCCAAGCACGTGAGTAATATTAAAGTTGACAATTGTTGAAAAACCTCGGAAAAAAAAAAAAAAAAATGAGTCAGCAAAAGTCGAACCGCAGTTTCATCAAACTGCAACTGATGGTTCAGGATATATTTTGCTAACAGACAACAAGATTGATTAAAACAGACCTTCCCAAAGCAAAACAAGAAAAAAAAATTCCTTTTTTGAGCTCAAAGCTTATGTTGTGAAATACTTTCAGCTACCACACCAAATTTTAGCTCAACTTCTGTACAGTTGACTGACTCACAACCATTATGTTCTTGTCAAGATCAGTTAGCTGTGAGCGGCCATCTTGAATTAACTCCAAAAATTAATTAGTTGCAGCTGTACATCCAAATATTATGAGGGTTTTATTACAGTTACTTTAGTGGGTAATTAAGTATTTTGCTAACATGCACACACATAATCACATGGTTACGGGTCTTTTATGGAGGCATGTGATAATAGTTTATTTATATGGCTCCAGAAAAATATTTCCCCCCATGCAAGCATAAATGTGCTCATTTAATCATTTGTAATCTGAAATTGATTTGTTATCAGAAGGCCGCAGAAAGCTCCTGGAACATCCAAAGTCCATCTCTCAGGGAGATTAAATGTATAATAATATGCCCGTTATTGTTGAGGTTTGCTGAGGTTTAAGCCATGAATACCTGTAGGGATTTAAGAAGGTCTGATCAATAAACTTTTGACAAATTGGTTTTAAGCGTATGGATTTAACGAGAGAAATTCTGCATATTCTGTTGGCAGCATGTGGAATTATCACAAATTACTTTTTTTTTTTTTTAAACTGTATCTGTAAAATGTATTTCTATCTCATGTTACACCCCAGGATAAGCCTGCGGTGTGCAAAACAGACACAAAAGAGAAAACAATACGTTGATAATGAGGCGCAGTTGACGTTACCCTCCTTGGGATGTGGTGTTTATTTCTCTGCCTCTTCCCACAATCACCTCAAACCACAACTCACTGTGTCCTGACAAACCAAGGAAGACAGACAGAAAAAGAGAGGGAGTGGCAAAAAAAAACAAAACATGAAGTGGAGAAAGAGAGCATCCCACACAGACCACAGAATGGTTGTGGGATCAGGTATGTGGGCAACGCCGAGAGGGGAGAGGTGGTCATTTGTCAGCCATCTTCTCGTTTCAAACTGTTCACCTTCATTGTTTTAACAGTTTTCATTTGTGTTTCTGGAGCACATCCTACGAATTCCTCTAATATTTAAGAGATATGTCCCAATGACAGATATCTGGAACAGATGAGCATGAGTTAGTCCCTGATGTACTACTCCCCCACTGCCTTTTGCATATTTGTCTTTTTTAAAATGTGTGTATTCTGCTTCTTTTTGATTATTTCATATGCATTTTTATTATACATAACTCACTCCATCTATCCATCCATCCATCCATCCATCCATCCATCCATCCATCTATCCATCCATCTATCCATCTATCCATCTATCCATCTATCCATCCATCCATCCATCCATCCATCCATCCATCCATCCATCTATCTATCTATCTATCTATCTATCTATCTATCTATCTATCTATCTATCTATCTATCTATCTATCTATCTATCTATCGTATATTAAACATGTATTAGTATCTCAATGGTAATACACAAAAACTGCTTGCAGTCTGAAATTATATACAAAATAAGCCATAAAGACTTAAAAATGAGCTAATTAATTGAAACGTTTATATAACCAGTTATTAAACTGGTCATTTAACCAGAATTGTCTTTTTTAAGGTATGGCAGATCTTTCAGGGGGTTATCATCAAGCTGGCTTTGTAATTTTGGACTTAAAATAACTGATCCATGGAGAAATTGGAATGCAAAAAATGTAAAAAAAAAAGTAATTAAAAAAAAGTTATATCTGAATGCAGTTTAAAATGAAGCAAATTGTAAAAACCATGGCAAGAGATAAAACACACCAATGAAGTCAGCATATTAAAGTGTTAGAAACATGTAAATGGTTACGTTTCTTCTTAAGAGACCCTTATAAGTATGCAAGGCCTTCTTTGTCAACACCTAATATAATTTTACGCAGTCCTATTTACAAAGACTAAATCTGATATTCAGTATAAATTTGTGATTTATAATTACACACAATAGCTTTTAAGAAGAAGAGCAACAACAGAGCTGCCTGTTGCTCACTTTGCTATCAGATGGTGAGAATCTATCCTTAGAACCTTCAGGATCCAAACAACACAGCAGCTCAAATAATAGACCCCTTCACAACCCCACCCTCTCTGAACAAGGGAGACAACACTGGTTGCTATTACACATACTGTATTACAACCAGAGGCAATGGTACAAAACCAGATGATGTCCAATCTGGCGGTGGGAAAATTAGGATTAGCAGAAAGCCATAATTTATTCTTTAAGGACGACCAATAATAATAGTTGCACTAAAAATAAGTGTGTGACTCATAGATCAGGAAGTACAATCTTTTAATAACAGTTCATTGTTTACCAGCAATTTGACTCCGTACAAGTAAATAACAGGGATTTAAAGGCTGAACTGCCAGGGAAAATACTCAAGCGATGCCTTTCAGGAATCCTTTAAATCATGATGGTCGTTGGATTTTAAATGTAGCACTACCAGGAATCGAGTGCCGTGCCCATCATAGTTAGCTGCTGTGGCAGGAGTGAGGCTGCTGTTGAACATTTACTATCATTGTACAAACAGGCACCAAACTTCCTCTCGCAGAAATATGCACAAGTCTTTTCAGCTTTTATTGTGAAAGCTATCACTGACCCTTTTAAATCCACTCAGTCTGTTCAACAATCCGCTTATTAAATGGAAAAATGTTGGTCATTCCAGTGGTTATTATTCACAGCTTGTGTATACACTGCTTTGTAAATAAAGCTGCTTTTTAATTGTGCCTAACTTTATGACATTCAAACATTTTAAAAGAATTATGTCATATGGAGTAAAAAGACACATATGAGAATCATTCCATATATTCTGGGAATAGCCAAAGGATTTTGCTCTTTATAATCTAATTCCTCTGGATTGTTCCTCTAAATTGAGCAAAAGACCAATCAGGTTCATGTTCAGTTTAACAAATATTTAAAACATAATTTGAAAAGATGCTACTGTTTTCCCTAAAGAGTTGCTGTTCCTCAATTTTCCTAAACATTCAATTTGTCCCAAATCACATTTCCTGGAGTCTTTGTTTGGGTAAACTGTAGTACGGTACAGTAGCTTCTGAGCACAAGACGTCATAAATCAAAGGTCGTAACTCTTGCATTAGTTCTCTAAACATGTGTTGAAAGTCTATACTTGTGTCTACATTCTCATGTAGCACTGCTTATACATCATAAACGTGTCATGTGACCTCCACAAAAGGCACCTCAGGAGGCAGATATGTCATGTGCACGAACTCTAATGCATCCTTGACTGAGCAGTCTTTGGAGGACGAGTTATTTAATCCGGCTGTTTAAACTATTGTTCTCATTCCCGTATTGATCAGTTGTGTGTTTGTAGTAAAAGACAATAGTTCAGGAGGCAGAACAGGGAAGGACAATGGTTCAGATGGTGTTATGGTGAGCAGATGATTTTATGCTAGAACAGTTCAAATTTATGTAATATAGATTAATTCTCCATTCCTCGATCTCATGTCAGACATAGTGCAATGTAAGTCAAGCAGCTATTTCTCTGCTTTTGCCAAATCTCTGATTATTCTTGTTACATTGATTGGCCTAAAAGGTTCATATTTGTGCTTAAAAGGAGATGTAACAGCAGCTGAACAGGGAATTCCTAGATGTTTAGCTCAGACTTCCATAGTTCAAGGTCTGGACTCCATCAGTCTGAACGTGACTGGTTGCCTGATTGGTGGGATTAATTGAGCGGATTTGGTGTTCCTTTAGCGAGCGCTTTAACCGCAGCTGTGTCTGTGAGAGTGTCGGTGGACAGGAAGTGGCGCTTTAGTGAGGACGCAGTTGGGAGGAGAGAGCCTTGTGTCCAGTCCTGCCCACTGTCTCCATCAGTTAAACACTGATCCTGAATCAGAGAGCTGCCAAGAGCCCAAAAACAAACAGCAAGCAGGGGCTCTTGCTCCCTTAGTTGGTTTTACATAAAGATAATTACAGCAAACTTGAGAAGACATAAATAACAAGTGTTCTTGCTTGTATCATTATTATCACTTGTAAAGTAAAGGAGGAACAATCATGTTTTTGCCTGTGTGTGTGTCTTTGTTTTTCTGTACCATCAACTAAATGTCTCATGACTTGCTAATCACTGAATGTATATCTACAACTTATTGTTTGGAACCAGCTTGATTCAAGATGGCCACCACAGCAAATCAATTTAGTAAACACAAAAACAACATAATTTGGGTAAGGCTCACTTAAAATCTTTCAAATTTCTCAAAAATTGACAGTGAGCCTTACACTCAGGTGCACTTAATGTATTAATTCTGGTTGTGCTTACTGACCTCGAACTGATTTTGTGTCGGTTTTGTGAATGAGTTGAAAAAAGTTTGATATACGGTATCTGTTTTGTTTCGCTTAATGTGCTTTATATTTGAAAGACAGTAGTAAGATGGTAGTTGAAATTTGGAGTGGCAGTAGCTGAGACTAATCCCCAAATTTTACTCTGAGGGCTAACTGATAGCAAAGCAACACTTGTATAAAACTTTGCCAGTGATTGTTTAATCCAATCTGTTTGCAAAATATCTCATGACCAAGTGGATGGATTTTTATGTAACTTTCAGAAAGTTATCATCGGGTGTACATCTACAATTAAATAACTTTTGAACTCAGCCTGGTTTGAGATGGCTGCCACAACCAAGTGACCATAGCAAACACAAAAATGGCTGTAACTCATCCAGTTTTAGGCACTGAGCTAAAATTCAGTGTGGTTGTAGCTGATCATTGTCCTTCAAGAGCAACATGATGTGCAAAGCCTTTGTTCAAATCCTCAGCAATTACTGCATCAACCTTTGACTGTTAGCAAAATAGTTCTGAAAACATTTGACCAATTTTTGTTAAAATTTTCAGAAAGTAATTATTTTATATCTACAACTAATTAACTTTTATAGTCACCCCAATTCAAGATGGCCACCACTATAGCTTAGCAACGTTAGCCAACACAAAAATGGCTACACTATAATGAATGTTACAGAGATTGTGCACAGTCTGTCAGAACTTTGTGTGTTGGGGATGAGTTCACCACATTTCAGATCAATATTTGTAAGACTGACTGATCAATTTGACCAAGGTCAATTAGCTGTGGCAGCCATCTTGATTTAGGTTGACTCCAAATAATCACACGATGTGCATCTAATGACTCACTTTCTGTGAATTTTCATGACATTCTGTCTAGCCGTTCAGGAGATATTTAGCTAACAAACAGACACAAAGAAATAGGCAATTGATGAAGGCTTGCTTTTTACAAATTCAACAGCTATTTTCAGAAGATTTAAACTTTATTAGTTTTCAAACATGTTAGAGCAGGTTTTCAACTTATAGTCTGTTCTTAATGATACAATAACAAAATCCACTTTTCACAGGAAACTTTTTTTCTTCCCAGATTGATTGTAACTTCAAGAAAGTCAAACAACCATGATTTTGGTTATGAGACAAACATAATATAAATTTTGTTTAAAGAAGCAGCAAAATGTCAATAAACATTTTTCTTCAAAACTCGAGGTTGTGCATCCCTTTAACGCAGCTCAAACAGGAAATTGTGGGAAAAAAAGAGGGTAGAAGGTCAAATGATTAATGTCTCTTCAGCAAACTGAGAGCTGGATATTTTTCAGCAAAGTGTAGTCAGCAACAAGAAATTAATGAGTCAAAGTAACGCATCCCTCCTGCTTTTATTTTAGGGATCAGCTTGGTTCATGGCCTTAAATAACAACACAACAACAGACAAACCTTTCCATCTGTGCTGAGCTTTAATATTTATTTCCTTTCTTCATTTAAACCAGAAAGCCCTTTATGGATTTAAATACCTCTACCTTGATGCGCCGAGGGCAAATATAGATAAAATAGCAAAAATAAGTAGTACATTTTGATAATTTGAACGCATATGGCCTTACAAAGACAGTGTTTGTAATTTGAGTGGCAGTTGAGTGTTTTTTTAATGTTTTGAAGAAAAAAAATTAATTTTAGACATGTTTTTAGTGGTAATCTATAGGATGTTTGCTTTTGTTTATTTTTCCTAATTAAGTAATTCAGGCTTTGTTTGACTGACTGATGTGCTGCCTGCCTGTGTCCAGCTCACTTTAACGTTGCGGTCGTTGCCTTCAGCTTTTCACAAAGATTATACTCCAAGGGCTCACGGGTCGCCGGAGACTTATTTTGGTTTGGTTCAAGTCATGACAAACTCCAGATGGCAGCAACCCAAGATGGCAAATGCAGACGTCCACACCCCTATGAAACATTTATCTTTATAAGGAAACGCTCTTTTCTGTGTCAGTAAATTATACATCACTGTAACCCCCCCAATTAGATGGCAACCAGCGCAACAAAGTCTCATCATATGCTCTATTTTTACCGTTTTTACTTTTTACATGTTATCTCTCTGGGATGTGATCCACACAGTGAGTCTGGGCTTTGTCGGTCCTTTCTGGTACACGTTTTAAAACTTCCAGATGCCTATCAAAGGTCATTTTCTGGAGATTAGCTTTTATGTCAACAGCAGTCAGTGTCCCGAGAGCCTGTGTGTTGACTTATGGGACGAAGCACTCTGGCCTTTTAAAGTTTTAAATTCCAACTTATGTGGAGCTCAGTCTTGCTTGAATATCTGTTTTTTTTTTTTTTTTTTTTTTTTTGTAAGTCTTTTAAAAAATTTTTTAAAAATACCAATCACCTTCAATCATCCAACATGAGCATAACAGAAAGTCCTGCCTCTAAATAACATCTAGATGGCTTTTATTTATTAGCGTATCAGTTTTGGTGTTGCTTTTTGTCCCTGAATGAAAGGTTTGCACATAAATCTTTGCACATGTATGTTTCAGCTTGCTTGTGCTTGGGGGTATTGTCCGTTGGGATATTGTTAAAGGCTGAGTGGATCTGGTGTGTGTTTGCCAAGAAGAAATCTTTTCCAGCCCCTTCCTCCATTTGTTCTTCAACATTCTGTCCTGCTCAACTTTATAAAGCACCTTGCCGTGAGCCGCACCTTATAAGCCAATGTTTGGACTCCTTTTAACTTCACCGCCAAGAGATCCCTGCAAAAGTAAATGTTGAGCAAGGCTGACCTTTGAGGGACAAAAAAAAATCTACAGATCGAATGGTCAGTTGACCTCAGCTGAGGATACTCAAAGTCCAGACTGCTGGTTATAAAGAGTGTGTAGTTGTGCTAATAGAGAGAAGCAGCCTCTGATGCTTTTCACCACAGCTCTGTTTAGGAAAAGGAAGTTATGGTGTCAGGATTTATTTGCAGGATTGTGTGCAGCAAAGCTTCAGAATCAAAAAGCTGCAAAACACCCTTACAAGATTTATTTAAAATCCTCTTTGTGATGTGTGGCGATGAAGCAAACACTTTGGCTATGAACACAGATTTTGTTTACCTTGTTTTTTTTTTCAGACTTTCACTGGTTAATAGCTGCAGGCTACGTAGAAATCCAGATGCAGTTTGTCAGTAAGATGCAGGGCTACAATCTTCAGTCTACTCTGGCAATGAATGCACTGAAGTGGTTACAGTACAGTGCAATTCATTTTAATTCAAAAGTACTTTACAGAGGGAAATTAAATGTTGTAGCTCATCATCCTGGTTTCATTAGAGTTGTTATAGATGCTGATGGCTGTGGGCAGGAACGATCTCTTGTAGCTGTCCCTCTTGGAGCAGATCTAAATTAAATGGTTGCATATGTTGATCTGTCTACTTGGACTTGCTGGATTTCTCGGTCTTCTTGGGCAGCAGGACCACTTGAATCTTGGGCAGAACTCCTCTCTGAGTGATGGCCACTCCTCCCAGCAGCTTGTTGAGCTTCTCATCATTGCAGACCTGGCACCCTGGTCTTCTTGTGTAGTCACGAGCCACATTTCCCAGCAGCTCCAGGATCTCGGCGGTCAGGTACTCAAGCACCTCTACCAGGTAGATGGGGATGCATCCATGGCACCTCTTTTTTAACTCATTTGTGATTTGGGGCTGTAGCTGCAGTATTAACTGAGCTTTTGAGATGTTAATCAGCTGTTCCCAATTGTAAAAACCACCTTGTTGTCATGGTTACGCATCGTAACAAATGTCCAAAAGCAAAGACGTTTAGGTAAAAACCTTCCAGCTGCACAACATCTGATAGAGGAAATTATCATCCAAAAAAAGTGATTTACATCCAGCCAAAAAAAAGCAACATCCCAGAATGAAACTAACAGAGCTGCTCCAACGTGCAGCCACCTTTAGCAACACAGTTCTAGAACTTGAACCATACTGTACCTACTGTACTTTAAAAATTATTTGTCTGGCACTTCAGTGTAAAAACTCCCATAGATGCTCAATATGGTTGAAATACTTACACTTTTTGATTATGCTTGGGTGGACTGTGTGATGGTTTTTCGAGGACGTTCTGGATTTTGATGAATCTTTTCTCTGAGGATCCCTCACAGCTCAAATATTCTAAAATGAGGTTACTCAGAAAGCTTATGAGCAATTGTTTTCATTCTTATTGCAGATAGTTCTTTGAACGAACACCATTTGAGAAAAAAACAGGGTCATTTTGGTGGAATTGATGAGTCTGAGCAGAACTAAAAACAAAGTGGATTGCTGTCATCTTAAAATAACATGAATGATATTTTATGTAACTTTTCACCAGGTTCACGTATTGTAGTTATTCTGACAGAAATATTACGGGTTTCCTGCTGGAGGTTCTCCCATGCAGCTTCATTGAGGTGCTACAGCTAGCTGCCGCTGCCACTGTTTGTATTTGCAAATAACCATAAAACTAGATTGAAATAACATTGTAATGCAAAACTGATAGCTGTGAATAAGTTTTTAAAATGTCATCCGCATGAACTGCTGAGAAATTTTAGCAATTATAGTTATTTTAAGACAAAAGAAGTCCATTTTGGTCTTGACCCTGCATGGACTAGCTGTTAGCTTCTCCAATCTGGTCAGAAATAAACTGATTCAGTCATTTTAAATTTTCAGTTTTGATCATTTATTTGTCGTACATTTTCATTGTACTTTCAAGTAAACGTGATTTTATTTGTGTTTTTCTAGGACTTTGTGTTGGGGAAAAAGTCAGTATTTGTAATGTCAGCTCAGTTTGTTAGGATTCTCTGTGCTCGGTGTCCTAATATAAACTGCATACATTACTGAAAAGTGCAGTCGTGGGAACTGCAGGTGGTCCTGAATCCCACACAGGTCACCTAACCAAGTTATCTTGCTTCGTCTTTTTAGAGCCATCTGTTTGGCGTTAACGTGCTTAGGTTGAACTAAAGATATTTAAGACTGAAGTGTCGGGTCTCCTCTGGTTGTCTTAATCACGAGACCCCGGCTTTTGATTGGTCTAACAGCCCAATTGGCTAATCACAAAGTGAGTGCCGGCGTGGCCCAAATTCCATTAGTAAAGAACATAGGTAGATGTTGGTCCTCACGCTTGTTATGAAATACCCAATAGATTATCAACCATTCTTGTAAAAGATTGCAGGAAAAAAAAGTTGTTGTCTGAATGATTAAAAAAAATAACACTGAGGCTTTTTGCCTGCAGGTATGTTGGGGATTGACATTTTCCCAATATGTCAAAAGCCTTGGTCTGCACCTGCAAACCATCAGTGGGTTTATTTTTGTTTACTTGTGTGGCCCTAATCAGGTTCAGCCATTTGTTTTCAGGTTGAATACGTGGCTAGAATTGATTGTCCTTTCTATAATACTCCGAGTGGAATTTGCCTCCCTCTGTTTTGTGGACACGGCGTTCTGTTTTAAACATAGGTCGTCAGATAATCTCGATCTTGTTGTGACAACAAATGCTGAGGTCTTTTGTGTACAGTGTAAACTTGTGTTAGGGCAGCGCGAGGAAAGCGGTCATCACTTCACTTCACTGAGGCCGTGCTGAACTCCTTCAAGCGGCGACGTCCCGATGTGGGAATGTTAGGACCCCCTCCTAAATTAATTTTCATTCATGTTCTGAAAAGGCAGCGACGCGTCTTTGACAATATGCAGCATGTGCATGTGTGCAGATAATCATCCTCTATCTGTAGCGCTGCATCTCTCTTCCGCCAGCCTTTTGTGGAACTCATATTACAAGCATGCACACAAACAGACCCTGGTTTGGCAACATACCAGCCCTTTGCTCAGATATACTGGTACTGGTTCAACTCCTCTGTCAGAATCCTTCTATTAAGATGGATTAAAATCCTGCCTTTATGCGAGCACAGTGTTGGCACGTTTTTTTCTCATTATTTACGATATCATCTTTAGAGGAAACATTCTGGTGCTCGAGTTCATGGGTCAAGAGACTTTCCCAGGCCGGAGTGTGTTTCTGTGTGTTTCCAAGCTGAGGGGAAGTCCAGAACTTTTGTAATGTTCAGTCTCGGTTGTGGACTAGTGAGAAAAGAAATCACTAACAGACTTGGTTTAACACAGAGATAAAAAATAAATAAATAAGACAGACACACACAGAAAGTATTTGTAACAGCAGAGAGGAATGCCTTTAGGGTCAATAACCCCATAAAGTTAACTGCACTCGATAGCTGAGTTTAATTTACTCAAGGCACAGATAATCTTATACAGATTGTGCGCTACACTTTTAGAGCTCACAGCACACGTTGCTCATATGTGCATAATTGTTTTTTGCAGCATCTTTTTTTTTTAACTAAAGCTGCACATTAAAAAAAAAAACAATTCAAGTTGTATAAATTTATTTTAGCTTTGATAAATTTATTTTTTGCTGTTTTTTTTAATTCAAAATTTATTATATTTCTTGACTGTAGTCTTTAAAATAAAACACAAAACTTTACTAAGTAAGTGCATTTAGAGAAAATGTATTTGAAAATGCAGCATTAATGTGGAGTCCTGAATGGCTTTGCTATTTAATGAAGAATGGATTGTTTGAAGTGTCAAAGCTAAAACAAGCAGCTAAATCTGCTAAACAGTAGCTAAAAGCTAAAGTGATCTCAGTGTTTTATGAGATTTTTTTTAAAGGTAAATAATTAAAAAAGGATCAAAGTTACAAATACTAGAAGTTACAACACACTAGTTCTGATTGTTTTATATATAAATAGTTAAAATAGCATTATATATGCAAAAGTATTTTGTTTGCAGATAAACTGTAAAAGAACTTAGAAGGAGGAAAACATTAGCATTCATCTGATACAATCTGGTGTCACAGAGACTTTGTGTACAGGTAATTTGAAGGAACCATCTTGATGTTTTTTTTTTTCTGCCTCACAAAACACAAAGTGATGAAAATGTCCTCTTACAGAGCAGCCATCACCTCCAACCAGATTAAATCTAATGGCTCCCCAGACTTTTAAAGAATTTTCCACCTTGCTGTCACTCCTTTTACACAGAATGTTATCAATTTTACTAAGTGACCTCACCCAGGTCAGCCAGAGTTTACTGTATTCTTGTGATAAGATCCGTGTGTACTTGAATCCTTTATGTCTGGGTGTGTGTGTGTGTGTTTTCAGGTCAGTGCCAACGTGATGATTTTTCTGTGCACTAACATGATCGGAATCTGCACCCACTACCCTGCTGAGGTCTCCCAGAGACAAGCCTTTCAGGAGACGAGAGGATACATTCAGGCCAGACTGCACCTGCAGAGGGAAAACCAACAGCAGGTAGACACACACACACCACTCACACACACATATTGAGACACTTGGACGTTCGATCAAAATAAGGCAGGAAGGAAGCCATGCCCACAGGAAAAGGCATCACAAATGCAAATGAGTAACAAATGGTGTCTCCGTTTCATGGTCCAATTTGTTTGTCTCAGCTTTTTGAGGTCAACAATATGCTCAGGAGTGTTGCGCGTGCCTCCACTTCTTTCTATTTGACTAACACGTTCCCACGCAGAGGCTGGCGAAGCATGAGTGACTCACTCAGCCTTCTCACTGTGAGAAACGGTGAAAACAAATGGACTTTTTCCTTCTCTTGCCGTCCTTTTAATTCCACTCTCCGTCTCCTCCTCTGCCTCTCAGGAGCGCTTACTCCTATCAGTCCTGCCAATGCATGTTGCCATGGAGATGAAGGCCGATATCAATGCCAAGAAGGAAGATATGATGTTTCACAAGATCTACATCCAAAAACACGATAATGTGAGGTAAGCCTGGATGGTGATACGTACAGGTCAGTCAGCTGTTCTGCCAAATAAGCATATTCATCAAAGATGGTGTTGTGAGGCTAAAACTCTGAGTTTTGACCTCACTCTGGTTCAGTGATGTGCAGTGATCTTTGTGACAGGTGAGGCACTGACTATCTGGAATCAGATGCTCACATATATGAATAGAAGCTTATATTTCAATATAAATTGTTTTAAAATAATTGGAAAATATTTGACACTTCATTGTGCAGAGATGTTCTACAACTCGATGATTCTTTCACATTTGTGTTATGGAGCTATGTCTGGTCACAGACTCACCATACTACACTTAAACCATTGGAAAGTCTCTACAATTGGGCCTTGAAGGCTTTATACCAAAAACCAATCAGATGTCTTCACTGTAATATTTTAGTTAAGTTCAGTGTTCTAGAATTTTCCAATTTTAATTTAATTGTAATTACTTTTTTTCCAATTGATCTTCAAATGCTTAAATGGACTTGCACCCAAACCATTAAGCAGTTATACAGAAACTGCAGGGCCACAGCAGATTTATCAGAGCAACTTTAAAGTAAAGTTCCTTTTCATAGACCCACTTCTGCTCAAAGTGATCTCTCTGTGAGAGGATCCGCAGTTTGGAACTCACTCTGTCAATTTAAAGTCTGTAACCAGATTCAATATGTTAAAAAAACAAAACTAAACTGTGGCTGTGTCAAAAACAGCATTGCACTCACGATTAATGTATTTCATTATGTTTTAATCCATTTGTTTTATGTGTATGACTTATCTAGTTTAGAAAAGTCCTTTAGTTTTGAGATATGATCTTCCATTTTGTCCAAACAAATTTAAATGAGTATATGTTTGCTTCACCCCTGCTGCCCCTCTGTGTAACCTGCTTCATTGTCCCTAAGGGGCAGCACTGCCCCCTATCGGTGTGGCAAGGTATATTCTGCCACACCTCTCGTGTTTTTCAGCGTGCATTATGACCTATTAGAAAAAAGAAACATGTCACACACATTCATTCAATATATTAGACTGCAGAACATCAGCATGTGCAGCACATGTGTAATCAAACATGTATATTGGTGATATAAAGAGAGACCTCAATGAGCATGCGCCAACCACCTACTTCATTTACACTACAGTATTGTATAGGACAGCGCCCCCAGAGGTGAACCAGAGCACTACACTGCCTCACCCCGCATTGTTTGAACAGACAATGCGTAAATTCTGTAATTTTGACCATTGAAGTGTTGAAATAATTCAGAAAACAGTTTTATAGAACAGTCAAGTGGTTAAATGTATTTTCTCTTATCATTGTCTGTATTTTACTTGTCATGATGACAAGTAAGGCACTGCCTCACTTGCCTCCCCTGACGGCACGTAACTGTTCTGGTTTGTCTAAAGTGCGTGTTCCTGTGAACTCCGAATTTCTTCACAATGTTGACCATGTTGAATAATTACCTAATGACACTGTTGTACTTTATGCTGCGCATCTGCTGAGTGGGAAGAACTGAAATATGACTGAAACATCATCTGCTGTGATGGTTGCAGTGGTATGGAGAATAAAATGAGGTTCCAAGCAAAACTCTTGTTTCAGAGATGACCCAAATACGTTCTGTTGATCCACTTAATGCTATAATCTGTTGCATCTCCGCTGCTTTGCCCAAGAGTAAACTTACAGAAGTAATCCATTATCGAAATGGAGCCCTTGCTGTCTTTAGCACAAATCGATGCTCAGGTCAGCAAGAAACCCAAACAACAGTTAAATTGAAGTTACTCATGTTTTGTGGTATAAAAAGCTTTTTTTTTTTTAATCCATAAAGTTTGCATAAAGGTGATTATGGTTAAAAGGAAATTAGGTTTACCCTTTTTATACAACATTTAGAACAATTTCCTTATTATTTTTGATTAGTTAAATATCTGCTTTTCAAGTAGCTGCCACTAACACTGAACAAAAATATAAACACAGCTTTTTTTTTTTTTTGCTCCCATTCTTTACGAGCTGAACCCAAAGATCCTATGCTTTTTCTTTGTTCATAAAAGGTCTCTCAAATATTGTCCACATAAGTGTGTAAATCTGAGTTAGTGTGCACTTCTCCTTTGTCGAGATAATCCATCCACCTCACAGGTGAGGCACATCAAGATGCTGATTAGACAACATGATTATTGCACAGGTGTGCCTTAGGCTGACCACAATAAAAGGCCACAGATGTCACAGTACAATGCCACAGATGTCACAAGTTTTGAGGGAGCGTGCAGTTGACATCCTGACTGCAGGAACGTCCATGTTCAAAGAATTTCATAGAACACCCAACAGGCCTCACAACTGCAGACCACATGTAACTACACAAGCCCCTGTGTTCATTGTCCATTACATAAAAGTTCACATACCATAATTAGACCTGTCGTGATAAACAATAAATCAATCGCACGATAAATGAACACCTCATTTTCATTTATCGGCTTTATCGTTTCTTCGTGTCTCTCTTTCTACTGAAGACACTGGATAACAAAAAGGCTCAACTCAGGTGCTCTTCACTGACCCTTTCTCTTTTTTCTCTTTAAAATCTGTTTTAACTGTCCAAAATCGTGTTTTTGGATAAGCTAAGCTAACAGGCCGACTTCGGTAAAAACCTCTGTCTTGTTGAAGCTCCAAAATTCACAGTTGAAACCCGTCCCTTTGTCTAAAAAGATTTTCTCTGCAAAAAGAAGCTGAGGACTTGTTTAATGATTGTTTTTTTTTTTTTAATTAAAAGCTTTGTGTGGCAAATGCTATGCTAAAGAGCTCAAACTGCACAGAGCATCCACTATTTTGAGAACAGAAAAAACAGGAAGGAGAGACAGCCCATGTCATGTCAAGGGACCTCCCTCCCATTTTTCTTAAAGAGACACGCTGCTCACTCCCTCACTATCCATCCTTCAGTTCAGTCTTGTACTGCCATCCGGTGGTCAAAAAAGTTACTACACACAAAACAAATTACCAACATTTTTTCTTAAATTTGACAATAATGACTAGTTACTGTCAAATTTCAAACACTATTATAGTTTATCGCAATAATTTCTGAGACAGTTAATCGCCCATCACAATTTGTTATCATGACAGGCCTAACCATAACGCCACCGCCACCATGGGCCACTCGATTCACAATTCTGACATCAGCAAAATGCGTACCCACACAACGCCATACACACAGTTTGCCATCTGCCCTGTACAGTGTAAACAGATTCATCTATGAAGAGAACAACTCTCCAACATGCCATACACCATCGAATGTGAGCACTTCACTCAAATCGGTTATGACAATGAACTGCAGTCAGGTGGAAACCTCGATGAAGACAAGGGGTATGCAGATGAGTTTCCCTGAAACTGTTTCTGACAGTTTGTGCAGAAATTCTTTGGTTGTGCAAACCGATTCCTGCAGCAGCTGTCTGGGGGGCTGGTAATCTTGGATGTGAAGATGCTGGATGTGGAGGCCCTGGGCTGGTTTTGTTACATGTGGTCTGCAGTTGTGAGGCCAGTTGGATGCACTGCCAAATTTTCTGAAACACATTTGGGGACTGCTTGTGGGGGAGAAATGAACATTCAGTTCACAGACAACAGCTTTGGTGGACATTCCTGCAGTCTGCATGCTAATTGTATGCTCCCTCAAAACTTGCAACATTGTGCTGTGATAAAACTGCACATGTTAGAGTGGCCTTTTATTGTGGTCAGCCTAAGGCACACCTGTGCAATATTCATGCTGTCTATTCAGCATCTTGATATGTCACACATGTGAGTGGATAGGTTATCTATGCAAAGGAGAAGTGCTCACTAACACAGATTTACACACATTTGTGAACAATATTTGAGACAAAAAGGCCTTTTGTGTACATAGAAATAATCTTAGATCTTTGAGTTCAGCTCATGAAAAATGGGAGCAAAAACAAAAGTGTTGCATTTATATTTTTGTTCAGTGTAAGTTAGTAGTAATCAAATTGAAGGATTGCATGTTTCCTGTTGTCTTACGTGTCAGTTGCAACAAAGATTTTGTATAAACTTTTGTTGCTCAAAACATGTATTGTTACGTAAAAGACAAAAGGCAGTTGCACAACTGCCTGCATTTCATGGCGACAGGTGATAACTATTGGGTGCCAGTTATTTCTCGGAGTCAAGCACCATGTTATTATAGAGTAATACTACCATGGACTGTCTGTTATATTTAGTTTTTTTCTAATCTTCTTTAACATTTGCATTGATTATTTTTAGGTGAGTGTAGAAAATGATCATTTTATATTGTAAGCCTTACAGGATTTTATCTCTCATCATGTTCAGTGCAGGAACTGACACTATTTTTTTTACGTGTATCACACATATTAGTTTTATGTTGTATGTTTTCAAGAATGTCAAAGTCAAACTCCCTCTCCTCTCTGCCTGACTGGCCAAAACTAATATTATTGTTTGAGTTGGTACCATTTAGGCATGAGGAATGCATGTCAGAGTTTAAGAAAATAGACTATAACATTTATTTAACAATAAATAAGGGAGAGCAAATATATGCAAAATGAAAAAAAAAGAACTACAGGCAGTATGATTAACAGAAAAATTGTGTAATAAAATGCAAGTGTATTTTATTTCTGACAGCCAGGAATGAGCTAATAAAAAAGCATGCCAAAAACTACATTCACTACATGATGAAATGCTATCAGTGGTAATCTTATCATTTCAATGACTATGTACTCTGGAGGTAAACTAATCCATCCTGGCTTACAGCCTTGGTCATCATGGGAAGACACAAACATTATCTGGTCCACTGTTTTTGGAGATCCAGATCTCCTGCTCCCATTAAAGGTCAGCCCAATGGGATTCACACCGACATCTGTCACCTTCGGCTGGAACCTTTGTTTTGTTTTTATTCTTATTTCATTAGTATCAAAAGTTAGAAAAGAAAAACTTGCAGACAGGCGTATGGGGGTGGGTGGGTGGGGGTTCGTTCTCACAGGGAAGGGCTGGATGTGCTGACCTACATCAGCCTATGATGATGAGAGACAGAACTAAATAAATGTCCGTCCCTTCCTTGTGTCCCTTCCTCCGCTGCTGGGAGGGAGCGCCATGCTAATACGCTAACATGCTAACCAAAAACATGCATGTTAGGCGTCTTCAGGCCCAGGCCTCCATAGTAAAAGAGATCTGTGATCTCAATGGGATATGTCCGGTTAAATAAAGGTTAATTAATAACTCCCTCTGTACTTTATTGACTGATCTAGTTGTTTGACTCTTTTTGCTTTTCTTTGCTGTCGCCCTCTCCCCCCCCCCTCCCATCCTTCACCACCACCCGACCTGTAGCATTCTGTTTGCCGACATCGAGGGCTTCACCGGCCTGGCGTCTCAGTGCACGGCTCAGGAGTTGGTCATGACGCTGAACGAGCTGTTTGCCCGTTTCGACAAGTTGGCCTGGGTGAGACACCTGCTGACACCTGCAGATCTCTGAAAGCGCTGCCTCTTATGTAAATTTAGTCGCCTCAGTGGGTGTGGGTTAGGTTGTGTAACACACTAATTAGAGACCGTTATCCAAATCATGCATCTACTTGACATTAGCAAGCTGTGCGTGTTTACTGTAATTATTATTGTTGTCGGTGTGTTTTCATCTTTGTTGTGCAGGAGAACCACTGCCTGCGTATCAAAATCCTCGGAGACTGTTACTACTGTGTTTCGGGGCTGCCTGAGCCCCGGGCCGACCATGCCCACTGCTGTGTAGAGATGGGAGTAGACATGATTGAGACCATCTCGTGAGTGAATCGCACACTCGACACACTAAAACACAAAGAAACAGCAACGCATTTCTCTGAAGGTTTAATTGTAAATATCTTGTTAGGGTTCTGTAGCGATGCTGTAAATCTAAACGTGACTTGTTCTGACAAATGTGTGTGTGTTTGTGTCTGCAGGCTGGTAAGAGAAGTGACAGGTGTTAATGTGAACATGCGGGTGGGCATTCACAGTGGGCGCGTTCACTGCGGGGTGCTGGGCCTGCGCAAGTGGCAGTTTGACGTCTGGTCTAATGATGTGACGCTCGCTAACCAAATGGAGGCCGGGGGGAAGGCGGGGTGAGTGCCTTCTATAATGTGATTCTCGACCTGCCATTGTGTATCTGTTCCTCCTTCTTGTTCCTCTCAAACCCAGCCGGTCGAAGCAGATGGCCGCTTGTCCT
>JARVLU010000103.1:20570429-20582500 GCA_031762415.1 Simpsonichthys santanae | reverse complement strand
TTAGTGTATTTTTAGTTGGTGTTTTTCTTAGTTCACATCTTAGATCTTAGTAATGTTTTTATGTTGCATTTTATTGTAGGATGTAACTGGGACCCTGTGTACATCATTTCGTTTCATCACATGTACATGTGGTGCAAATGACAATAAAGATTCTCTGACTCTGAAGAGTTTCATAAGTTACAGCTTTTATATTTATAGATCTATACACACCTGGTACCAAGTGAGGATATTAAAGACGTGACATCCCTCCACGTTGCAAAGAATATGGAAGATGTTTGCATATTAAAGCGGTTTCAGGGCACATCAATGCACATACGCAAGAATAGTTTTTGATCGGAAAAGTATTCAGTTAATTTACTGAACAAAATTCTTGTGTCATCAACATATTTATTTGTTCTGATATAGATTTTTGTCCTGTTTTCAGAGGAATGATTAAGCCTCTTAACTCTGACCTGGAAAATCATTCAGGCACCCCAAAATAAAAAGCACCTAAAGACAAAAAGCAGTGCTGTGGTTTGACCACATCCATTATCTTTTACCCACTTCTTCCTTTTCAGGTCGCAGGGGTCACTGGTGCCCATGTCCACCAGTCAGTGTGTGAGAGGTGGGGGACACGCCTGGACAGGTCTCCAGTCCATCACAGGGCCACAGGGACAAACAAGACAAACAGCCATTCACTCACTCTCACACCTATGGGGACACTTTAGTTACCAATCAGCCTAACATGCATGTTTTTGATCTGTGGGAGGAAACCGGATTTGAACCAGGACGACCTTCTCGCTGAGAGGCAGCAGTTCTACCAACTGAGCCACAAACAGAAGCATTAAGAGCCCAATTTCAGAAAAGAATAAAGTAAGTTGGTCTGGGGGAAACCAAATGTCCAGTCCTTGACCCCGTGGTAAGTTAACTGTCTTCAGGTGGCGGGATTGGGGATCCAATGGTGAAGTGTCCTTACAATGTAACGCACTGCTCACTAGAAGCTCATTGGTGTATAGTGAGACTTTAGAGCACTGTGTGTGTGTTGGGGGGGGGGGGGGGGGGGTTTAAATGAGTGGATGAGAACCATTGTGAAGCACTTTGCAGAACTTAAGTTTAAAAATGTGCCATCCACGCAGAAAGCCACATTTAAAATGGGTCTCAATGTACTTTGTAGTCAGCAGTTTTTCCACAAAGACACAAATTGTCCAAATTCATTTAGCTGAATCTTTGAAATTTACCAAAGCTATTAATACTAGTAATACTGTTTGATACATGATATATTGGGAGTTGTGGTGCAGAGGAAAGTGGGCCTGTGATTGGAAGGTCACTGTTTTGACTCCCTGTACTGACAAAAATTAAAAAAATGGGGGTGGAAAAGGTGAAATACCCACACCTGCCTCCACCCTCATTTCTCCCATGGGCCCCTGAGCAAGGCCCTTGACCCCCACCATCTGCTCCCAAAGGTCTCTCTTGAAAATGAGTCATTGTGACTCAATGAGACTACCTGTATAAATAAAGTAAAATAAAGTAAAAAATACATAAAATAGTATTTAGCACACTGACTCCCAGAGTGATTAGCTGAAATCATGATACACGTGATGTCTGTGTCGGGTTCTTGCAGGATTTCCCCCTCTTCTTTATCCTTACAACTTTCAGAAACTTTTTCATCTAAATATTTTTGCCACTCTGCTCTTGTGTCCTCTCCTGATCTGCTTCCCTTCTTTTATAGCGCACTGATGGATTTGTCAAGGTAAAAAATAAAATGAATGGAAAAGCATAAATATGCTATAAATAATGAGTAAGATCATTTTAAAAGATGCTCATTGGACAATAAATATAAAGAAGTAAGAAGTGGCTTAACACTTTGGCACAGTGCTGAGTGTAAACTTAGCAGTTAATGTAAAAACACTTCTTTTTTGCTTGAAAAATCCTCCTTCAGGTGAACTTCAACACCTCCACGGTGTGTCCGCTGCCCGTCTCTGATTGGCTGCTGCTCCATGTGACGAATTCAGTTGAGGGCGCGCGCGACCAGCAGGGGACTCACTTCAACCAAACATCAAAGCACTTTTCTTTGATGGCACCTGTTCAGTTACAGAACAAAACTCAGGGAGTACTTCTAGTACTCGGTCTACTTCTACCTCCGGTGTGAGTCCAGCTGAAAGAGCAGAACCGGAACCGGGCCGGGAACAGAAGGAGGACAACAGGACAGGTGTCGCGCGACAGCTCCTTTTAAGTTTTATGTAAGCAGAACGTTTTTAAACCCCGTTCTTAGCAACTTCCGGCCGTGTTTTAGATTTTAAGTTAACTTTTGTTTCAGCTCTTAAACATTTATGTCGGCTAAAAAAAAAAAAAAAAAAAAAAAAAAAAAAAAAAAAAAAAAAAAAAACAGCGAGTGATGTGACTTCAAGTCGTCACCACCACCTCTTCCTCTTTCATTTCATAGTATTTTCTTCTTTTTGGTCTCAGCTCCAGAAACATGTCTGCGATTCTCTCCACTCGTGTTTATATTTAGTTTAAAAAAAAAAGTTAATGTTGATCTATTTCCTGGAACTTAATACATGAAGTCTCTGTATGATAAGAATCAATTAAAATGTCTGTTCCTGGTTTACTGTGAGGCCTGACTGTAAAGAGACAACACACAGTTGACTTCTGTTATTTTCAAACTCAAGTCTTCTCCTGAATCAGTCATGAGGCCAGCTGGCTTAAGGATAAAATAAATTAATGATGACCCAAGTAAGAGTGAGTCTTGTGAACAGTGAGCAGAGTCCTGCTTGCAGTGAGATCCTGTTTCACTCTGCAGGAAACAGTCTCCCATTGTGTCAAGGCCAGGTGAAGTTATGCCACACTCCACGTAGCAAAACTCCAGTTCCTGTTGCAGTTGACAAATGATGTATGATAAAGGATAAAGGGCCAGCGTGTCACTTACTGACTGGTGTGGTGGCGCTCCAGGCTGCACCTGCCATGCAGCTCACCTGTTGCCACGTGGGTCCTGGTGGACTGTGGCCAGAAGCAGGTGGATTCAGGTGTTTGCAGAGAGGCGCGGTGTGTTTGTTCTTTCTTACCACCTCCCTGCCTCTCTCCACTCCCCCAATGGGATTGTCTCCTAAAGAAACGGAGCGGCAGGAGGAGGAGGAGAAGCAGGGCTGGCTGGATCAGCAGCTGCTATGACACTTGGAGAGACGCACAAACCGGTTTGAGGTATTTTTTTTGTGCTTCTCCTGTCATCTTTTGTTTCGTTCAGGAGTCACCGTGTGAGTGTGCAGCAAGGCAAAGCAAGCGACAGCTGAGTGTGCTTTGTTGTTTTTCCAGACAAGGCTACGGTTCAACTCAAGAGACTTTCTGCACCTTTTTTCTGTTTTACAGCACTAAAGTTTCTACAGACATGCGTTTTTTACGTCGCCGGATGTCCCCTCTGAAGCTGGTGCTCCTTGGAGGCACGCTTTTCATGGTGGTCCTGGTGGTTCTTCAGAGGGACGTGGTCTCCTCGCCTGATGGGGACCCCTGGTTACAGGATCTGGTTCACAAAAGGGACAAGGTGATGATCATGGTCCGAGACGCAGTGAACAACATTGGCTTCCAGATCGGAGCTCCTCAGCCGCCACCGGTTCAGGAGCAGCCCACGCAGAACGTGAAGTGCCCTGCTGGATTTTACACTCGGGCCGAGCTCAAACCTCACCTGGAGAGGCCACCTCAGGACCCGCATGGCTTCGGGGCTGATGGGAAGGCGTTTCAGAAAGATGGCCTGACCCCCGAGGAGGAGAAGGAGAAGGAGGAGGGCATGACGCGCCATTGCTTTAATCAGTTTGCCAGTGACCGCATCTCGCTCAGCCGCAGTCTTGGCGATGACACCAGGCCTCCAGAGTAAGTTCTTAAAACAATCTTAAATGAAGCCAAACACAGACACTGTTTTGCCTATGTGAAAGTAGACACAGCAAGATAACAGTCTATCTCAGCTGGGGCAGTGCTCACACTGGTCAATCATTTACATGCACTTTCAGTTCACACTTGCGGTTTTCTTAAAAGAATCATCTGAGTAACCTGATTGTAATCTGGACTTCCATTTAAAGCAACGGCCCAGGTCAAGACGCTTGTGTCCATAGTCCCATTCCCAGTAAATATTTGCCCAGCATGATATCCCGACACAATGATACAGAGGGCTTTTACATATTTGCTTTATGGTGGTTTTAGGTGGCTTTGAATATGAGCGGTTTGATTTGGTTGAGTGAGAAACCCTAAAGCGTCACCATGCAATCAGACCTTGAGTATCCATAAACAAGTCTTGTATGCTAGGCTGTGTAAAACCTTGTGTGACTTTCTAATCAGATATGTCTTTCACTCTTAGCCTTTTTCTCTCTCTCTTTGTATTCGGTGTGGGTGGCTTACCTCACACAGGTGCGTTGAAAGAAAATTCCCTCGCTGCCCTCCGCTGCCTACCACCAGCGTCGTGATCGTCTTCCACAACGAGGCCTGGTCCACGCTCCTCAGGACGGTTTACAGCGTCCTGCACTCCTCTCCCGCCATCTTGCTGAAGGAGATCATCTTGGTGGACGACGCCAGCTCTGCAGGTTAATACACTAATAACACATTTAGGGGAACTTGTTGAAAAGCTCTAAATGTTGTGTAACGACATGAGAAGTTAATGCAAGGGGGGAAATTGTTGGGAGAACATGTCTTGTGTCCAGATCATTGCAAACATTTAGAGTTTTGAAGAAAGCTTTATGCAAATTTTAACCCAAATCAATTGGGCTCCACATTCATTCAACCTTTATTTATACAGGTTAGTCTCTTTGAGCCATGAGGACTCATTTACAAGAGAGACCTGTTTTAAACAAAGAGCACAGAAGAGGTACAAACAACAATAGACAATCATAAAAAAACATAAAAAATGAAAAGTAAATCGAATTAATTATTTTTTAAAAATTAAACAAAAAAACAGCTACATTATAAAGCGATGTAAAATACTGTACTAAAAACATGTTTTGCTGTTGGTTTTTGCCATGAACTTAGAAGTTGTTTAAAATCCTTTAAAGAGGTCAAAATCAAGAACTTCAGATCTTTTTTAAAGGTGTTCCAGGTTAGAGGAGCAGAGAAAGAGAAGGCCCTTTTTAAGAGATGCCAATCCACCAAAATACCCAAGTACAGTATTTGTAAGAATCCACAAACTCAATAGAGACACCATTCAGATAAGATAGAAGAACTGCTGGGACCTTCCTGTTTGAAAACAGCAAAGGGAGAGCATCCCTTTGGTTTTATTAGCATTTAGCACCAGTTTGAGACAGAACAAGTCTGACTGGATGATGTTGAATGCAGATTATAAAAGCTGGAAAACATTAGAAACAGTTCTAGCTCGACAATAGACAACTGTGTCGTCAGCATAGAAATGTAAGGAAGCATCAGGAATGATCTAACTGTAGATTATACATTACTTACCAGATTACACATCTATCAGTATTCTGTTTCTCCTTCAACTTTTATCTCTTTCAGATTGTTGTTTTATGTTGACCTTGCAATCAGAGAAAAAAATAAAACCATGGTAAAAATAAAAATACATTAAACACATTCACACTGACAAAATTAAAAAAATAAAGCATATTTGCAGTAATACTTGTACTTACTGCAGATACATGTATTTATCAATTTTCAAACAAAATTTCAACTTTACATATACTGTATTTGTAATTAGAAATGTTGTTCCAAGGCTAAAATGTTAAACATGTTTAGAAGAGTTGTGTTGTGTGTATTTACATTTATGTACAGTATAGTAGTTTATTATTGTTTTACATATATAGTGGTGCTTGAAAGTTTGTGAACTTTTTATCATTTTCTGTAATTCTGCATAAATTTGAACTAAAACATCATCAGATTTTCACACATCGGAAAAGTAAAAGAGAACCCATTTAAACAAATGAGACAAAATATTATAGTTGGTCATTTCTTGGAGGAAAATTATCCAATATTACATACTGTATTTGTGAGTAGCAAAAGTACTGTATGTGAACCTTTGCTTTGAGTATCTGGTGTGACCCCTCTGTGCAGCAATAACTTCAACTAAACATTTCCAGTAACTGTTGATCAGTCCTGCTCACCGGCTTGGAGGAATTTTAGTCCATTCCTCTGTACAGAACAGCTTCAACTCTGGGATGTTGGTGGTTTCCTCACATTAATTATTAATGTTATTTAACAGTCAACAATGGTGTACCACAAGGCTCAGTATTAGGACCAACCCTCTTTACAATCTACATAGGTAATGTAGGTCAGAGCATCCCTGATGCATCCTTACATTTCTATGCTGATGACACAGTTGTTTACTGTCGAGCTAAAACAGTTGCTAAGGCCTTCCAGCTTTTGCAATCCGCTTTTGACATCATCCAGTCAGATTTGCTCCGTCTCAAACTTGTCCTAAATGCTGATAAAACCAAAGGGATTTTTTTTTTCAAATAGGAAGTTGGTCCCAGCAGTTCTTCCTCTGATTTTACCCTCAAATGGTGTCCCTATTAAGTTTGCCCAAAACATGAACTTTATTCTTTTTCATCCATTCTTTGGTAGAACCACTTGTGGGTCATTGTCTTGCTGCAAGACCCACCTTCTCTTCAGATTCAGTTCATGGACAGATGTTCTGACATTTTCCTTTATAATTCTCTGATATGATTCAGAATTCATTGTTCCGTCAAGCAAACCATTCTGGTCCAAATGCAGCAAAACAGACCCAAACCATGATACTAACACCACCATGTTTCACAGATGGGATATGGTTCTTCTGTAGGAATGCAGAGTTTTCCTTTCTCCAAACATAACACTTTTCATTTAAACCAAAAATATATATTTTGGTCTCATCCATCCACAAAACATTCTTCTAACAGTCTTCTGGCTTGTCCACGTGATCTGTAGCAAACTGCAGATGAGCAGCCATGTTCATTTTGAAGAACTGTGTCTTCCTTCTTGCAATCCTGCCATGACCACTGTTGTTGTTCAGTGTTCTCCTGATGGTGGACTCATGAACATTAACAATGTGAGAGAGAGGCCTTCAGGTGTTAGAAGTTACCCTGGGCTCCTTTGTGACCTCGCTGACTATTCCACACCTTGCTCTTGGAGTGATCTTTGTTGGTCCACCACTCTTGTGGAGGGTAACACTGGTCTTGATGTTCCTCCATTTGTACACAATCTGTCTCACTGTGGATTGGTGGAGTCCAAACTCTTTAGAGATGTTTTTTAACCTTTTCCAGCCTGATGAGCATCAACAACTCTTTTTCTAAGGTCCTCAGAAATCTCCTTTGTTCCTGCCATGATCCACTTCCACAGACATGCTATGAAGAGCAGACTTTGATAGATCCCTGTTCTTTAAATCAAACAGGGTGTCCACTCACACCTGATCATCATTTCATTGATTGAAAACACCTGACTCTAATTTCACCTTCAAATGAACTGCTAATGTTCACATACTTTTACCACTCACAAATATGTAACATTGGATCATTTTCCTCAATAAATAAATGACCAAGTATAATATTTTTGTCTTATTTGTTTAACTGGGTTCTCTTTACTACTACTTTTAAGTCTTGTGTGAAAATCTGATGATGTTTTAGGTCGTATTTATGCAGAACTAAAAAAAAGTTAAAAGAGTTCACAAACATTCAAGCTCCACTGTACCAAATATGTCCCAGTCAGGCAGCATATAAAGAAATTGTTTAGTATAGGTATTTATTATTAGAGTAAATAACAAAATGCAAACAAAAAAATACACACATACACAGTTTAAACTTCCAAGTGTTTGTTTCTACAAATGCCTAATAGACAAAAAAGAAAGAAAAGCAACTAGAAAACCTTTCTCTCACATGTCAACGTCCTCTGAGGTTTAATAAACTGAACCCTGATAAGTGAATCACAGCCCAGATCTAATTCAGGCAAGCTGAAACTCGAGACGGTTTAACATTCAGATTTTTATTCTCAGTATTTCAAAAGCTTTCCTTAATTCTGAAGTCTGGAAACATGCCATAATAACCCATTGCCAGTGACTTACTGAAACAAATACCAGTACTTGTTGTTTATTTACAAATTAGTAATAAGTAACAATGTCACTGAACGGCGGCTCCTCAGTTCAGTTCCAATTAAAGGAGTTGGAAATGATCTTTTTCATTTTGAGACTGTGTAACTCAGGTGTGTTTAGTTCACTCTGAATGCATGGTGAAAGTCAACATAACAGGCTTTGTTTTCTTTGGGCGAGGTGTCAATTCAAATATTCAACTTATGCACAGAAGAGACACAGTAACTGAAAGGTAACAGCAAGTGCATCCAACAATACAAAAATGAACTTTATTTACATCAGCATGTAAAATACGTTAGTACTAGACTTTATTTGTGGTACCATTTGTTTGTTTATTTCCTTGATATTTGAACTTGATTGGAGCAATTGTTTGAGAAAGAGAAGTTAAAAGAGGATGACAATTTGTCAGAAGCTCCAGTAAAACAAGGATCGTGTTAGTCACAATAGGCCATTACATAAACACTGTCAATGTTAATTTATTTATTTATTTATTTATTTTCATAAATTGCATTCAGTAAGTATAAAATTATAGCTTAGCCCAGTTCACCCTATTTTTCCACATGGGCTGTTCAGGCTTGGGTTTTCTACCAAAGGCCAGGGAGCTCAAGGGTTCTGCACAGTATCTCATCTGAATAGTTTGGACTGGAAGTCCCACAGTTAAAGTGGGAGACTCCATTAGCAGGGCGAAGATAATGTGGGACTTCCAGATCAAGACTGACAAACAGGTGATGGCTAACCAACTGAACATTGTGGTGGTCAACAAGCAAGAGAAGAAGGCAGTGGTGATGGATGTAGCAACCCTGTGACCGTAGAATCAGGAAGAAGGAGCAGAAGAAACTAGAGAATTACAGAGGGCTGAAAGAGTAAATACAGAATTTGTGGAGAGTCAGTAGTCCCAGTGGTCATTAGAGCACTCGGTGCTGTGACCCCAAACTGGAAGAGAGGCTCCAACAGATCCCAAGAACAACTTCAAAGATGTCTGTCCAGAAGAGCGCAGTCCTAGCACAGCTAACAGAAGCACCAAACTCCCAGACTTCTAGTAGAGGACCAGAGTTTGAAGAGAACCGTCAATTTAAAAAAAAAGTTTAAAAAAAATAGGTAGAGCTGGGTGCTTTTATTTTTTTTATTTTTATTTTTTTAAACAAAATTATTAATAGATCCCCTGTAAAGAGCTAATGTTAGTTATGGAGCAGATAACGAGCGTAAAATTTGAAAACATCAAAAGTTCACTAAAGTTACAGATAATTCATTAATAAAAATAGCCTTCGAGACAACTTCAAGCTCCTGTATATGTTTGACAAGACATCGCAGAGTCGAGTTTGTTTAGGATTTTAGCAGTTTACTCCCACTAAAGTAAACAGACTGAGCGAATGCAAACTGCAAAGACCCAAAGTGAGAGTGTTGTGAAGGGAGACAACAGCAGCAGTCTCACAAGACTGAATCTGAGTTCATCTGTGTTTTAAACTGAAGCTGGGAGCAGAAAGTCTGAGAGTGTCGGGAAATCTCTCAGGTGCAGCTTCACCTTAATTCAGAACAAACAGTCGTAATAAAAGAGTTGTCTTTAATGCTTCAAGTGCAGCACAGCAACATCACACAGAACTGTGTTAATATCTGACACGTTAAGTGCTGTGAGCTACAAGTAATGGAAAATAAAGATAACTGTCAGCTTTAGGAAACGTCACATTATGATTATCATGACTTATTTATGTTTAGACAATGAAGCCACTTTGTGCCCACCTCATTACTCTGGTCTCTTCCCTTCTTTAGTTCTGACAGTTTGAACATTCTTATTAGATGTATAACGTGCATGTGCTGTGACATATTGTGTGCAGACAATATTTTAGAGGGTAAATGATGTGTTTTAAATACAAGTAGCTTTTCCATTAAAATTGCTCAACACTTTATTCTGAGTTGCTTGAACGGGCCAACATTTTCTTGTTTTGTGAGATTATTGATATTTTATTGTATTCTTGATGTTCTTCATTTTAATCATGCAACTGCAATTTGACCTTACAAAGCAATGCACAAAGCAAAAACAACAAGCATTGGGTTTTTATTTGTCATGTTTTTTTGTTTTTCCTTTATTCGTCCATTTATTCACACACATCTCACCATTTATTTAGTCATTCCCTCTAAGGTGCTTCTAAATTTTTAACTGCATGATCTTCACTCGTTTTCTATTGTGGCCTTTATTGTGCCTTTTTTCATGGGCAGACACATTTTTTTACACAATGTCATACACAGATTACATCTAAAACCATTGAAACGAAGTTGATTACTGTTAGTTTATCCCTGTTCTTTCTAGTTTTTAGGGGACAACACTAAATAATTTGTGTGTGTATAAGGCCAACATTTTCATCAGTCTTATTTTTTTGTAGACGGTCCATTCAGTGGCAAATTAAAAATGACTAGCTGAAAACTAATAAAGTAAACCCAAACCAGGAGTTAGAAATCTTAGTGTGGAAACAAAACATTAAAAGTACAGGTGGAGAAATGTTATCCCATGTTTTCATCTTAATTAAATATATACCTCCAATTAAATGAGAATTTCCTGACAATAAGAAGAAAAAAAGAGGACTCTCCACTTTTGACTTCAAAGGTAAAAGCTGGATGATGTGAATTTATGGAGACAACCCTGTTCTGAGAGGCATTCAGGTTGCTTCAAATTTACCAGAAAATTTGCCCAATTTCTTAATTTCCTCAGTTTTTAAATGATTGTTGATTTCAGACATTCAAATACATGTTCCTGAACACAAAAAAAGATGTTATAAACGCAATAAAAGCTCATATTTGTACGAACATTATTGCACCTGATAGTCATCTGTATTGTTACTTCACACCTGTCAATCATTAATAATATGTGTGGTTTATTAACAGAAATATTCTGTTTGTTGGGTTTGTTATTGTTCAAACTCAGCTGAATGCACGTTTCCTCCCCTACTTCTCTTTTTAGCTCCCAGAGCTGTAACTTCCTGTTCATGTGTAGTTGATTGATTCACTCAGCCTGAAGCTTATGAGAAAGATGTGCATTGTGGTCACAGACGTTCTGCGTGGGGAAGTGCGACTCAGTTTTACCAGCAGAGTTTCCACTTCACTGCTTTCCTCTGGCAGTTGTCTCTGACGTTAACTGTTTGCCTTTTTCTTCATGTAGCCAGTGGGACGCCTCATACCAGGTTTCACAGATCATTGTGTCTGTAGTTTGAAGTCTGCTGAACATGTGGTCACAATGAAGTCATGTCACCCACTCACAATGATGTTTTGTATCCACAGAGCATCTTAAGAGCAAGCTGGAGGAGTTTGTGCAGCAGCTGAAGATTGTCCGTGTGGTCAGACAGCCGGAGAGAAAGGGCCTCATCACAGCCAGGCTGCTGGGGGCCAGTATAGCTCAGGGTGAAATTCTCACCTTCCTTGATGCCCACTGTAAGAACATCTACACAAATGTAGCAACAACACTGCTTCAGCATGTTGCAGCAACTTGATCATAAAATCATCAGGGTTGGAAGTTGAATTAAAATGTGCTCGTGCTTATACTAGAAAACATTTCTAGCAATTTTCCAAATAAAATGTTGGCACCTTGATAATAACATTAGCTATAGTTATATTTGAAATGATTTGATATAATATTAGCATTAGGGACCACATGTGCATCATTTATTAATGTTTGGAAGCTTATCTTTCACATGCACGTCTCAGTAAAGTATTCTAAAACTAGATGTTTGTTTAAAGGCTGAAAATGAAACCCTACCTGAAACTAAACCAAGGGTGGAAATTCCACCTCATTACAGTATTGGGAGTGCCGGTTAACAGGGAGTTTTTTTAAGACTGCTTTTTGGGTGCTTCTTTAAGGCCTCGTTTGCACAAGAACAACCTCTGGAAACGTTAGTGTTTTTTCAGTGTTTATTAAGCAATAAAAGAGAGACAAGAAAGTTCATGCTCAATCCAATTATTCTCAGTCGGGTCATCTGGACAGTTTCTTTTTTATAGAAACGTTTCACCCTCCATCCAGAGGGCATCATCAGTCAGAGGAGTTCCAGTAAACTGTTTCCCCACC
>JARVLU010000103.1:20544212-20559123 GCA_031762415.1 Simpsonichthys santanae | reverse complement strand
AGATGTTCACATCCTTGATAGAGAGGAACGATGGTTTGAGAGAGGAGTAAAGGAGGCCATCTTTGTGTAAAGAAACCGTCCATCATTAAACAGAGGTGGAGGCCTCCGGTTTCAACTGTCCCCCTCTTACAATGCTGTTATTGCTTGTATCACTCAGCCCTCTGTGAATAGCAGGCGGTCATCAGGGCACTAACGATCAGTTGTTAGGCTGATGGTCCCCCTTTTGCATGTGAACAACTAGGTTTGGCTGTCAGCAGCAAACTGGTTGATCCACTATGAGGAGGTGCTATTTATAAGACTGAGTTTGTTGCAGCTCCTCCTCAGACTGAAGAAGTCGTTTGGATAAAAGACAAATCCATCCAGATGGCCTGTTAGAGTTTCCAAACTTTAAAAATATGAATGTCCTTCTTGGACAAGCTCAAATGTAACTCTGTCCCTTAGCGCCCAATTGCCCATTCTTACTGTGTGTTTTGACAGCAGTCTTTAGCTGTTTTGTCCACTGGTCTCTTAGGACTCGGCTGGGGCAGCTGAACTGGATCCGGCCCAGTTTCCACAGCAACCCACAGGGATTCCTGGTGCTGCTACGCTCCACGTAGAAAACTGAAAGTGGATGACAATCGAGAAGGTTGTAAAACCACATAAACAGATGCAGCTGTAACTGTTGCAGCCAACAGGTACAAGTCATGTGATGAACATCAACAACATGATGGGTTGAGTTACTGGTGAAAGTGGTCTGTGTGTGAAAGCTGCAACGAGAAAGTACCTGTAAAATCTTTGTCTCTGTCTTCCACAAATTTGCGAGGCAGGATCTCCACTAGGCCTTCCTCCACTCCAACCACCTCGGCCACAGGCACTGAAACTTTAATACGTGCATACATTTAAAGACATCTACCCGTCTGTGCTTTTTGTATCTACTCAGTCTTTTTCAGAGTCACATAAGAACTGAAGTTAATCCATCAAAAGGCAAAAGGGTGTGCTTTATCACAGGAAGCATACACGCAACTGAGTATTTTTAACCCTTAAATAACTAAATCTATCAATATACAGCAGAGCTGACAAATTCTGCTCCACAAAAGGCTAAAATAAAAATAAAAACTACATTGAAAGGTTAATATTAGTTCATATAATTTATTTTATTTAAACTGAACTGGGTTTTCACATGTTAAAATTTCCGATTATTCATACATTTTCCCAAGATATTAAAGTAATTTAGAACTTACTAATTAAAGATAAAGAAATTACATTAAACAAAAATTAATTTATTTTCTATCTTTGTGAAAAAAAAAAACTGTGGTAAATTGTACTGTTTTCAGTCCTGGTTTAAAAAAAGCCATCAATTTTTGCAAAATTGTTTATTTATTTTTTCAAACCAAATTTGCTTATCTCATTGCCATGACCGTGAGATCCGGTCTCTCACAACTGAACACATTTTTATGTAAAACAGAAAAAAAAAAAAAATCGACTCGTATTTATGAATTCCTTTACACCACTTCATAACAAAATGCAGTTGCACTGGTTAAACTGCATCAGTATCAGCTGTTGCCGGTTTATACAATGAAAACTGCATAGAATTAAGTCATTGTTTGAATAAAAGCAGACAGATCAACTGAAAGAAAGAACTTTGTTATTAGACCTCTATTTTCACTTAAAAGTGCCACTAATTTTAAACTTATATTACAGATATAAATCAGTGTGTTGTTTGAGATAAATTATGTATTACATATCTGATGATATTTGTTTGTTGGTATTGTGTTTATCTTTTGTATTTTTCGATTAAAAGCCCATCCGTTTGTATTTTAAGGGTAAAAGTTAAAGACTTGGAGGGAGTTTTGGTGGAAAGAAACAGTCCTTGTGGCTGTCAGCATGTTGTCATAATGGAAACATGCTTGTGTCTGTGTGTGTGTGTGTGTGTGTGTGTGTGTGTGTGTGTGTTTTCCCCTGCTTATGTTATGTGTAAATTGTTTTTTCAGTCTTGCTGGTGCCGTTCAACTTGTTCGTCACGTTTTCTGCACACAGTGTAAACACTCCCTGCATGAAGTTGCCAAATATTGTAACATTAATTGGGATTATGTTTAAGTTGCATGTAAGAACTAAATGCATTGGGAAAACTCAGTTATTTAAAAGCCAGGGTGAAATTTAAAATGATTGTTTTATTATTTGCTGATCAAAAATTAATGAACAACAAAACAAAGGAATTGAATTTATGTTGCATGTGATGTGTGTGGAGCTTGTTTAACTGCAGTGTCACACAGCTCCTGCTTCACTCACCTGTTTTCTTGTCCCGGTTCTTCTTGTCTGCCTCGGTCCATCTGAAATGCCATCCTGTCAGAACAGCCAGGTATCTCTTGTTTCCAACCCACAGGCTCGACTCCAGCCTCAGGTCGCTCTCCATCTGAACAAAACACTTTTCTTCACAAGACCTAAAACACCCTCCTGTTCACGTTTTACATCCATATCGCTTTTACATTTCTGAGAGGGAAGAGAAAAGATGCAGGTTCCTCCAAGTCCTCAGTCAACAGCCTGTCCAAGTCTTTCTGTTTTTATAGAACGTGGGCGGTTTCCTCAGGCTCTTTTTGTTTGTCTTCATAAAACTCGTTAAGGTAAAAACTGTCTACACCACCGGACGATGGGTGTTTATTCTAAAAATATCCACTCCCTCCCTCCACCTTATAACACCTGCTGAATTTGCATGTTGCAGCTGATTGGATGGAGGTTTACCTGGAGGACTGAGGCAGCACCATTGAAGATTTGTTTCTTCATGAGTTATGCTATACTCACTAATGAAATTACAATTAAATGAAGACTGATTATAATTCATATTAGTTTAAATAAGACATGAAAGAATAATGTGAGTTAGTTTTGAGTTGTGGTTTGTGTTGTTTAGTTTTTTTTTTTTTTTTCTCACTTAAAATCATAAAAAGTCAAGGTATGTTTGTAGGGTTTTATGACTGTTTGGTTCAAAGGATCACACAAAAGACATGCAACAAAAAGATACATATTGGTTAAAGGTTTTAAGAAAATAACTTTTTTCTTGAACAGTTTGTGTTTTAGATGTGGTCAGAGGTTTCTTTAGTAACTTGAAGTGCAATTGCAAGAATTTCAAAAGTTTCAAAGGTTTTATTATTGACAGTCACATTCATTCAACCTTTATTTATACAGGTTAGTCTCATTGAGCCTCGAGGACTCTTTTACAAAAAAAACCATTTTAGACAAAGAACACAGATGAGGTATAGACAACAATAGACAATCATAAAAAGCATATAAAATGAAAATTAATAGAAGGAATTATATATTAAAAAAAACGCAAAAAAAACAAAAACAGCTATTTTATAAAGTAAAATTGTAAAATACTAAAAACAGGAACATAAATGTGTTGTGTCATCTTCTTTACATGCAAAAAGTCTATATTTTCTGTGGTGGCCATTCGTTTTTCATGACCTCTGCAAGTCATCCTGGCATTCTGTCAATCAGTTTGTCAATTTGTGGGCAGCACAGTGGATGAGTGGTTAACATTGTTCACTCACAGCAAGAAGGTCTTAGGTCCAAGTCCCGGGTTGAGGACTGTCTGTGTGGAGTTTGCATGTTCCCTCATGTTTGCATTTGTTTCCTACTCGGCTCTCCTCTCAGTCCAAAAACACGCATGTTATGGCTGCATTCAGGACCAGGCCTCCCTGGAAAAAAAAGATTTGTGATCTCAATGGGATCCAGTTAAATAACGTGTAATAAAACAAAACAAAACAAAAAAAAAATCTACTTTGGAGCCAAATCCTGAATAACGGAAGTCTGTTTATGCATAATTATTGTTTATGTTTGTTGTGTGTGTGTGTGTGTGTGTGTGTGTGTGTGTGTGTGTGTGCGTGCGTGCGTGCGTGCGTGCGTGCGTGCGTGCGTGCATGCGTGTGTGCATCCATCAACTTTACCTGCTTCATCCTTTTTGGGTCAGTGGTGCCCATATCCAGCTATCACTGTGCAAGAGGCGGGGGACACCTGGACAGGTCTCCAATCCATCACAGAGACAAACAAGAACAACCATTCACTCTCTCACTCACACCTAGGGAACTCCACCCAGAAAATCCTGATTCATGCACAATAATCCAGGCAGAAAAATCCATCAAAGTTAAGTCAGGTCCTCTGGACAGTTACTTTTTGTTGAAACATTTTGTCTTTCGCCCAAAAGACTTCTTCAGTCTGAGGAGCTTAAACAAACCCAATATTATAAATAGCACATTCTCATAGTGGGTCAACCAGTTTCATGGTGCTCACATGGTTTCTGTAGTCCGCACTCTTGAGCCTGTTTTTATTTTTTGCAAAGCAATAATGACTGCACATCTTTCCTTGCAGGCAACCCCCCCCCCCCCCCCCTCCTGCAGTCTGTTATTTTAACTCAGTCAGCATGACAGAGTGATCTCTGGCCTTGTCATCATTAACAGTCTCACCTGTTAATGATAAAATCACTCACATCATGTCAGCAGGTCCTTTACTGGCAGGGCTGAGAAAAGCCATTGGTTTTATGAATTAGGGAAAAATTCATGGCAAATGACTGCATTTCATCTGAAGACAACATTCTGATATACGCAAATGGCCTTCATAAAAACTGAGGCAGCAAAGTTTGTGACTGTTTTGCTATTTTCAAAACTTTTGGCTACATGTGCCGACTTAGTATTTTAACGCAATATCTTTTTTTTTTTTAATCTACAATTTACACTTGTATTATTTTTATTTTTACTATTATTTAATGTATTTTTTGATTGTTTAAGTTAGGGAAAACATTGTCATGTGGTTTATATTGGAATAAATATTGTGCGGGATTTCATAGTTTATAAAACACTTTCCATGCAAATACTGTACTGTATCAATAAACCTTAGACTAAATTTACAGAAATATCTGAGTAAAAGACACTTGTGCTGGTATTCTTCAAAATAAAATAAAATCACAGTGCTGCATGTCGTTGTTTTCATCACGAGAATATCAAATACTTTTATTTTGAAGTCCTAGGAATCTTGCCCGGAAATAAACTTTACTTTCCTCGCATGCGCATTCTCTTCTCACTCCCATGCTAGCAAGTGGTTACCTTGCTAGCGAAGAAAACCCTTTAAATTCAGTTTATAGTTAGTTATTATGAATAGGTTAATTTAAACGGCATAATTTCAGATTGTTTTCATAAACTTGATTGGAATCCAAGTAACACAATGAACATACGAAACGCAAGGGTGGGCATTCTCTAATCGTATCGTCAGCCACGCTTTTTTAGCCACCGATATTGCTAAGCTAACTACCGGTGTCGCCCAGCATTGTACCGAGTTTATTTTCGCTTAATGCATTTTATGACGTGTTTTCTGTTTCTCTCTTTTTCAGCCGGAAGACCTTATGAACATGCAGCACTGTAATTTGCTATGTCTTCCAGAAAATTATCAGATGAAATACTACTTTTATCACGGATTGTCCTGGCCTCAGGTACATTCGGTCTCCTAACTCCGAGCGAGGCATGATTTAATTATTATTATTATTATTTTTTTACGTTTAGACAAACAGTGTTTCAAACTGTCTGTTTACCCATTTTTTCAGCTCTCATACATAGCTGAAGATGAAAATGGTAAAATCGTGGGATACGTGCTGGCAAAGATGTGAGTGTCTGGGAATAATTTCTCAATACAGTATTGGTCGAAAAACTGATAATCCAAAGTTAAGTCCTCTGGACCATCCAGACGACCTGATTTAATTTTGTTGGATTTTTCCATCTGGATTACTGAGCATGAATCAGTATATTCAATTATGTATATTTTAATCTCATTCTTCTTTAGGGAGGAGGACCCAGATGATGTACCTCATGGACATATCACATCACTGGTGAGTCTAAACAAGTGGCATGACTTTACATGTTGTATATCACTCAGAAATCTGTGTGATTTGTTTTATTCTTTGTTTTGTTATTCAGGCTGTAAAGCGATCCCACAGACGTCTTGGTCTGGCCCAGAAGCTAATGGACCAGGCCAGCCGGGCCATGATAGAAAACTTCAATGCTAAATATGTCTCACTTCATGTACGCAAAAGGTACATGATTTGCTGGCTTTTAAACTAAAAGTGTTTATGTGTACTGTAGTTAAATTGAGTTAAGTTGAATGATTCCCTTTTACTAAATAGTTTACATTCAAACTGCATGTGTGTTAGTGCTCATATTCTTTTGGATATTTATGAATGTTTTCTCCCAACTGCAGCAATCGAGCGGCTCTGCATCTATACTCGAACACACTCAAGTTTCAGTAAGTTTGTTTTTCATGCCACTAGTTATTGAGATGTATAAATGTTCATGTGCTTTACTTTTGGCTAAGACTTATAAATAAAAAATAACTAGCTGATAAAAGGTAAGAAACTGCATGACAGATGTTCTAAACAGAGCTTGAAGGGTGAATGCAGCTTATGTAAACACATCACTAACTATATTTAGTTCTGAGAAACATTATGAGTTGATGATCATGACTATTGTAATATTTTTTGCAACGGTATGAACGGTTACATTTTGTGGTTTTCCTTTTTATATGTGTCATTACAAGAAGTACACGTCAGGGTACGGTAGTGGTTCTTTTCACATTATAGCTTAAACCAGCTGTGTCAAATTCAGTTGTATAAAGGGGCTAAAATTAAAAACATTTTTCAAATTAAGGGCTGGTTTCAGGTCAGTACATTACCTCCAGTTAGAAACCTGATGGCTTTTCTTGGTTGCAGTTCCTCAACAAGAATTTCCTTGGTCTCATTTAATGTTCTCTGTTGCCTTTTCCACCAGCAAAAGCAAATTCTAACAAATTCAAAGTTGGCTTTGAAACAAATTGGCTTCAAAGTTGGCCAACTGTCATGAGAAGTCTATACTAAATAAAGTATGTTCAGTTTTTTAAAGTAAAATGAGAAGTGATTGAAAAAAATAGTTTACTTTTTATCATCTTGGGGGCCAGATAAGTTGACAAGTGCCATATTTGGCCCACGGGCCTTGAGTTTGGCAAATGTGGAAACCTATTTTTCAAGTAATCGTACTATGTTGTTTTGTTCTGAAAAAGTTTTTTATTTTTATTTTTTTTTTACTTCCCTCTCTCTGTCTCTTATCTATCTCTCTGTATATAATATGATTTGCAACAGCTTCAATCTTAAGTTGTTTTGGATCTTATGTTAATTATTTTAACAGTTATTGTCTGTGCATTTTTAAATAATTATACAATGCTTAAGTTGCATAAATCTTGACAAATGTTTGGGTTTGAAAGAAACGTTTAATGTTTCTGTAGTTCTTATCAGGTTTGAACAGGTCAGAAGTTGCACATAATAAGCTTATAAAACAGGTCCAGGTGGTTTCTGTCTTTAATGAACTTCTCGTATTGGGCTGCTAAAAGGCAGGTATTGTTGTCATGAAAGTGGTTATGTACTTTGAGAAAATAATACAAAAAGACCGTTTGTGAATTTAAGAAGTGTTTTATATGGATGGTTAAAAAAAAATTGTTTTAGATGTTTGTGTTTTGCAACTTGACCAGTCTGATATCCATAAAAGTTTTTAGTCACTGTAAAGCAAAAGGAATAACACAAAAATACATACTGTAACTTTAAGTGTCATGTTGTCTCATTGCAGGATTAGTGAAGTAGAGCCAAAGTATTATGCAGATGGAGAAGATGCCTACGCCATGAAAAGAGACCTGGCACATATGGCCGACGAGGTGACGTTACCTCTCTGAAAGTTGTCAGTCTCGTTCCTTTAATATCATTTTGAGTGAATCTCAGATAAGCAGATTTTTGTCTTGAAAGTTTCTCTCCCTTTGCATCCTCTTGCAGCTGAGGAAACCTGGAGTCCGTGTGTCGAGTCAAGACGTCCTGTCTGGCCAGAGCCCGTCAGGCTCCGGAGATCAGGAGAGAGAAAGCGAGAGGGACAGCGGAGGAGAGAGCAAAGAGCAGAGTGAAGTTAGCGAGGCAACAGAAAGCACAGACGTTAAAGATTCTTCATCAGACTCACAATGACGCTGCAGTTCTACACGTTTTTAAAAGCATCACCTTTTAACTCACTTTGTGGCTGTTTCTGGTTTTACAGACTAGTTACTTGAGCATCAAAGCCACATCTCCAGTTTTCTTAATTCTTGAAAATTTTTTTGCTGTGATTAACAAAAAGACTTGGATTTAAAATCATATTCTATCTAAATTAAACAGAAATAATTGGTCTACTTTTTGTTGGTGCTGAAGGTCTGTAACATCTTTGCAGTGGAAGACAGCACAGACTTTTTAGTTTGTAAACAATGTGACTACAAATAAAATATTCAATATTCAAACTTTACTTTTGGTCTCAGCTCTTGAACAAGGGAGTAGATCTATAATGTATACGTGTTCTGAGAAGACCTCAGATCACCTGCATAAAACTGAGCTGTTTTCAGTTTGTTTTTCAAAACAGAGCAGACCACACCAAAAATGCTGTTTTCCAGCAACAAGTTTTCAAAGTCCATAAAAAATACCTTAAAACTTAGTCACAAGACTTTCACTGTCGGAAAACTTGAGTCTTCAGATCAAGGAGTTGAGTTTTAACTTTAATGAAAAGTATACAAAGGTAGGTGTAACCTGGGGTCAAAAAAATAAAAAGCATACATTGCATTCACTAAAAGGTGATGGAGCAGCGACGTCATGCTGCACGCTGAACAAATTGCCTCACTGCAGTCAATGTGAAAACAAAAAAGTTAAAAACTGAGCCACAACTCTTCTGGAATCTAAAACCAATATTTCTAATGCCACCCAGGACTTCCATACTTGAAAGCACGGAAGAGGTCATGCGGTGTGGTTGCTTCATCATCTCTGGTGTTCGAGGCGGTGGAAAAACGAAAGAATAAAAAATTTAATTAGCGCAGCAAGAAAATTGTGAGACATTAAGTAGGATTGTAACCTAAGGAGCAACCCAACAGCACTTAGCAAGAATAGTGCACCGCACTCGAGTTACAGTCAGTCTGGAATCCTCAAATAACCGAACACATATTTATGTATAGATGGATGACTATTAATGCAAGAAAGAAATGTAATGAAAAGTCAAAGGTCCGACTACTCCAGTAAAGCCTGTTTGCATGAGGTGAACATCTAAGATCTTATTGTGTATATTGTGAGAAGATGGGACAAAATCACTTTAACCTTGAAAATAAATAAAAAAAAACTAAATGAATTTTGGTGCCTCCTAGAGTTTATATGAATATTCCATTACATACTTTACATTATGACCTAAAATACTCCAATAAACCCGAGGTCCAATACTGAGAACATGTTTCTAAACACTAACAAAACGCGTTGATCACAAAAAAAAACTTAATGATTTGAACAATTATTACATTTTAATGGGGTCTTTAATGACACACCAAACTGTGCAAGTACTTTTGACTACAACTCATTGAGCTATTTAAAGGGAGCTATAGTGTATAGAGGTTCAAATAAATCATATTTAACCCTTGTTGAAAGGTGTGTTTAGGATGAGATGGCTCCATATATTCACTGAGGAGGAGAGCATCATGTTCTGTGGTGCAGGCTCTTCAGATCCTCATCAAAAGGCAAAACATTGAAAAAGCTTAACATTTTACAAAAGAAGCTTTAATTAACCAAAATACACTTTTTATGGAGTAAATCTAAGATGTAGTTAAGTGAACCTCATCCTTGTTTACATCGGAGCTTAAAAGTGGAGCAGAACTGCTTTAAACCAAAAGGACAAATTATGTAACCACAAAAAAAAAAAAAAAGACTACAATGCATTTCTTGCAAAAATGCATTGTGAATACTTATTGCAGAAAAACCTGCTGAGAAACAGTACTGCATTTAGCTAAATGCTGAAATGGAAGAACAAGCCTAAATTAGGAGAAGAAAGCAGAAAGAACACATGAAAAATAGGTTTAATAACCAGAAATTAGCTCAAAAATTAGGAAATTGGCTAAAAAAAAAAAAAGGCTGAAATTAGTAGAAATGGCTAAAAAGAAGCTGAAAATAAAGAACTACCAGAAGGAAGAGGAAAAAGTTGAAATGAGCAAAACAATGCGGAATTAGCTGTAAAGGCTAAGATTAGCAGAAAAACAGCTAAATAGTAGTTGAAATTGCAGAAAAAGAGCTGAAACTAGCATAATTAAGCTGAAAGGAACATAAAAAGTTGAAATGATCAGAAATAAGTTAATAACTGTAGGCTGAAATGATCAGAAATGACCACAAAAATTTTTAATTTATCTGAAAACGGCCAAAATTAGCTAGAAAATGAAAAGTAGCTGAAAAGGTATAAGCTTAAATTAGCAGAAGAAAGTAGAAAACACATTTGCCTAATTATGCTGAAAAAAGCAGAACAAAAAAAAAGAGAAGTGGAAATTATCTGAAAAAAGATTAAATTAGCAAAAAAAGAAAAAAAATAAACAGCTGAACGTTAAAAAGGAAGAAAAAAAAAATTAAATTACCGGAATGAAGTGGAGAGAGCACATTTTCACTGAATTAGGCAGAAAAAAGTTGTAAGTGCAACAAATCTGGAATTAGCGGAAGAGCTAAAATTAGCATAAACAGCTGAAATAGCTGAAAAACCTGAAACTTGCAGAAATAAGCTGAAAGGAGAAGCTGAAATGAGCAGAAAGTAGCTGGAAAAAAGTTTAAATTTGCACAAGGAAGCTGAAAGAAGCCGAAGCAGAACAAAATGTAAATGTGAGCAGTAAAAGGGGAGTGGTGGCGCAGAGGTTAGAGACGGTGGACCTGTGATCAGACGATCGCTGGTTCAAGCCCCAGTACTGACAACATCAAAAAACGTGGGTGGAAAAAAAAAAGTGAAACACCCACACCTGCCTCCACCCTCATTCACTCCAACCTGGGCCCCTCAGCAAGGCCCCCAACCATCCGCTCCCTAAACAGGTCTCATCTTGAAAATGAGTTCTCATGGCTCAATGAGATTACAAAATGTTGCAAACAGATCTAAAGATATGGCTCTCAATAGTGTGAATGCTTCATGAGCATTCACACAATAAAGGGAAGTGTGCAGAATGAGTCCTCTGCAGCAGTGACTGAAAAGTGTCAGTTAGGAGAAACTTTAATGCGCTTGTGCAACAAGGTCCAAACTGAAGGAGGAAGGAAACGGCTCAGAAAGTGGTGCATGGAAGATAACAAATGATGGACAGTGACCTTTCAGATTTTATTTTAACCAGCTCAGTTTAACACCTTCATGTAACACTTCAGCTCGGTGGAGAAGAGACAACGAAGCATACCATGAGTCATGAAAACTTGCATATCTTGAGCTTCTCTTATTTGATGATGCAAGAAGATCCTGAGAGCTTCTAAAGCAGCTGATTTCATTCAGTCACCGGGAAACAACCAGTGAGGATGGAGCAATTAGTGGGAACAGCTGCATGATTGGAGTGAAACTGCTGGAGCTCAAGAGGCAGCAAGAAAAGAAAGAGGAAGGGGGCTTGACTCTGAAAAAGGTTTCTTTTTCTCTCTTGCTCATCACACTTGCACAATCACGCATCGATGCCTCAAACTGTATGTGTGAGCGAGATCAGGGGTGAGAAAGAGAGAGCAGTAAAGCAGCAAGTGTGTGTGAGAGAGAAAGAGTCACAGAGATGAGCTCTACTCCACCCACATCCATCCATGTCCAATGTGAGGGGGAAGTGATATCGCTCAGAGTTTACTGTGCTGCAAACTGGCATCATTTAGCTGCTTGAGTCAGGAGAAGAGGCCAGTCGGCACATTTCTTCATAAGGTAATACAATTGTTTTTTCCCCTCCTTGTTCTAAACCTTTAATCATCTTTGTCCAACCAGAGCAGAATGTTTTAATGCGTTTCAGCTAGAAGTCTTTAAGATTTGACAGCTCGGACAGTGCTGATGTGTAAATTAACTACCATTAAGGTTTAAGGTGGTTTTTGGTGAAGTATTGTAGTAGATTGTGATTTGCTGGTGATCACACAGTGAAAGAATGAGAGCGCTGAAGGAAAAGGATGACGTGTTCCAGAAAAATGAGTTTTTTAATAGCTCAAAAGTGCAAGTCGTTTTTTTTTTTTAATTTTATTTAATTTTTAGCAGGTCATTTAATGCCTGAACTGAAAAGCACAGAGAGCACATTGAGGCTGAAGAGATGTTTGCTCTTTACAAAAACTGCAACAAAGGGGGAAGTCAAAAGGTGCAGACAGGATAATGGTAACAGTTGTTATTTTATGATCCACTGACTAAAACCCCACTCTTCCCCTTTTATGATTTGTCTGTGCATAAAAGCGTTGCCTGAGTGACTCTGGTTTGTTAAAAGTACCACATTTCTAAGCTAATGTCTTAATTTCCCACAGCTTTCACATTGTTTCTGTCAAACACCAAATGATGACAAACAAGAATTTCTTCCTCAGTCGTCTGTTTAATCTTTTTAGAAGCCAAGTCAAAGAGAAAACTTGCCCCGTATCTGCAGAAGAGTCAAAACCACCTACCAGTAGTTCTGCAACTCTGTAGACTTGAGCTTCACTGGCAGAACCACCTGTGGTCTTTCACCGCAAACGTCCCCACAGAGAGTTTTGTGCCTCTTGCTTCAGACCTATTTATAGGGCAGCTAAGATGCGAGAGCTATTTCTGCTGCGTTGTTGCAGCTCTGCAGCACGACTGGTGCAGCAGGCAGAGCATGCCAACTGCTTCTCTGGTCGTCTGCCACTCAGGAGAAGCAGCAGCGGGCGGCCAGTCTTCAAGGAAGATGTGTTACAGTAAGATGACCGAGCTGTTTGTGTGTTTGTGGCAGCAGGAAGTTGGTGTGGTTGGTTGGAGTCGATGACAGTTTGTGAAGAAGCAGTGGCTTTGACTTCTGTTGTCGCCCTGCTGCCCAGCGACATGAACAGAGCTGCTCGTTTAAACGAAACACTCCGCCAACGTTCCTAAAAGTGATTTTCGTCCCAGAGTTCAATCCTGTTGGAGCGACGATGAGTTCCCACGTGAAGCTGAGGAAGGAGAGGGCTGGCGCTCTGGACTACGACACGCAGATTAAAGGTATTTGAGCCGTTCAACAGCTTGTGAAGTTCCTCACCCTGCACCACAGCTCGCAGCAGGATGGGTTTGACAGCTGGTCTATCTCCCTTTCCTCTTTCAGAGATCCGTTGCCAGCTTGTAGACCAACTGAAGGTGTTAGATTTGCAACTTGAGCAGAAGACCCAGCAGCTGCAGGACATGGCCGACTACCTGCGGCGAAGGGGGGAGATTGAGAGCGAGTATGCCCGCTCCCTGGAGAAACTTGCTGAAAGGTTCACTTTGAGGGTTAAAAGGTACGGGAGGCTCCATTCTGTGAGAGATTCATTTGAGCCAGCTGTTTGGTGATCATCATCTTGTCTCTGGGTTCAGGAAGGACCCCAGTACTCACTCGGTGTCCCAGGTTTGGGTGACTCTGCTCTCCCAAACCCGGCAGGAAAGCAAGGACCACAGTGGACTCAGTGAAAGTTGCAGCAGCCTCCTCATCCAGCCCATCATGCACTGTCTGGAGTGCACTCAGCGCCTCGCTAAAAAGGTGCAACAATCCAACCAACCTGCAAAATAAGAGCTTGACTTGAGTGTCGTTGGCGCTCTGTTCTCTTTGGGATGTGCCATCTGTGATGTTTTGTCTCTGCAACCTGTTTCCAGAGCAAAGACATCTGTGCTCAGTTACAAGACGGACTACTCAAGGTCACCACAGAGCTGCAGACTGTAAGAGATTAACCACAACAACGTCTGTTTTTCTTAAAAACAAGCAGAGCTAGGGAAAATAACCGCAGAGCTGTTTGTGTGTGTGTGCAGGCACGGCGGACGTATTACCAGTACCACTCGGAGTTTGTGTGTGCAGAGGGGAAACTGAGGGAGGCGGAGAAACAGGAGGAAAGGCAAAAGCAGAGTGCCGCCAAAAAACTGGAACGACTGATAGAAAAAGTAGACGAAACCAAGCGATTGGCGCACGTGCGTGTTGCTTTTTAAAATGTTATTTCATCCTGATGTTTCCATCTCCACAGAGACAAGGTAAATGTCAAGAGATCCAGCTGAAGTGCAGCAAAGCCAGGAACGACTACCTCCTGAACCTGGCCGCAGCCAATTCCTCCATGAACAAGTACTTCCTTCAGGACGTCACTACTCTCATAGACGTGAGATCCACCAGCCTGATCACTCGCCACCACCTAGCTCCAGGTGTCGGCTGAACATCTGTCTTCTCCCGCAGTGCGCAGATGTGGGGTACCACTTCTTTTTGGGCAGGGTTACGCAGGCCTACCTGTCTCGACGGCTGCGGGCCCAGCAGAACTTGAGCTCGGGGCTGCAGCAGCTCCAGGAGGCCGTGTCTGGGCTGGACCAGAGCCGAGACAGAGACACCCTCATGCAGGAGAACTACAACACCTTCGCCATGCCCCTCCGGTTCCCCTATCAGCCCCATGAAGGGGACCAGGTGTGTGTTTTTTACACCGCTGCATGTAGATGAATGTATTTGTGGAGCAGCACAGTTCAAGGTTTCGTTGTCGCACAGATTTCTGAAGTTCGTGCCGGCTGTGAAACGAAGTGTGAGATGGAGACTCGGTTCAGACAGATACAAACCCGACTGAAGGCCGTCACACAGGAAACTGAAGAGGTAACGAGCTCTGGCACTGCTTAACGCCTCATTAGTTAGATTTCTGTTTATGGACATAATGATCACTTGTTCTAATCTTAAAGTGAACAGACAAAATAAATTAAAAAAAATAATAGGAGAAAATAAAAAGTCATGTTTAGTTACGTTTGGAAGTTTTGCCAGTTGTGGATCCCCTGATTCTGATGATGGCAGACTCTTGTTTGAATCTGCTTTTCTTTTCTGAAGTTTCAGTCTGACAGACCATCTGAAGTTTCTTCAACTTGTAGGAGGTTCTCCGTTGTGATCCAACAATTTAGTGTCGGTGCAGTGGCAGTCTGCACTCCGCTCAGAATTCTGCGTATAA
>JARVLU010000103.1:20514813-20526702 GCA_031762415.1 Simpsonichthys santanae | reverse complement strand
ATACATGCATATGCGTGAGTGTATATAAATCTTACTTTACAACAAAAATAAAGTGTATAAATGGCTCAGGGTGAAGGGTAACATATCTCGTGATCCCTGCTCTGATGGTTGTTCTGTCCAAGAACAACATCAAGATTCTTCCATGAAAAACAGCTTCCTTCACAGGCTCCTGGTTTTAACTTGGACTATTTTATGTGTTACTGTAAGTGCTCTCCCTTTAAAGTGATATGTATTTTAAAAGTTTAGTATTGACGTTTTTTAATGCTTTGTTACTGAGACCTGTGTGGATTGTTAAAAAAAAGAGATTGTAATGGTAAATTGAAGTGAGGTTCTGTGGAAACATTATGAACAGTTATCTTAACTGCTGTTGTTGGTAGTTTTTACTGTGAAATTTGGTAATTGTTTTGTAAATTTACTATAATATACAGGTGGCTGTGGCCGAGTGGTTAGAGTAGTCGTCCTCCAATGCAAGAGTTGGGGGTTCCATTCCAAAGTGCCCCTGGGCAAGACACTGAACCCCTCGTTGCCTCTGATATGTGTCCCATTGGTGATAAAGCACTGAATATTCTCTGTAGATCGCAATGTATGAATGGGTAAATGAGGACACAGGTTGTAGTGTAAAGCACTTTGAGTATCTTGATAAGAAAGGTGCAAGTGCAGTCCATTTACCATTTAAATAAAATGACAATGTAAAATTACAGTAACGTTTTGAATAAAATATTATAAAATGTGTATTTTTTATACTGAAAGACTGAAATATTTAACGTTTTTTGCGTGTTTTAGTTTGTTCATCATAAAACTTTACTGTGATGGATGGATGAATGAATGGATGGATGAATGGACAGACAGACCATAAAAGACCTGTATAAGTAAAGATTGCATGAATAAAGAGCAGAACTCAGTTAAAGAAAACTTACCAGTCTGCATCAATGTCTTTTTTTAAAGTGTTCACATTATTATTATTTTGACAACCACAGCCGCAGATATTTTTATTGTAAATGCCTTTTTATTTTCATTGTGTTTAAAATACTTCAGTTTGGAGAAGTACAGTTTAAGAAGGAATGGGTTACTGACCTGACATGATAGATTGTTTTCTGGTACCTGGTCCAATCATTTTGTTCACTCACTCACTGTAAAATGGATTAGATTGTGAATAAGTGGATAGTTCAAACCATTGACATAAAAACTTTGGCCAGAACATCTCCACATCCGTTTATTGTTCAAAACCGAAGCAGACAACATGGGGTTTTTAGACACAGCCACGTTGTATTTGTTGAGTCAGTCTGCAACACATGAGACTGAAAGGCCCACCAACTCTCCTATGCACAATCACTGGGATTTCTGTGCATCAAATAACTAACTATACATAAAAAACATTATCTGTACACACAGCAGCAATTTAAAAACTGTACAAACAAACATAGGTCAACTTCAGGAAGAAGTTATTGTGCTTTTTGTTAAGATTAAACCCTTTCCATTTATTTATAAGACTTTAAACTTATACTTCAGCCAGCCTACAGGGGGCGATCACACTGTTTTAACTTCAACTTCCACCTTAAGCTCCTCTGTCTGGATATGGATCTACGGTACGTTGATGGTTTGAAGAGAGCAAGCGTCAATAAACAAGACGATGTGGTTGAACAGGGAACACACGTACAGTAAATATGATGAGAAGATGTAAAAAAGAGTAGTCTTTATTGTGACAAGTTATCAAAGAAGATTTAATATCTTAAGTGGACAAGGCTTTGTAAGACCTATATGAATGAAGAGTGGATTGGGAATCAGCTGCATGCACTTTACACACAGAGGAGCCTCGTGGTTTTTCAGTAGCAACACTGCTGTGTGTCATTACCCCCATTCCTTATTCCAACCAGATTGACTAACGATAGTCTGATTTGGGTCAAGGCTACAATACTGCTGTCAAAAAAACAGCTCCAATCTCAAAATTGTCAAAGCACTTCATGTGAATGCTTAAAAAAATATCCAATACGTCTGGATCAGTTTTGTGTAGCATGGTTATTTCACCAGAAACATTAGAAAACCCATGTAGAAAGTGCCCTCAGATAACCTCATAATTTTATTTAAACATCCCATGTAATGTAAACCTGAAGATGATGGTTTATAAAATATTATGAACCAGAATAAAAAAATAAAAATAAATTAGAGTTGTTTTTTTTTTCATGGCATCCTGGCTGACTCATCATTCTGATCAGAGTTAAACTCTGTTTGTCCAAACTGATGTCATTCAAAAAGTTATCTGCAGCAGGTTAGATATTAAATGCTTTCAACCTCAAAAATCTGAAATATCCCTTTAAACATATGTGAGTCTTTGGTTTGACAACGTTGCAGCTTCAGATAAACAATCAGCTTTTATAAATAAAGTGTAATAACATTTAATGTGCCGTACATGTTCAATAAATAAACTTTACATAGTTTGTGCTGCACATGGAATGTTACAAAAAGTTTTCATTCCTTTCTCAATATACATAACGTTTGCATTTCTTGCTTCCAACAGTTCATAAGGTTGTTTAGTGCGACTTATATTGTGTGTTTGCACAACAAGCAGTCACATAATTGAGAACCACTTGGTCGTGGATAATCTGTTTGTTCTTCTTGATTTATTGCCCTCTTCTGTTTGTTTGAGGGTGTGTGGTTTTATTTCTTCTTCTATATATTAATCCACAATATTGAAGCTCCTGGCAAGGCTGTGTCTTAACTCCAGCTCTCTGCTCTTTCCAACAAATCCCCAAAGTCCAAACTTAATATAATCTCAGCCTCCAGTTTCTGTGTTTAATCGTTTTTCCTCAATATGACACATTTTGTGCATATAATTCTGCAGCATTCCTTTTCGCTGCTGTTTGTTTTGCTTTCCGTCCAAAGCTCTGCTGTTCTGTATATTACATGTGAGGTTATTAATGCAGCAATGCATCCTTTGCATTCCTGGTGCTCTGCTTTGTCAGAATCAGTCAGTGTTTTCTTTTTCTTTTTTCCCCTCTCATGAATTGCTGCTCAGCTCAGGAGCTGCTGAAGTGAAAATCTCTTGACTTTCCAGGTCATCTTGCATTTCAGCTGCACTGAAAGGTTGGCTTGCACATGGTGTTGACACCTCCAATGACACCCATCCTTTACTAGAGAGGTGGGGCAGACAGGTGATAACAGATGAGTGTCCTGCTGACAAAACAGCTGTTCAGTGGTGCTGCAAACATCTGGTAGAGGTCGAGCTCTTATCAAGCTGTGGTGCTGTATCGGGTGACAGCAGCAGCAGTGGATCAGTGTGCAGTGGCACGGCACGGCAGCTGGTGCATTTCCCGGCGTGTCTCGGTGTGAGTTCCCGTCTCCTCCTCCCCTGTCCTGTCAGTATTGTGTGTCCTTGGTGGTGGAGGTGTGCGTGGCGGTGGAGTCGTCTGGCAGGGAGCCCCGCCGGCTGAGTCGCGTCCGACAGTGGAGCAGGTTTTGAAGCTCTCTGGACACGCTGCTGGAAAAAGCCGTGTAGATCCACGGGTTGGTGCACGAGTTCAAGCTGGCCAGCAGCATCAGGATAGTGAAGGCCACGCCTGCTGAGAACACAAACACATACACATCATAAACACACATGATCACGCTCAAAGATGAGTCCAAAAATAACACAACATGAGAGCATATTGCTCAGCACCTTTCATGCCAGTTTCAAACTAAAATTTGTCAAATGGTGAGGAAAAGTTTAAGCCACGGGTGTCCAAGATGCGTCCTGAGGGCCATTTGCGGCCTTTGGAGTGAACAACTGCAGTTTAAGAATTTTGACCAGCAGGCTTAAGAGGTCGATGCAGATTTTCTGCAAATTTGTTGGTAATCTTTTGTTATATAATGTTTAGGTTTGACAGCAAAACGGGTGGAAAAAATGTTTTCAAAATTAGCAACATTAAGCAAAATACAAATCTTTGGCTAATTTTTATTTTCACTTCATGGTACAAAGTACCCAAATATTTACTGATTTCTACTAGAACTGAGACTTTTAGATAATAATTCATAAACTTTTCAAAATATTGCAGTTGATAAAATAATCAAGAGGGAAACTGGACATTTTAAGTTAATATAACATGGTATCATCTGCATACGAGCTGATCAACTTTATTAAACCTTCTGTGAATTTGTTGTAGTGACTGACGGCTGGATGATTTTTTCAGAACTTCAATCAGCCTTTTGGGCCGTCCATGGTCCAAAAGGCTGATTTCAAACGACACTTACTCAAATTACGCTTTTATTATTTTTTTTTTACAGTGAACTTTTCAAACACAAGAAAACAACAAACATAGACCTAACAAATCAAATAAATTAAATAATTTTAAATAAAAAAATAAGTTTAGTGTTTATGAGGCTTTTAATGTTTTGGACCTACAACAATTTAAAACTCTTTCTCCACTAAAATTAGTCAACTTTTGTCCTTTCTCCAAAACATTGTTCATGTTGAGAGTTAAATTCACATTTTTGTGGCCCACGAGTCCTTTGATAGTTTTGTCCCACATATGAAAATGTTTGGACACCCCTGACGTGCACAAGATCTTAAATGATGTGTTTGTTCTTGTCTCAGGAACTACAGTACTAATTACTCTCAGCTACTACTGCATCCAGTTTTAGCTCAATGTCTAAAAAGCTGCATTAGAGACATTTGTTTAATTTAGGTCAGTTAGCTGTGGTGGCCATCTTGAAACAGGTTGACTCTAAACGTCTATCAGTTGTAAAAATGTATCAGATGATTACGTTTGGAGAGTTTCATTCAAATTCATCTGCTGGTTCATGAAATGTTTTGCTACGACACAAACAAAACAGAGTGAATGACATTACTGAATGCCTTTTCTCACAAGAAGAAGTCATAATTGCAATTCTGCTTGCCTTTTTTTGGCAGCGGGGGATAATAATGTGAATCTTACCACACAGAGTGAGGACAAACTGAGGACAAGTTACAGTTTACATATTGTTTTGTCCAAGAAAACAAAGACAAGAATGTAAAACAATTTAGTTTGTACAGAAAGCATGTATATTTATTGTTTTTTGCTTTACTTCCTGGTGGACTAAATATATCCCAAGAGAACAAAATCTCACATTCTGGCTTTTTTGTTTGTTTTGCTTCACTCCTATTAATAGGCCTAATAACTACATGTTTATTTCTTCATGGCCACTTGAAGACTGCAGATGAGGACAAACTTTTTATTCTGAACATGAAGCTGATAACAATTAGATGTGGGTTTCTGTGTGCATGCTTGTAGTAGCCTGCCAGTAAGGCCTCATCCGTATTGAAGCAACTTGTAGCTGCATGTGTGCACACTCTGTGTATGCATGCGTACTTGTGCGTACATGTTTGCATGTTTATGACAGTGTTTGCAAGCTGCTGGCATGGCTCATTGTCGGTGACATGTCAACACATCACTACGTTGCAAAATTATCAGGGCAACAATCAAGTTATTTACAGGTATTCACCTCGAGTGGTTGTATTTATCTTGAGATCTGAGGACGCCTCCTCAGTCCAAGCTGTCACTCACAGCTTAAGGTGGAACTAGTCATCATCGATTGCCTCATCTGACCTCTGGCTGCCAGTAAACACATCAACAGATGTTGTTTGTTTGCCAAAATCTACAGACATATGAGCCAGAGGTTTCTGGTTGTGACTCAAAACAAACGGTGTTTTTCACCTTCCACTTCCCCTCACTGGTCCCACATCTGCCCTGCAGTTTGCGTTTGGAATAACGAAATGGTCCCTTAAATAATGACCGATCATTAGTCAATGAGATGGACAGCAACGCTGATCAGAGGTTGCAGATGCAATCACTTAGCTTTTTGTGCCAAAACAGGTCAGGTTTGCCCATTTGGAGCAATTAAGTGGATTAACTGGGCTGAGGAGTTGCAATCCATCTGGGACAAACCACATCAGATGTTTGCTGCTCTTGCTTTTACAAAGGTGGACTGCATGTTTGTGACCTACTTTGATCTGGAGGGTGAGGATCCCAGGCTGCCCACAGCTGGACGATGAAGAACGGTGACCAGCAGATAGTGTAGACCAACACGATGACCAGGGTCATCCTCACCGTCTTGGACATGGCTTTAGTGATACTTGGAGGTGGAGTGACAGGGTGAGGAGGAGGGGGCACATAATCACGGGAGCAGCGGGGCTCCTGGAAGTCGGAGCTGCTCGGTGTTTGCTCGTCCATTGTTGTTATTTGGTGTTCGTTGCAGCAGTTGTTGTACTGAATGACAGAGGGGACGTAGTCGTAACACTCTCCCACCTGGCTGTTACTGTGAGGACTGTCATTCACAGTCTTTAAGAGATGTCCTCCTGCTCCATCCCTGCCTTCCCCCAATGCACCTCCTCTAGAGGCCCGCCTCCCCCTCTCCTTGGCCCGCTCGTCCTCCTTCTTGAAGCTGTGGAAGCGAAAGAGGATTTCATTCCTTTTCAGCTCAGCCATCACTATCCTCTCTGACTTCTGGTAAATGTTGTTGTGAATCTCACGAAAAATTCTTATCTGAAAAATAGGATGTTTAAAGACAGTTTAGCACGAGGAAATGAGATGCGCCGTCAATCACAGATTGGCTTTATTTGTCTGACATTTGTAAATCAATCGGTTTAAACTGAGAGGACATGAAGAAGAGTCTGTTGATTATCACCCAAAACCCTTAAGAAACACCACTGTTTCACTTGATTATGGAAATATTAATGTAAGGTTTTCTTAATGTATTATTAAAAGTTTTGAGGTCCCACAGGGATGGGGGTTAAGATAAGTTCAAGTATCTCAGAGTCTTGTTTCTGAGGTATGGCAGGATGGAGCAGGAGATAGATCGATGGATATGGGCCTCATCCTCAGCAATGAGAACATTGCTTCAGTCCATCAAACTGGAGAAAGACTTGAGTTGAACTATCTCAACTTTCTGGTCATGGTCCAACCCTCACTTATGGTCAGGAGTTGTGGATCATTACTGAAAGAATGAGACCCTCAGTACAAACGAGATTCTTCCATGACCATAAGGCGGCCTGGCTCAGTTTTTGGACGAGTTGAGGAGTTCAATTATTTGAGAGGAGGTGGGAGTGGAGCTGCTGCTCCTTCTCATGCTGAGATGGTTTGGTCATTAGGGTGCCTTCTGGGTGCCTCGTTTTGTCATTTTCTGGGCATGTTACACTAGAAGTAGATCTAGAGTCAGACCCAGATCTTTCCAGAAACATGAATGTTAGGTTAATGGGTAACTTAATTGTCTCTAAGAGTGAGTGTCATTTGTCTCTGTCTGTCCTTGTGATGGATGGACTAGTGACCAGTTCAGAGTTTATGCACTAACCACTGATAGACACCAGCTCCCTGAAGAAAATGGATGTATGTCACACACACTTTTGTTCTCAGGTCACCTCCTCCTCCCAGTTCACCCAGTCACCTGCTCGTCTGAGCACATGGGCTCAAGAGCACTGAGTCGTTCAGCTCCACCAGAAATCTCCACCACCCCTGTCCATCAAAAACTCTCTCACCATCTAGATTTTCAAAACTTTTTCGAAATTCTTTAAACATGCTTACCGGTACTCACTCTAACCTCCTCGTCACACTACCTGTATTTATGTTATATTCAGGTTATGTTATGTGTCATGTGTTTGTTTTTTTTACAGCATTTTACGTTGTGTTTTCATTGTCCAGTATCCTTGTGTGCCATGAAAGGCACCTTCACATAAAATGAATTATTATTATTAGTAGTATTATTATTAGTATCATTATATTGTCTGTGCATTTTAGTTGAGTTAAAAACATTTTTTTCTTTAAAAGCTATTTCATGACAACTTTTTGTCAGCGCTTTAATCTTAGTTCAGCAGCTTTAAGTGAAACACTTTAAAGTTTTTTTTGTTCACTTTTTTCTTAATCTTGTTCCACTTTCATAAAAAGTGCCAAAATGTCATTTTTCTTCTGGAAAAAATGGGTCATGATGTCATGGGGTCATGGGTTCTATGTTTGATTGAGATCTGGTACATTCCAGTTCCTGGCACGAGGCTCTCAGAGTGGGCAGCCATCTCAACCACGGACCCCCAAGTGCTGTTTTAATTAGGAGAAAAGGATGGACTCTAGAAATATCTTTCCTCAAATAGAGCAGGACTGATGGGAGGCAGCCCAGCACGCCTGTCCGCTACATAACACCAACTGCAGGGTCCCATGGGTTACTCAACAATGGCCTCCACATGCAGGCAGCATTTCATTCATGCCACACACATGATCATTAATGGATAATCCTGCCCCGTGATGTGCGTGCAATCTGGTTATCAACAGCCTTTGTGGATGCAGCAAGGACCAGTCGAACCAGTCTTACCTGACAGACGGTTATGACGAGGGCAGGCAGCAGGAACACGGCCACGGTCATCCAGGTGACGTAGGCCTTCAGCCCCCACGGCTCAGTAAAGTTACCCCAGCACTCAAACACTCCAGGAGCCACTTCTGAGCGAGAGAAGATGAACACCTGACAGACACAACAAGACATGGCGGTCAGAACACCCCGCAGGCAGAACATAAGGTAATTTTCCCTCACCTGAACTGTAGTGACCTCATCAGGCTAAAAATAGACCAACATCTTGAGCTTCATTGTAGAAACAAGGGCGTGAACACCCGCTGAGCTCTTATTTCACCATGTATTCATGGTTTTGGTGTGAGTGTGTGTGTGAATGGGTTTATTTGTTCACCCCTCCCTACCTGTGGTATGCTGAGCACCAGTGCCAGGCCCCACGCCACCATAACAGGAGTGTTCCAACGGGACATGGCCCCAACGCGGTAAGCCTGCAATGGGCAGCAGATTGCATGGTGTCGGTCCACTGTCATGGCAACTATCATATAGGAGGAAGCAAACATCCCAACTATCTGCAAGTACTTGATGGACCGGCACAGCAGGTCAGGTCCCTGAAACCTCTCGGTTATGTCCCATATGAGCTGGGGAAGAACCTGGACACACAGGTTACAAAAAAACTACAATCAGTCGTGTGTATTTTATTTGTTTACATTAAATTTTATAAATGTAGAAGAGAAATTCTGAAGGACAAGTCTGATGGTCTTTATTATCACCTTTGTGGTCCCGATTACACACTTTCCTGCTGACTTTAACGTCGTGAGAGTTTACTAGTAAGAAAAAGACTTTCAACTCTTGCGTGAGTGATGCTTGTCCAATAGCAACCTCTTAAAGAACCTGAAGTACATGATAAAGAATATCATCACATTTATGCGTACTGTTTATGTGTTTGAACTGCATAAATAACTTGCATAAATAAAACCCCCAGACAACATAATAAATCTTACACTGTCGGAAATATTTATAGTAGAAACAGAAAAAAGAAAGAAAAGAAACTATCATTCCTTGAAGGAATGCAGACAGCTGTGTTGCATGACAAAGTTTAAAACTGAAATCTTGTTCCATCTGATGTCATTCATGTGTTTGGGACGATGCTTGATTACTACCACATCAAATTTTACTTCAGTATTTGTAACACTGACAGAATTATAGACATTTTGCATTTGCTAAATTTGATTGTTTGTGGTGGCCATCTTGAATCAGACTGACTCCAAATAATCAGATTCAAGAGATGTTTTACTAACACAGAGATAAAACACACACACAAAAGCTTTGACCTCATTATTATCAGTATGGTCTGTGGTAATTCTTAAAAGACAACAAAATACTGTACGTACGTTCATTAAATAGAAAAATAAAATAAAAACCACTGTTAAATTTACTGTGAATTACTCCAAATCACCAAACATTGTATTGATGTCATTTTACTGTCTTTATTTCTTGAAAACACTCATATATTTAATTTTAATAAATATTAAAATTTAAAAAATTGAAAAGGAAAATTTCCTTCAAATTAATATAAATATGCTGTAAGGATTACAGATAGGTCTTGTAGGAGCTATTTGTCTATTTTTTGGTTGCGTCTTTGAAATTAGTTTATAATTAGCTTACTTTTTTTGGTTTCATTTAAAGGAGTATTTTTTGATTAACTACCAGTAATTGTTTAGAATAAGTTTGTTTGTTAGTAATTTGCTTAGTTTATACTGTATATTTGTTTTTTGATTGACAGGAAGTAATGTGGATATAAGTGGAAGGGCCTGGTGAAGACCAGCAGGGCATTTGGGTTTGGGGCCTATGGTTTTTACCAGAGCAAGAGGGGTGGCAAAAGTAAAGAAATGTTTGAAGCTTGTAATTGTAATTGTTGAAAGAGAAGAAATAAATCATCAAGAACAATCAACAAGTCTGGACCTTGAACCATCACTTGCCTGCGTCGAGAAACTTGACCCAAGTGCCTTAGTAGTGGCTTGATGAAAACTTTTATTGGATGTTTGGTGTAGCAAACAATCGCCACTACAGGTCTAGTTATTATTAATTATTTGAATTGCTACTTTCAAACCTTAAATGACAGAAACACATTTTGAATATTGTGATAGTTTGACATTTTAAATGTTCTGTCAGAAAGTTTCATGCAATCTGCAGTAAGGATGTCAAAAGGCACAACTCAACTGATCAGGTCTGGAAAAGAGTAAGAAGTAATCTGAGCAATAATTATAATCTCATCCACGTTAATATAAATAAGCTTTCCGGTTCAATATTTGAATACAAGTTGCTTGACTCCTTCTACTTGTATTGGTAAAATTTCAATCTTTGTAAAATTCAAAATTCAAAAAGACAAAAAATAAAAATAAAATAAAAATCAGTGGCCTGTAAAAACCTTTTCAAGAGTTCATCTTCTCATTATGAGTGAATGATCTCCAGCCTTTCTAAATAATAATAAAAATAAAACAACAGTTTCAACCTAATATTTAAATTTATTATGTATTCAGGGACATTCAAGCATTAAAAAAAATAAATAAATAAAAAATCAAACAAGCACATTTGCACAAATGACCTTAATAGAGTCATTGTAAGAAAAAAAAAAAAAAAAAAAAAAACCTCTGTCATTATAAGAATAAAATCAACCTTGAAAGATTACCCTCCACCCCCACCTCCACTGCAAAAATAAATAAATAAATAAATAAATAAATAAATAAACAAATAAATAAACAAATAAATTTAATTAAATAAATTAAAAAAAAAAAAAACGATTTTAGAAACAAGCTTCATTCATTGATGAAGATAAATTTTCTGGCCACAGTGTGCAAAGGTAATGACAGCTGAGAATGGGGGGTGTAAAAGGCATGCTTCATGCTTGTGTAACAATCAGAACAAATCACCAGCAGGACAGAGAATTGATTCAGAAAAACAGCAAAGCTTGAATGAGAAATGGTCGTTCTTTTTGTGCATCATCTGAACTTTTTCAATATGTCATTTCTACACATGACAGCATAATAATCCCAAACAGCACTGACAACATAAATTACTGTATTTTGTCGCACGTTGTGTCCATTTAAGGCTGATTCAGCATTTATGTAATTGATTCCCTATTTATTTATTTATTTTGTATCAAAACATTCAGCTATCAAAAGATAATATGAAATGTTAAACTTTAGATGCAAACATTTTCTCTGAATAAATACATCAAGAGTCGATCAGTTCCTTCATAAACTTTGCTCTTGCTGAAATCTGCTTCTGCATCTGCCTTTTCTTCTTGTGCTACTTTTTTAAACTTTGACTTAACTTTATGATATTTCAGCTTTTATCTAGTCTTTTGCTGCTTTTGCTTTTTTTTTTCCCAACCTGATCAAGAAAGCTCATCAGAGACTCTACTTCCTCAGACAGCTGAGACGAGCTGGTCTGGGAAGCTCAGTCCTCCTCACCTCCTTCTACAGGTGTGCAGTGGAGAGCATCCTGTGCTCCACCATGTGGCATGGAGGCTTCACAGAAGACTGTTGGAGTCAGTCTCCCCACCATCACAGACATTTACACCTCCAGATGCAGGAAGAGAGCCACCTG
>JARVLU010000103.1:20464104-20507801 GCA_031762415.1 Simpsonichthys santanae | reverse complement strand
AATTAAGGGTCAAAGGTTTTGATACTTTGCAAGGAGTCAAACACATTGTAGAATTCACATGTAAAAATGACTCCAAATAGATGTAAACAAATTAAATCTCAGTCAGAGATGTCATTTTTTAAAGGAATTTGTAATAAACCGGCTTAACTATCTCAAATCTCATCCACTCAGAGACAGATATTTTGCTAACGAACAGGTGCTCAGGCATTCTGCGCTTTAATCCAAACATAATTAAAGATCAGTCACTTTCCCTGCTGCCTCTCTTGTCTTGATTGAGCTTGTCAGTCCCTTGATTAGTTTCCGTTGACAATGTCTGACCTGGTCTGATCGATGGGAACCTCTCCGTCCTCATTAGCAGCCCAGCGTGAACCAAAACAACATATTGCAAACTCCCCTTCTAAGCTTCTCTCCTGCCTCGTTTCTATTTTTTTCTGTCACCTGTTATTTTCATCAACCTGCTCCACCTACATTCTTCTTTTTCAAGATAGTTCTCCGTCTCCTGTCGACGATGGTAATCTCTGACGTGGCTAGTAATTGTATGTGCGTCCACTTTGCCGTTTTCTTTTTGGAGTGAATTCTGTCTTGTCTGTTAGCAAACTATCCCATGAGCCACTGGATGAACCGTAATGAAATTTGCAAAGAGTAATCAGTGGATGTGCATCTACAACTGATTAATGTTTGCAGTTCACCTGGTTTTAAGGTGGCTGCAATAGCCAACTGACTTTAAAAAGCACAAGAAAAGCTTCAGCTCAGCCAAGTCCACAGATGTAGGCTTGAAATTTGTTGTGACAGTACCTGAGAGTGATCTTCAAAACATTTTATGAAGGCTAACTGATTGCTTTATATATTTTTATATATTTGACTAAAGTTATGCTATCAAATCAGTGGAGTCGATTTTGTCTGCTGTTAGTAAAGTAGCTCATAAACTAACTGGATTGATTTTAAATCAGTCATTCTGGAAATAATTGTTGCATGCACTTCTGATTAACTTCAGGAGCCAATCCAATTCAAAATGGCTGCCACAGACCTTAGAAAACACCAACGTGGGCTGAAATTGAATCAACTTTACAAAATAAGCTAAAGCTTGTTGTGTTCGCAGCTGAGAGTTATTCATAACACACACTCCGAGTGCTACTCACTGAGCAAGATATCTGCTTAAAGTTGTAGAATAAACTGTTTGAGTCACTTCTGTTTGCAGAATATCTCGTGAAACACTGAGCGGTTCTAATGAAACCTTCAGGAAGTAACCACTAATTTAACTAATGGTGATAATTATGTTAAATTAGAGCCAACCTAATAAAAAAATAACCTCCCCAGATAAGAAGCCATGGCAAACACAAAAACAGCTCGAACACGCTCAGTTTTAGTTCTTGCGCTGTTTGGTGTGGTAGTAGCTGAGAGTCATCCACAACACATACTTTGAGCTCTGTTTCTCAGCATGAGATGGTTTTAAACCTCGTTCTCGTTAACAGAAGCCGACAGCTTAAAGCAGGATTAAAGCGGTCCAATCAGCTCGGCGAGGCAGAACTTCCTAAACAGGCATATCACTAATATGCATTTCTTCCTAACATCGCAGGAAGAGTTACACATTGATAAATAGATTCTTACACAATAAAAGCTCGGATGAGTCATTCTGTGCCACCAGTGTTGCTGTTTGGCGTTTCATCTGCATGAGTTGCCCTGACCATCCATTCTTCTTTGAACCCTCACATATAATTAAATCAACACACACACTCACACACACACACAAAGCATAAATTTACCTTCTGAATGACTCAGATCAATGACACCGGGATCCTGTAAATATATTCATGCAGCCAGATGTGACGCACCTGATGTACTCATTAAAAAATCAGATTCACGTCTCTCCATTCACGACTTGTTCATCTCTGTCAATTTGTGTCACTCAGCTCGTCCTGTGCGCCACCAGCTGCGGGCCAAGCGACCCGTTAACCGTTAATCCAGCCGGCCCGCGAGGCGCTCCTCTCGATTCATCCTTTGCCCACATCTTCGTTGTTTGTGCTCAGTGAAGTGGCAGCAAGTTTGTTTTCACTCTCCACTCCAGTGGGCACAAAGTTTGGCCCCGAAGAAGGTCCAAGTTCCCTTATCGTTCACTGATAATGGCCGTTCATGAGACCACTGTCTGTTTTTCTTGTCATGTATCATTAACTAGCGCACCAGCAGCAAACTTGTGCCACTTCACAGAGCAGGACGTCACTCAGCTGATCTAAAATTCAGAGTATTCCCCGTGCAGAACGAAAAGCAGGCTGCAACTGAAACAGGCCTGGAGTTGAGCAGCTGCCATGGTCAGATCTGATGAAAACATCTGAAACCAGACTGATAGCTCTGGTTGTTAGAGGTTTTTCTTGATGGAGGCTGCAATCAAGCTGTGATTTTGTGCCTGTTATAGATCTTAACCTGGGAGGGGGAGGGGGAGTGCAGATTACACTTTGAGAGCTTTCTGATTGTAGTTTAAAATATTTGTTTGCTGACCATATTTGACATGAAGACGAAAGTTTTTGCAGGGAAAACGCTGCAATTATCGCTTCGCTGTCAATGAAGATGCAGCTCTGTTTTGTTAATCTTCCTTTGAAGTCGGGCAATGAATCAATGAGACGTTGACAAATCAAACAAATGGGACAAACGCTCAGCCCGGCTGGGATAACAAATCTCCTCTGTCAGCTCGAGACCTTTAATTGTCCTTTCAGAATATGGGCAGGACACGCCCATGGTCAAACACAAAAATACTCATGCAGAGAAAACAGAAACCTCCTCAAGGTAAGTTGAAGCCTTTGTCGCCTACCTTGTTGTCAGTGCATGGTAGTTGTTCTCATGTGTGTCGTGTTCCTCTGTTTGGCTACAACACAAAGCACCAAGAGCCAACATTATTACAGTCCATTAAATATACATGCAACAGCAGATCACACCAACAAGCTCTGAGCTGTTTTTATTTTTAATTAATGGGAATAATTAAGACAAACAAATTTTATGTTGGACTAAAAATATAAAAAAAAATATGAAACTAAGGCTGAAAGTTGAACAGAAAGACAAAACATAACAAGAAAGTGACTAAATTAAACCATCTTGAGTTCTATAATTTGGAAACTGCATCATCTGAAGCAGGAAAACTAATTAAATGATCATTTTAAAGTAAATATTCATACATGGATACGCTTAATAAACAATAAGGTTGCTTTTTATTTCATATAATCAGTACAGGTGAGCAGTACAGCAGGTGTACAACTTGTTTTTTATCTGACTGAGTCATCTGAACTGGATTTTTCTTCACGTATGCAAATTTTTTAATTTGATACATTTTGTTTCATTTGAGAATGTGTCAGAATAAAAGTCTCAGCGTATAAAGATGAACCATGGAGGCGAGAGCATTATCTGATGAACTGCAAGAAAACCTTCACTGATTCAAACAAAAGATAAATAATAAATGATGCACACGGAGCTTAAGTGGCATTCCTTTTTCCAATGCATACAGAGAGTGGCTGACCTAGATTAGTTGGTAATTAAATTTGTGCAGGTAGAGCGAAAGTTTCAGGTCACTAATTATTTTTAGCAAGCAGAGGGAAAAACACACGCACACAAAATAAATGTGGCTGTATTGTTGCACTTAAAAAAAATAAAAAAGTTGTTTAAAAACTCATTACTGACTAAAAAAAAAAAGAGTTTTACTCACTTTGATGGTTAGAATTTCCTCCAGAATATTCACTTCTTCAGTGTTTGGATGCAATGTTTTGTTTTTCATTCAGAGCAGCTGGATTCTGCCATGACAAAAAAATAAAAAATAAAAAAAAATAAATAAAAAAAAATCAACTTTTTCCTTTTGTCAGAGTAACAGAGACGTTCTGTATCGGTCCTGTAGTTCCCAGCAGTTTATTATCAGGGTCCAGGCAATTTGTGCGTCTCCGCTCTTTGTGCGTCTCCTTATGCCTTTGCAATGAGCCGCGCCGCCGGCAGCAGCAGCAGAAATGGATTTCAGCTCCGTACACTCCCCCCCCCCACTCCATCCCCACCCCACACACACACCACACACACACACACCTCAGCTGTCTCCTCCTCCCAGGTCAACCAGCCTGTGCTCTGGGACTGAGGGTGGAGCCTGGAGAGAGGATGTTACACATACCTATGAAGTGTGTGTGTGTGTGAGAGAGAGATACACACACGCACACACACACACACACACAGAGGGACAGCTCTGTTTATAGATGTGCTTTGTGCTGTGTAAGTGTGTGTGGATGCACAAGTGGACAGTACGTGCAATCTGGATTTAAAGTCTCCATCTGAGAGTAACAGAGCAAAGAGAAAACTGAGAATCACCCCCCCCCCCCCACACACACACACACACACATTTACTAATTAGTATCTGCTGTGAGTCAGTGCATGTGTGTGTTTTGAATCTAAACCCGCACCTTCCCTTTGACTTTTGTCAAAGGTAAGAGACGAAACGCTCGCTTGTACCCAAAGATGAATGTCCAACAGCTGAGTCAGCCAGGCGAGCGCCAGGGGTCACACCCTCGATGTACACACACACACACACACACACACAGGTTTACACAAAATAAACAAAAGATGCTGTTTGGCAGTTTCACTAGGAAGTCCGTGTCTCTATATGTGTGTGATTGTAAGGAAACACCGTAAGGAAACATTCACAGGTGCACACAGTGAGGGAATTCATGCAACCGTGCCAAAACTCCCACAAACGCACAGAAAAATGCTTGTGCACACCAACTGGTGAAGTAAAGGCCAACAAATGTAACAGGGTTTTTTTTTCTTCAAGTGAACAAAGCAGCACAACTGTGCAAACGTCCCTCGCTTCTTTAGATGTAGCTCCCAAAATGTAATCCTGCAAAGTCTAGAAGGAGTTAAAGTTTATTCCTATGGCTGCTCTCTTTCTGTTTGCCTGACTAAAACGACTACAGTATAAGGAATGAATCGTATGAATGAATCATAAAAAGGCTTCTAAACACACGGTTCTGGCAACACACTAAAAATTAGCACGAAAACTCAACTTGAAAGAGAAGCTTTCAGCACGTTAACAATCTGTCGCAAAGACGCAATATGTTCCCTACGTGTAACTAAATTAAAATAATAAAACACCAACGATAACACAGTTTGGTGCAGACAATAAAGTAGCAGCATTCATCGTTTGCTTCAAACTGTGTGTTGCTGCAACATTTAGGTGTGATCGATAGTTAAAGGTCTCCAAACAGACAAGCAGGAGGCTGATGAAAGACAAAACCTACAATTTATTAGTTACAGACCCAGTATTACTAGAAGGAATGCAAATTGCCAACCACCTTCTAGGCCAGACTCTTTCACAACAGATCTACTACTGCACCAAATCAAGCTCAAATCTGTAAAATGGACTGAGTTACAACCATTCTTGTGTTTGCTGTACCGTTTAGCTGCGACGATCATTTTCAAGGTAGTAGATGCGAAACCAATGATGTCTTTCTGAGAGTTTCTTTGAAAGTCACCTCATGGTTTATGAGATGTTTTGCTAAAGACCAAGACAAACTCGGACGTACAAAAACAACATGGCGTCGCCGTCACGTTCAGCGGTGAGTGAAAATGAAGGAGCAGGAATGTGAAGCAGCTTTACAGTGCAAGACAAGTAACAGGGATTAAAATGAGATGAGTAACAACAACCTGGAGGACGACACAGAATAAAAAGAGGAATATACTGTATTGACTTCCTGCTTCGCTCAAACCAGCACATTTACGTGTTGAAGTCGTGAAACGTTCTTGAATTTAAATTGTGCCCACCCTAAAACGGATGACCATTAAAAGTGCTCATTACAATAATCACGGCGGTTGCTAGCACTTAGCTGTGTGATGCACTTTCTGAACATGTCATCAGGCTTCACTACAAGTTATTTTACCAGTATGGATGTGCTGGTTTGTTCCCATTTTCTGCTGTTTTACTGGCTGCATTTTGGGAGTATTTCAGAAACAAACATGACGTGTAAAGCCCCTGTTTGTCACTGGAAACATGCTGCGCTGTGGCAGCACAGAGTGGTTTTGTCTGTTTCAAGGATTCTAAACTTTTGGTCACTGACAGAAAGCTCTGATGTGAGTGGAAAAGTGTCACTTAACAAACATTTTTTTAGATTTGCATGTTTTTCATTGCCAAAGCTTCTCCCCATGAGAGACTGCAGTGTAATTCAAAGGTTTTTATAATGGATCCCAGGCCTTTTTCATAAGTAATCCTCCCAGGAAGTGAGAACTGATATATGTTGGATGCTATTCCATCTGGATGTCACAGACAAACCGCTGAATGGTCTGAAATTTGGTTTGGGTTTCTTCAGGTTCACATGTCAGTCACGAGTGCTGGACTGGAAATTCAAACGGTGTGAAAAGCTAGAAGGGGTCAAGTGGGCAGAGCAGCAGAAGGTCCACATGGAGAGGATTACTGAGTGACCACAGGTGTGCTGATGACTAATGGATAACAGGTGGTATGTGCGGAGCTTGAAATAAAAACGATGGTTGACATCTAGAGGCAGTTTGCACAACGAGCAAAGAACACAATTAAAACTGAGCCAGAGTTATTTGGCATGCGGTACATGTGGTGGAACGAAATTGTGTACACAGGGTCCCAGTTACATCCAACAAATGTGTGTAAAAGAAAACAGTAATAAGATCTAAGATATGAGCTAAGAAAAACATTCAACTAAAAATGTGCTAAGTAGTACAAGGACAACACGTTTGGAAAATCGAACGTTTCTAAAGATGAAGCCAAGACTGGCTGGAATTCCAGCATCATTTTAGTCATGTAACTTAAAATAATCGACATGAAAAAAATGTTAAAACTGCTGCCATTGGTTTATTAGTGTCACCATGGCAACCCCACATCTTCGTCTGTCACTTCAGCAAACTCAAGGAAGGCAGACAGAAACAGACTGAAAGTAAGGCCTCAATTAATAACGTTTTTAAGCTAAAATATAACTAAACTCTATGAAAGCTTAACTTTGCACTCTCTGCCCTCTTGAAAGATTTGGCAAAACTCCAGCAGCACCAAAAGAGACACACATAGAAGACAACCATATGTATGTTTTGATATGATTTCCATTTGTGCTGAACAGTTGTGAGGGCAAGAAGAGTTTGTTTGCAAAGGTTTAGAAATGTTTAAACTATTTCAAGGTTAGTGTGTAACATTTTCAACTGTCAGTTGAAGATTACATGGAAAAAGTCTGTAAAAGTCCTAAAACTTATTATACGGTTGTGTAAAAACCGTGAGAGACATCAAAATGTCAGTTCAGTCAGACAAAGTCCGACTTTCTGTGACCCATTCAGACTTTAACTGATGTTTTTAATGTAAAGCATGTCTGATTTATGGAGCGCTGGAGATGGCTGCGCTTTTTCATCACTTCTTTACTTGTATGATTTTGCAATCTGCTCCAAGTTTTGCATTTTTTTTTACACCTTACATAGTTTATATCGCTGCTGCTATAAAAATAGAAAATCTTTCACGTCAGAACATGTTTCTATGTGATATGCAGGCATGCAGAGTATACCCACTAGAAAAGCGTGGGAATTTCAGTATGCCCACTTGAAAGTGCCCAATGCATGTCATGTATAACTGGCAATGATGCATGGGCTCGTGTCACTGCCAACACATTTGGAACATTTTATAGACACATTGAGTTGGTTCAACCTGTTTTTGTGTAATTAATACTTCTTGCTACTCAATACTTGAACATGCTTTGCTTTGATACTCTTTTATAAATTATGTAACATGTTTTTAATACAAAGCCAACAGTTGTACAAAGTTTGTTGTACATGCATTCAAATAAAAGCATCAGAGAAATTCTGAAATCTTTAATATGCTTAAAAATCTAAATAAATTGACAATTACAGTGTACTAACTGGTGTACGGTATACCCACTATAAAAATGTAGACTACACCACTGGTTTCTAACTCATGTACCACCTACACATGTACTAATCAACATGCGTCTCTAGTCTTGTCTCTGAATTACTTGTTTAGATTGAAACGTTTAGATTAGGTTTGATGTCTTTTGCATTTTCTTGAAGGTCTGTTTGTATTTATTGTACTGTTGTGTATCTGCACTGTGTGTTGTATTGTTTTTGCACATAATGTTCTGTGTTGCACCGTGATCCTGGAGGAACGCTGTTTCATTTCAATATGTATTCATACATAGCTGAAATTACAATAAAACCTCTCTGACTCTGCCTTCTCCTTCAGTCCCATTGATATATGGGGTGCCGTTTGTAAAGTTACACAGTCAAAAATTAACCGCAATATTTTGGTTTATTTAGCCTTTCATAAGAAAAAAGTTTTTTTTCAAGTCTGATTTTTATTATGTTATTCATTCCATACATTTATAAATGTCATAGTTCTGAACTAAATGTTTAACTTACAAGCAAAGTATTTAGTTTATAAACTAAACACTTAACTTGCAAGTTAAATGTTTAGTTAACAAGCTAAATATTTAGCTCCACATTAAATGGTTAAGTTTACAAACTTAATGTTTGTGTCCAAGCTAAATGTTAAAATTTCAAACTAAATATTTAAATTGCACGTTAAATATTTAGTTAGCAAACTAAATATGTATGAATTAAATATTTAATTTCCAAGCTAAATATTTATTTTCAAAACCACACATTTAGTTTCTAAGCTAAACATTTAATTCCTGAACTAAATATTAAATTTGCTAACTAAATATTTAGCTCAGACATAAATATTTATTTTCCAAGCTAAACGTTTAAGTTCCAAAATACAGTAACTATTTAATTTGCTAACTAAATATTTTGCTTGTACCTAAATATTTAACTTGGTAGCTAAATATTTGACCTTCAAATTAAATATTTAGTTTGTAAATTAAACATTTATCTTGGACATAAACATTTAGTTTGTAAACTAAATATTAAGTATGGAGCTAAATATTTAGCTTGTTAACTAAATATTTAACTTGCAAGTTAAATATTTGGTTTGGAAACTAAATATTTAACTTGTAAATTAAACATTTAGTTTGGAACTATGTCATTTATAAATGTATGAATAACATAGTGAAAATATGACTTTGAAAAAAAAGCTTTTATTTTTCTTATGAAAGGCTAAATAAATCAACATATTGCTGTTAGTTTTTGACTGTGTAACTTTACAAACGGCACCCCATATTGATCCCATTTAGATTTTGTCTGCTAATTTTATCTGTGTTGTACTACTGTACTATCATTACTAAAGCTTATTGCAAATTATTCTCAACTGAGCAGAAGGTTTAGGCATAGAAATTGAATGTTTTATTTTAAAGATGCATGTTAAGCAAACGGACAAACTTTCCCCAAAAACTCACAACAAGAAGGAAATCTGAACTGCACATGCCCTCAGTTTGGTCAGTTTGTCCTCCAACAGTCCAAGCCTGTAGTAGCATAACTAAGGGACAACTCAGGAAACCCAACACAACCCTAACAATAGGATCTATTAATCAAACAGTGAAGTCTAAAGTTTGGTCTTATAAGTAGACAGTCAACCTCACAGACAGAAACTGGAAGTTGGTTCAGGAACAGAAGAGCCTGATAGTCTTACCTCTAAACTGCAAAGCTCTCAACAACCTAGCTCCATCTTGTATTCCTTATTTTCCTAACAGAGCAATTTGCTCTCAGACTGCAGGCCTACTCACTGTTCCTAGAGTTTCCAAGAGCAGAATGGGAGAAAGATCTTTCAGTTATCAGGCTCCTCTCTTGTGGAACCTGCTTCCAGATTCTGTATGTGAGGCTGACACATTGTTCAGTTTTAAGACTTGGCTTAAGACTTTTCTTTTTGATAAATCTTATAGTTAGTGTTGGCTTGTTCTGCTGCCTTAAGCATATTACTAGAGGACAAATTGACATAATTTCCTTTAATGAATTGTTAAAATTAAATAGGTTTGTATCTTAACATATGATTCTCGACCTGCCATTGTATAGCCGTTCTTCCTTGTTCCTCTCAAACCCAGCCGGTCGAAGCAGATGGCTGCTTGTTCGGAGCATGGTTCTGCTAAAGGTTTCTTCCTCATGAAGGAGTTTTTGTTTTCCTGCACCTTTATGCTTGCTCAAGATGAGAGTTCTGTGATAGAGTTAAAATCAAAGCAGCCTGCTCCTCAGATAAATAATGTTAACTTATTATTTTTATATATGAATGTTTCTGTTCAGTGACCTGAGATGACTTCTGTTGTGTCTTGGTGCTATATAAATAAACTGAATTGAATTGATAACTGAAAGCTCTGACTCCTGTTTTGCTTTTGGAAACTCTAAGAACCACAAGTAAACCTGCAGTCTGGGAGCAAAGTGCTCTGTTAGGAAAATATGGAACAATAAGATTTTTAATGTAAGAAGGAGCTTGGTTGGTTAGCGCGTTGGGCATTGGAAGTAAGATTTTAAGTTGTTTTCTGAATTTGACAGAGAGCCAATGGAAAGAAGCTAAAAGTGGAGAAACATGATCTCTTATATCAACTCTCGTTAAAACTCTGGCAGCAGCATTTTGGCTCAGCTCAAGAATTTTTAAAGAGTTTTTTTGGACAGCCAAATAATAAAGAATTGTAATCTCTGCTCATTTTGGGAGATCTAATTTTAGTGATGTTGCATAAGTGGAAGAAAGCAGCCCTGAAAACATTTTTAATGTGTGGTTAAATGACATTGTGATCAAGAGAATCACCAAGTTTTTTTTTTTCTTACATTAGAACCGGAGGCCAAATGAATGCCATCCAGGAAGTGAAAGAGTGCAAAGTTTGTTCTTGAGATGTTCAGGTGTAAAAAAAAAAAAAAAAAAGTCTGTTTAGCCTGGGCTTAAAAGCAGAAATTTAAACATCCTCCATAATTTTGTCTTTAAGACATGCATGTACATTAGTTTGATTGATTTGCTCAAGATTCATTAGTAAATACAATTATCATCGGCCTAACAATGAACATTTATTCCATTCTGTATAATAAAGTTACTTCATGTAAACATACATGAAGTAAAAAGCATCAGTCCAATCAATGAATCATGATAGAGGAATAAATCCTAATTTGTTCAGATTCTTAAGGATAAGAATATGAAACCTTACAGAAAAGACGTGCTTTGGATGATGTTTGGATAACTCAGAACTCTGTGTTCAATTAGCTTTGTCTGTTATCGAGTGGAACATCTTTCGTCCAATATGTTCAGCTGCACGCGAGCCATCGAGTTAGAAAAAAATGTGGAGACTTTAAATATCTCCATCCACGACACGCTTTTCCTTTGAGATTTCTGGTTGGTCACTCTCCCACACGATGGAGCTTATTTTCAGCTCCTGTTTGTGTCCAGAAATAAAGACGACAGCTGTTTGTCTCCAAGACTGGCCCTCACCTGCTAAGACCTCTCTCCAGCTCTTCTCGGGGACCTCTCTTTGTTTGCTCAGAGCTATTCAGAGATACAAGAAATCTTGAAGTGAAGCCATGCACGGGCCAGCCCAGTGACCAGTCAGGTCATGGGCCGCTCTCCAGAATGTAGAAAAGCTAAATGAAAACAGTCCTGGAGGATCCTGAAAGGAGTTCAAAAAGAAAGAAAGGAATTTTAAAAATAAAAAGAAAGCATTCCGTGTAGTTTATTAAGTCCAAATTGTTTGGCTCTGTCTTCCTCCGTAGGCTCAGCAAAGGCTCACAGAAATGTTCATACAGGCGGACTGAGTCAACCATTCCACAGACAAACAACACCTGGACTGACAACATTAGCAAAGAAATGCTGAAGAACACCTGAGGGAATCATTAACTGCCAGACAAGCTAAAGAATTTCAGCTCATCTTTTGCATCTTCTCGAAGCTCCTTTCCACGAGAAGCAACGACCATAAATCTCTCCTACATCCTGTCCAGTAAAAAGTTACAATAATGTTTGGCTCCATGGTAGCAAATAAACAAAGATATTACGAGTGGTTTAAAGTTTTGGCTCGATGCTATGCATACAATATATATAGTTTTCTCACTTCTGCCGCTCTGCGCGGGCATTGTAGCGTTATGCCCGAAACAGATGTGGAATGCATGATTTTAAAGGTCACATTCAGGTTTACAAGAGTGATTCATGCTTGTAGCATCTAACGGAAAGAAGCGTTCAGAAGATGACTTTTTTGGGGTTTTGTGGCTTTTCAAAAGGCCTTAATTGTTCTTTTAGAGTTTGTTTTCGTTAGTTATGTCTGGCTCTTGTATCTGACCAGTGTTTGATTTAAAAATGTAGAAAATAAAGTGTTAAAATGCAATCTATGGTGAACAAGTATCTGAAAATCATGTATTCAAGAAATGGAAAAAGAAATCCAGCAGACGTGAAACAAAACCTGAGCGGTGCATCGATCTTCTGTTAAGTTTTCAGCCAATAACTTTTTGGGAGTCATATTGTTAGAGCTAAAATAATTTTATGTGCCAAACTGTGCTTTCTTTGGTATTTTTCATATACAGTATTCAACAAATTGTGACACACTGTTGCAAATACGGTTTGTGTCTAAAGGTCCTATTTAAATTTGTTTTGGTGCCAAGTTGTTTCGTATCTGGCAACGCTACTGGTTTATCTGACGACTTTATGGTAGCTTTTAATGTCTGAATGATTTGTTGGTCAGAGTCGACTGTGTTCACAAACAAACATAAGGAAGAAAGTTTCTTCTGAACATAGTCAAGTAAAGAGACCAAATACATTCAAAGAAGAAATTAAGACTTTCAGAAAATCTGAAAATATATTGATCGAGACCACATTCAGATAACACTTACTGGATTTTTCAGATTATAAATCCTTAAAATCACCTAAAATCCTTTAATTTTCTCAAAAATCAACAGTGAGTATAATCTGGTGCGCCTTCTGTATTAATTCTGGTTGTGCTTACTGACCTCGAACCAATTATATGTAATACACGGTGCTCAAAAATCTGTCAAAAATGTTTTAGTTTTGCTTATTGAGCCTTATAATTCAGTGTGCCTTGTGTATGAAAACAGACCCGTTCATTGATATTGCACCCTATAGTCTGAAAAATACGATATGGACCAATAAAAAAATAAAGGCCAAGTATTCCTAAAAAATTAAATGTTCTGGTGCGTTTCATGTCAGAGTGTAGGATTAAGACCATTTGTTGAAAAATGACTAAAAGCAATACTGTGATGTCTCACAGGATCTGTTATGTATGTGTTGTGAATGACTCTCAGCTATACCACATCATAATTTATCTTAATCCTCAAATATCTTATATTAAATCTCAGTTATGGGACAAGATGGCACCTGTATGTGCCTTGACTTCTGTTCCATTTCTTCAGACAGCCAACCCCCCCCCCCCCCCCACACACACACACACACACACACATGCCTTTGCCTTCACAATACATGACAATGAGGGATGAATCAAGACTTTTGCACTGTGCAGTATGTTTTAATATTTGTTACTCACTTATTTGTACAATATTCTTAGAGTTAGCGTGACTTTTTCCACATTATAAAGAAAAAAATGAATGTATTCCTCACTCTGGACCATCTGCTCCCCTTGGTGCCCTACTCCACTCCACACAGAGGGCTGTGGTAGCTCAGTGGTATATGGTTGCGTCAGGAAGGGCATCTGGCGTTAAAACAATAGCCACGTCATTGTGCAATTTAGTTCACCATGATGATCCTTGAAGGAGCAGCTGAAAGAAAAAAGTTTTTAAATATCAGTGACATTTCTTTTTAAAATATATATTTTATAGGTTAAAAAATTTAGATTTAAATCCTAAAAGTCAAAAATCTGTATGCCTTTCAACCTCCGAACAGAAATCTTAGACATGAACCTGGATCTTCTGGACATAAAAATGAATTATTTGCATGACTCGATAGTTCGTTAGGTCAATTAACTTTTACATATGTTGGATTAAACCGCCCTTTCCGTGATGGACTTTTTATAGAAGGTGGAAATTCAGTTAAATGTCATTAACCAATTCCTTGGCAGGACACAGTGTTGTTGTTTTGTCGGCTTCCAAGGTGATCTCTTTGAGCAAACGTCCTCCAAAAAGGAGGTGCAGAGATTATAAATGTCTGACGCTTATATCAAAGACTTCAAATGATTGTCCGTGACATAATCTCTTTATGAAATTAGGAGAGAAGAAGTGGATTTGTTTTGTCATGTGCATATGGTCACAGTTAGATAGCCACAGCCATTATCTCTGCGTACTTTGTCATACTAATAGCTGCTGGAGACATGGATAAATATGCTTTGCAGCAGTTCTGCAGCTCTCGCTGACAAGCTGGTTATAAATGAAAGCTCGTGAAAATGCATCTGAGCGGCTGCACATACAGTATGCAGATGGAGCACATGGGAATGTCATGAAAGTGACAGCAGAATTAAACCGAGACCTGCTTTGTTGCACGTGATTTATTCCAGGTTAATATGTGAAGCAGCAGTTAATCATTTATGTTCTTAATTAAGCAGCAGTCATGTGGCATGAGGACGGCAGCAACTCTGCCTGTCTATTTCAACAGTATGGTCACAAACACATGTAACTTCCTTGTTCTGTATTTAGTTTTATTATAATTTTACTTGTTTTGTTTTGTTCCTGTATTAATTCTGTTTTAACCAGCATTAACAACCTATTTCAATTTAAATTTTGAATTTGAAGAGAGTATGTAGAGGATAGATAGAGGATAGGGCTGGTTTGTAGAGGGTTATAAGGCCAGATATCATTTGAAGCGAAAAAACAAATTGCTACTGCCTTTCAAGCCCGAGTTTCAAAAGAAAACCATATTTGATGTGACTGACATTATAGCTGTTTTTGGTCAAATTTTGTAAACAGCATTTTTTTGTGTGTGTGTGTGTGTATCAGCTGGGGCTTGGAGTATGAGTTGAGGCTCAGTCTCAGCTACTACCACGCCAAATTTTAGCTCAACATCTGTAAAATCGTCTGAGTTTCAGTCAAAAAAAAAAAAATTGAAGAATGAAAATAAAATTAAAGAACTACTAAAGAGCATATAATATCTGGATATGTCATTGTGTTAGTCACATATTATGCGCTGTGACAATATAAATATATTAGACGTGGGCCTTAAAGTAAATCTCTTGTGCATTTTGGCACATACTGTATTTTGTTGGCTATCCAGACCTCCAAACTGTTTATTCTCATCTGTTTTCTGTTCTCTCTGTTCTTCTAAAGCTGTCATTTATTGGTTGTCTGTTTCTGCTCCCTCCGTCAGAACCGTCTTACTGGATGACAGTGATGGATCATCTGTGTGCACAGCAAACACACAAAAGGCTTAGATAAGTGAAGAAAAGAAAGAAAAAACAAGCATTTTGACTGAAAATAGGGCGGCAGAAAAGAGCCATGTTGATGGACAAGACACAAAAGAGGAGAAAAAAGTAGTGAAAATCAATGAAGGGCAGGATGACTTAACAGTTTAGGTTGCAATGCCTTTGTGTGTTTAACCCAACACGAAGATGCTTTTGATTATTCATTCAGTATGAAAAGCTGCATTTACAAAATGGCCATTTGAACTGACAACGATGCACAAACTACAGCACAAAAATAAGCTAAAACTCAATTAAGGAGTACTTTTCTTCCCATTCTCCTGTTTCATCTTCGTAGACTGTTTAATCTTGCTGATTCTGCAGATCTATTGAGAAAAACAAAATGATGGGAAACAGGAAAAACTTAGCAGATTGTAATCTAAGTTTAGATGATGAATGGGAAGCAGATTGAGAGATAACAGCGTCCTAAAGATGGAAAACAGAAAAAAAAAAACTTAAAAAATATTAAGTAAAAGACCTAGAGGGATTGAACTGGAACGATAAGCGGGATGAGTTAGAGAAGGGGTCGGCATTCAGGGGAAGAAATGAGGGCAGGAGTGACGTCACAGCTGCATAAAGAGCAGCCGAAGTGTGTGATGGTCCAGAAAAACAACCTGTAAGCACAACGTGATGGTTGTGGGTTGCAGTGTGGCCTGTGTTTGCACAGCGTGTGTACATAAGTCTGCAGCAGCGTGTTTCCATGCAGATGAGAGTTTGTTTACAGCCGTGTGGAGAGTGAGAAGTCAGGATGCAGATGTGGTGAATAACACTCTGTGCGCTCTCAGAAGGGTTTGGGGATAAACTTGCAGCGTGGAGTTGTTTTTCCCCTCTACATTTTTTCCACTTTCCTAATATCGACAAACATCCACATGTGAATTTAAAATCATGGGCTGAAGGGCTAGCAGAGCACTATGTGTTGTATTTATGCACATTATTGATGCATGCACACGTGTCTGTTACTACCAAAGCAAGCTTCTGTAGCTGAACTGTTTCGGATGGTTTGTCGAACAGCTCGAGGAAATATGCTAAAATTATGATCATAATATAATGATTCCTGCATTGATGTCACAGTTTTGTCTAAATTAGCTTCGGCCCACGGTGGAACCTTGAAAAGTGTTTTGTTCGAAGTTCAATACTTGGTTTTATTGGACTGAGTGTTGTTTGTGTTTCATGACGCTCAGCTGGTTATCAAATCTCAATCTGATGTATTTTTAGTTCATACTTGATTTAATTTGAGCTCTTTTTAGCCTGATTGTAACCTTGGTCCAGACGGAGTTATTTCAAAGCCTTTTTGAGATAGCTCAAACTATAATTGCATTTGTTTGATTTTTTTTTTTCTGTTGCATGCATCGGTTTTCACATAGCCAACAAAATATCCAGTTTCAAAGGATTTGTTTTTCTCCTGGTGAAAAAAAATGCAATGACTGTCTCTGGTTTCATCGTGGACCCATTATTTTCAACAAAAGGTTTTGCATTCAAACAAAAACTAATAACTTAGGAGATGTGTGTGAATGTAAAAATACAATTAAGTAAACTTATCAATTAGAATATAATGAAACAACTAAAAGGAATGGAAATACCTCACACTGAAGCAACATCTTCTTTTAAAAATATTGCACCAAAATACATTCAAGCTACAGAAACCATACTGAATGTGAGCTTTGTGTGCCTGTAATTTGAGGCTTGTGACCTTCAAAGTAGAGGAAAGGTCAGGTTTGAGAACGATTGCTCTTGAATTTGAAAACCTTTTTCAGTGGCTCCATTCAGTTGTTTATTTGTGGAGAAATATTACCTACAATATTTCTTCTCACTTCTATGAATTAAACAAATGGAAAGCCTGAAATCCGTTTATATATTTTGGATCTAGAAGATGTGCTTCATGATGCACCAACGCAAAACAGCACATATTTATGAAGTTGCAGAAAAATTATATTTTCTTTCTTTAGTCAACCCCTGAGTTAAAACTGCTTTGAAATACTAACATTATGTAACAAATGTCTGAAGCCTTCACAGAACAGCTGGATTTATCAAGTGATTACAGGAAGCACCCTGTTTACCAATTAGAGGACGTCTGAAAGAAGCTGTTTGTGCTGGATTTCAGAAAACTGGATGCAAATGCCCTCCATACATTTCAGATTTGTTTTAATTATTATTATTGATAGGGTTGCGCAACTTCATAGTTTTTAAAGTCGACTTCAACATGATGAAGGTCGAGTCGATGTCGACTAGTCGCTGTGACCTCATAGGAATTCAAGACGCTATATTCACAAAAATAAAAGGTTATTTAATATTTACAATAAAAAAAAACAACAAAACATCAGGAGTTTATATTTATGCTCCTACCATTTATCATACAGCAAATAAGTCACAGAAAAAAACAAAACTATTATTGAGCTGCAAATGTGAAAGAAGCGTGCGGCACATAAAAAATATAAACTTAACACAGGAAGCAGGCGGTGGTCGATTCCACCACCATGGATTAAATAAAATAAAACTCAAAACAGGGGTGCGGGTGGAACCCACCACTGCCTGCTGAAGCGGCAGCTGGGTCCAGTCCAGTTAAGCTTCAGGTGGGTCGCTGGCAGTGAGCCATCTGGACTTTCATTTACCCTTTATTTATCCAGGTAGTCTCATTGAGCCACGAGAACTCATTTTCAAGAGAGACCTGTTTAGGGAGCAGATGGATTTTTTATTATTTCTTTCAACCGGCCGGTCAGCGCACAGGCAAACGGCTGCGCACAGCTGGCAATCCAAATTGGATCGTCAGCGGAGCCCGACACCAACCCGGCCCACCCACTGGCCCAATTTCTTGGGTCGGGTCGGGCCGGGCGCAGGTTAGAAATGACAGCTCTATCCAGCACCTGGCGACACAATCACGTGACTGCGACTAGTCGGCGTGAAATTTAAAAACTCGCAAGATCTAGCATTGACTAGTCGATTGAATCCCTACATCCCTGTCCACTTCACAATTAGTTGCACTTTGTGTTAGTTTGTCACATCAGATCCCAGTAAAATACTTTTGAAATTTGAGGCTGTAAAGCGTATGTGTCAAACTCAAGGCCCGGGGGCCAAATGTGGCCCTCGTTGACATCCTTTCTGGCCCCCAAGATGATATGTGAAATGTACAATACAGTGTACTTCTATCTCTTGCTTTTTATCATGATGTTGAAAGCACAACAGAGAACATCAAAGAGGCCAATCAAATTATTGTTGAGGAACCTCTGACCAAGAAAAAATGCTGGGTATCTGATTTGAGTTAATGTAGATTCTTAAATTGTCCCTTAGTTTGAAAAGTTGTTAATTTTGGCCCCCTTATATAAGTGAGTTTGCCACCGCTGCTGCAAAGTAACAAAATCGGACAACGTTCAAGGGGCATGAATACTTTTCCAATACACAAGCTTCTTTTCCAGAATAAACCTTAAACAACCTCCCTGTTCTATAACCTCAACCTCCTGCTCTGTGATGATCTTGTCTAAGACCCTCTTGATCATATTGGATGGACATTCTTGCCTTTTTTAAATTAAAGTAGCCTTTGATAAAGTTTACAAAAGCACAACAAACATGAGGGGAGGTATTCCAGCGAAGAAGTAATTGTTGGTTTCTGGTGCTTCACGCACAATATAATTAAGATGCCATGTGAAGTCAAGTGTATGCTTAATTGATAGACATAAATGAAAGTGAAAGGACAAAACACAGAGAAGTAGGGCTTTATAGAAACAGTTGTTGAAACAGTTCTGCTCAGGTGCTGCTTAAAGCAGCTCTTAGTGCATGTGTGCCAACATACTGTACTGCAGCATGAGCTTGTGAATCATCAAGAGCAGCTGAGCATGAAGAGGAGGATGGCAGTGACAGAATAGAAACAACCATCAGATGAGCTGCAGCTGTTTGTTTAGACACATCGCCATCGCCCTGAGACCTGGAAACATCCCCGTTGGTTCCCAAAAGTCTCGATTCAACGAGGCCGCCTTACACAGCTGGGACAGACGGGTGAGGAGTTGCAGCTGGAGAGAAGACAAAAAAGGAATACTGACATAGCAGGTTTATCACTTTCACTTTGTGAATACAGAGTCAAACAAAGAGGAAGCCCGAGGAGCAAAGCAAACTTTCCGTGACAGTGGACTGGTGAAAGAAATCAACACACGCTTTGTCAGGCAGAGGTGAATCCCTGTTTGAACATTCACTGTTTCTTCTAATGAGGACCTGCTGAAATGAAGCCAGAATTTTATATAATCATATTCTGAACGTAGTTGTTGAGCTCGTATCAAAACTGGCCTATTTTCTCTCAAAACACCAACGGAAAACACGCTGTTAAAACGTTCCATTTCTGCGTGATGGCGTGCGTGTCAGCACTTGTGCGCGTGCACTCGGAAGAGCACGTATTAAGACATCACGCAAAGTCCTGTGAGCAGGAAGGTGCTGCCATGGTTTTAATGATGATTGGTGACTGTGTTTATTTATCTGCAGAAGTGGGGAAAAAAAGATAGAAGCTGAAAGAGTGCAATGTAAAGAAGATAGAAAGACTCAAGGAAAACGGGGTGGGGGCGGCAGGGGCTTCTCTGTATGAGGAGTGAAAGAAAAGAGTAGGAGTCTTGTGGTAAGTTTATATGTCAGCAGCATGGTGCCTCGTCTGATTGATTGCATGTATGTTTGTGTATCTGAGTGTGCCAGGCCCAGTGTGTGTGGGGTTTCCACGTTCAAACGCTTCACATGCCATCGTCTGAGTCCAATACCATCGCATCACTTGTGCACGAAATGTCAAGCAGTGAAATGTTGCTGAATGTAATTCCACTTAGTGACCCTTGGAGCGATGGTTAATGAGCAGCCAATGTAAAAGAACGAAAAGCTACAAGTTTTTCTCCTACTTTGTGAATCATATTAGCACAAACCCACCTCAGTGTGGCAGGCGGTGTAAATCTGACTTTGGCTAGAACCTCATTTGGCTACATAAGACATAAGTGGAAGGACGAAGGCATGCAAAAATAGAGTTCAAATTTCAACGAGGAAAGTAAGGGAAATTAGACTTCCAGAGGCTTAGATGTTGAGCTAAAGTTAAGTGTGACTAAATTTTTCTCTTTTACGGTGTCAATATGAAGAAAAAATATTTAATACACACTTTGGCAAGCATCAACATTTATTTTTCCACTGTGTAGGCTAAAAGATTATTGTTCTTTAGAAGAATTGAGCCACCTTGAATTTATTGCTCTTGCATTATAAAAACCAATGCATATCTTGTGATTTATGACATTTGTGATACATTTAAAAACATACAATGCAATATGATATTATCTATGTTACAAGTAATGCTACAATACAGTACGATACAATATGATATGATACGATACGATAAAATGCAATTCATTGTCTGTTGGGGAAATTTGTTTTAAACTTGTGGTTTACTTAATTATTTAACTAATACTTTTTTTCTTTTGGCTGCTCCCTTCGTCAGGGGTCGCCACAGCAAACTAAGTCGCACGAGACGTGGCAATTCTTTTTACGCGGGATGTCCTTCTTGACACGACCACAGACCATCGAGCTACCACAGCCCTGTGTGTGGAGCAGAGAGCTGCTGTCTAGGGTGCCCGGGGGAGCAGATGGTGGGGGTTAAGGGCCTTGCTCAAGGACCCAGAGTGGGGCAAATGAGGGTGGAGGCAGGTGTGGATGCTTCACCTATCCCACCCACATTTTGATGTTGTCTGTACCGGGAGTTGAACCAGCGATCTTGCAATCACAGGCCCCACTGAGTGAATAAACATATATAAATAAACTGACAACTGATCCATCTCTATCCATTATCCTTATCCGCTTCTTCCTTTCTGAGTCACGGTGGTCACTGGTGCCCATGTCCACCCATCACTGTGCGAGAGGCGGGGGACACCCTGGACAGATCGCAAGTCCATCACAGGGACACACAGAGACAACCGAGACAAAAAAACATTCACTCTCTCACTCACACCTAAAGACAATTTAGAGTTACTAATCAGTCTAACATGCATGTTGTTGGTCTGTGGGAGGAAACCTGAGTACCTGGATAAAGCCCACGCATGCACAGAGAGAACATGCAAACTCCACCCAGAAAGGCCCCCGGACCGGGATTTGAACAGGGGCAACCTGCTCACTAAGAGGCAGCAGCTCTACCACCTGTGCCACCGTGAAGCCGCTCATCCACTTCACATCATACTAGTATGATACCCAATACCTTACACAATTATTATTGTATAATCTCTGCCCATACTTTTTCACAACTGTTATGTTTTTGACATCAGAAGTGATGGTTATGGCTAAAGTTTCAGCTTGACTGTCTAGAGGTAGACAGAAGCCATCCATATTCTATTTTTAAAGGCCGTCTGACATTTGCGTTAAGAATTTGCTGGTTTGAATCAGTCACCATTCCTCCCAGTTTCATGCTCTTTGTGCCTCTGCTCTGCAGCAGTAGCCCTGGTACTGACTGATCCGGCCCTGTTTGAAGCATTCTTTAAATAAAAATTCTAACCTTTTAGATTCTTCAGCCGTTTGGCCCGTTGCAACCAGAACGTCATTTTAAATCTCCACCAGTCAACGTGACCTGATTTCAGACTTGTTCAGATCTTCGTTTTGCCAACATCTGGTGCAGAACTCTGAGGACAGAACAAAGGTTTGTTTTTTCCCCCTGCAGATTACTGTTGATGACGGTTTTAGGCTGTTTGTGGCTCCACCATTCAAAAACACATCATCACTCCATTCATTTACACTTTGTCTTGTTCTGAATTGTGCACGTTCATTTCTATTTCAGATTCACCTTAAAAACCTGAGAACCAGTAGCCTGACGGACCGTTATTGGCATTTCATCACTCCTGCTGCTTTAATGAGCATAAAACATTTTCTTTTTCCAAACGAGACAGCTACTAAAAGTACTCCTAACATGAATTTTTATTCTGCTATACATCATATATGATTTAAACCTGCTGCGAATCACTGATTTTGGTTTTCTGCTTTGAATATGTTCATTAAATTTCACACTGGATTTCATTTCCAGACAAAAAGGAGAGGGGAACATTTACAGGCAACATGAAAAGCTTGGATGAGAAGAGATAAGAGGATGAGCTGTAAAAACAAGGAAAATAGTCTAGTTTGTAATGTTTGCACTGAGTAAATGGATCATGAATTGGAAGGTTTTGGACATAAATTCTAAGATGCAGGTGGTTGAAAAGAAGGCTATAACATGAACAGAAATGTACAAACATGCATAAAAATGTCTTAAATGAATCAAACCATCTCTTGTTACAGTTTATTAAACATTAAGTACATCAGTCATCATATGTAGACCACATGTGAGGTGTCAGGTTATTTCCTGGGAGGTCCTCGTCACCTGTGGGCTGAGCCTGTGTGCACAAGTCTCCCTATTTCTGTTGGTTTAATGAAGCCGTCCGTGTAAATTGAGTCTCAACACCTGATCAGGCTCAGACTGTCCGCTTGACTAGGGCTGCTAATTTGTTTGATTGACTTTTTTCAAAAACTGTCTAGACACACATATTTGCTAATTGAGGCAAAGCGTAAAGGTACTCACATCAGTGAAGTCAGATGGTGCCAGCGTGAGGTAAACTGTGGGACGACAGTGTTTATACTCCCACTGCTCCTTATAGAAGGTGAAGAACTACAGTTAGTTGGGCTTTAGAGGCCATGGAAAAAATATTGGCGTCCATGTTTAGTACTCCTTCACTCCTGGGTTATAGTTCTAACTCTGGCTAAGGAATTTGGGGTGTGGAGCAAACTTGTGTCGTGCATAACAAGCATTGTATTGAGTGTGCCCCAATGGCCGTGCAAACTCTGCCTCTGTCGCCATCTGCTATTGCTCAGACTGGGCTCTCACAATTATGATGACAAGGCAGTGACAGGACAGCTATGCCGATGCATCAACCTGCCAAATGGGAAAGATGACAAATTTCAGTGACGGACAGCGGATTAGGTGTTCTCCTTTTCCACTTTGTTCTTGTTGTGAAGGCCATGAAGACTTATGAAGCAATGAATGTTTTTTTTTCCTAAGGGTGCCACGTTGCACACCTTATAAATAATTCACAAATGAAGGATGGCAGAGCGAAGTCCTCACATGGCAATATTAGGGCATGTGGGGAGGCCCTCTTTAAAAAGTAAATTATCTCTGGGTGGCCTCAGTTTTTCTGTGCATTTTAGCAGATGTCCTGAACTCAGCTGGTCGTATCGGGAAAAATAAACAACCAGCCTGACTCAGGACGTCATGTGTTTGCCATTATGTGGAAAATTAGCCAGAGTTATTTCATAAATACAAAACGTGTCGTCTATCATTGATTTCTGAGACCAAAGACGTTCTAAATCAAAGAGGTATGAGCAAATAAAACCAGTCTTGATCAAATTTTCATTGGCATATGCCCACACTGTGGTTTAGAACAGATGTGAACAAAATAAGAGACACAAAAACAAGAGCTTTTGCTGGGAGTGGTATAGCAAAGGACTGAGATTTTATTTTGGCTGCTCCTTCCTTTAGGGTTTCCACAGCAAGCAAACTCACTTTACGCATACGATTTTACGCCGGATGCCGTTCCTGACGCAACATGGGCTCGAACCTCAGGATTACAAGACCACGGCACTGACCACAAACATACCACAGCCCCATAAGGAGTAATATAAAGAAGACAGAGAACAAATGATTATTTCTGTTCTGTAATCCAATAAAATTTTAAAAGCCTTGAAGGAATGCATTTGAGATGACTTTTGTTGTGACTTGGTGCTATTCAAATAAACTGACTTGAACTGAAATATACACTAAATCATTTCCTCAGAGTTTATTAAAAAACGTCCAGTTGTTTCTGAGACATTTTTCTATCAGACACAGTTGACTCCAGTAGTTGACAAAGTTTTTAAACTATAGATCTCAGGATCTTTTAGTGCTCAAAGTATGTGATGGGAGTAAATCTAAGCAACTATCACACCAAACGTTAGCTTAATATTTGTCAAATCAATTGAGTGTCATTCTTGCATCAGCCAGGATGGCTTAGTTGTGGCAGCCATCTTGAATGCATTGTAGTTGCACATCTAATGATTACATTCTGAAAATGTCCTTAAAATCTGTTCAGAGTCAAAGTCAGAGAGGATTTATTGTCATTTCAGCTGTGCACAAGTACACATTGAAATGAAACAGCGTTCCTCCAGGATCACGGTGCAAAAATAAAACAACACACAGTTCAGATGTGCAACAGTACAATAAATACAAACAGACCTAGTTGATACATTATAATTCAGTGGTTAGTAAGATATTTTCTTAACACTACAGACAAACTCAGGCCTTTGGCTGCAAGCAGTAAGGAGAAAATGGCAATCAGAAAATGCAAGAAATAAAAACACTTTCTGCCAACAGATGTCATGAACTGTTACATACAGGCACATTTTATGTGTTAGTCTTTAAAAAAAATCATGCAAAAGAATTCAATAAAAAGTGAATTTTGAAGACAAAACATTGCAGCAGAGAACAGCAACAACACACAAGGTTCTGATACTGAGCTAATAAAACCCAGGACTGTACGTTCTGAGGCAGTTGATTGATAAATGAATGCAGGTGTGACAATTGTCAATCAATAGCAGGTGGGGCAAAAAATCGAGGGGGGCACTCAGGAGAGAGCAAATTGAACAAAATAAAAGAAGGATGGTGAAATACTAAACTAATTCACACTCAATAGTAGGCTACCTTAAAGGGATAGTTCTATTTTTTGAGTGAGGTTTTGTGGGAAGGTTATGAGAGGCTAAGTTTAAGGAAATAGAGTTTAATTCCGAACGTACAGCAGCGATAACACCTAGTCTGAGTAGAGCAAAGACCAAGGCACTGCCATCTCAAGACAATTCCAGTCTCAAAGGTCCAGGCCCAGAGGACCTGACTTAACTTTTATAGATTTTTCTACCTGGATTATTGAGCATGCATCAGGATATCCAATCTCAAATGTTAATTCAACTGAACACTGTTTTTATTCATCTGCCATCATTGCACCGCTCGGGGTGGCTGCATGTTGGAGTAGCTCTGTTATATTCATTCTGATTTATTGCTTTTGAAAACTTTACTTCCTCTTTTTTCTGGATGTAAATAGCTTTTATGGATGATTACTTCCTCTGGTATCGGATGCTGTGCAGCTGGAAGGATTTATACTGAAACCTTTTTACTTTTGGTCATGTGTTATGATGTGTAACCATGGCAACAAGGTGTTTTTTTTAAAACAACCAGGAGCAGCTGATTAACATCTCAAAAGTTCAAATACCTCAACTACAGCTTCAAATCTCAATGAGTTGAAAAGGAGGTGCCGTGGACGAATTCCCGTCAACCTAGCAGCGGTGATCAACCTGACAGCCGAGATCCTGCAGTTGGTGAGAAACTTGGCTCATGACAACGGGAGGACCTGGATCATCCCTCAGTACCTTCAACTGTCTGTCTGTGGCGACAAGGAGATCTGCAGACTGCTGGGAGGAGTGACCATAGCTCAGGGAGAAATTCTGCCTGGCATTCAGGCAGTCCTGCTGCCCAGGAGGACTGAGAGGCGTGCCGGATCTGGCAGCAAGCTGGATCCGGGTGGATGGTTCAGTATCTGTGATCAGATTCTTTGGATTTGCTGAAGGAGATCCTTCCGGCCCACAGCTATCAGCATCTATAAGAACTCTTGGATGAAACCAGGCCGATGAGCTATGACAATACTTAATTTCCCTTTGGGATTAATAAAGTATTTTGAATTGAACTGAATCAACTTCACATTACCTGGTTATTTGCAGAGACTTCAATGGTTATTTGTAAGCACAAATAGCAGCAGATACTTGAAACTCTTCTGATGCAGCCTTGTGTCACTTTGCTGCTTTAAAACATTAATATTTCTGCTGGAATAATTGTGTAGTTCAAAAAATGATAGAAGAGTAAATGTTTATTTTTTAAAAAAAAAAGCTTAAACAAGTTGTTGGTATCAGTTCATTTTTGAGTTGGAACCACTCCTAGTCATTCACCCATCTGTTCAATTAGAACTAATCCTATTTTCTCAACAGGTAAGATATTAATTGTTCATATTTCCACAAAACCCCACTTCAAAATATGTAAACAGGCCCGTTGACTAAAAAAATCAGATCAGACATTCAAGAAACCAAAAGCAAACATCAAAAATTCAAACCAAACCCACAGACCGAGATGCCAACGTGTTCACTGGCATTAACCAAACACACACACGCACTCCACACCAAGCTGAGGTGTGTTTACAGTCCAATCGGTTGAAACCAGAACTCTCCAGAGGATGCATAATTTACAGTTGCTTGGTTAAAACAAATATAAAATAACATAAAAATTAACGAGGTCATAGCAAAAATCTGACAAGTGAAGCCATGTGTTAAACTCATAGTCTGTCTTGAGCTCATCTATTTTTTAAGATTATGCAATCATGGATAGGAAACCGTGAATAAGACAGGTTTAGTAGCTTTGAACTGAGTCGGGGGGAAAATTAAGAGCAAATGTGCTCTTAACGTGCTAATGACAGAAACATCAGGTCAGCAGCAGGAAAATAAGAGGAGAAAAGGCTTCAGGGCCGTAACTTTTAAACCCTCAGAGCTGAAGATAACAATAAACTGTTTGGTTTAATGTTGTAAACTCATCTGTTAATCTTGTTTTAAATAAAGGAATAAAACATAACGGTTATATCAACTTTCCCTAACACAAACCATTGACAAAAGAAAAACAAGAAAAAAAAAAACTGCAGTAATAATTTTATTCCTTTATTTTAGAATAAGATGAATAACTAAAGGGATGAGCAGACTGAATGAATTCATTCAAAGATGGATGGAAGCTGCATGCGTCAGCATCGCTTGAACTACATCTTTATGTTTCTGTGCTTTTACAAAGAGTCACGTCAGGTATGTATGGTCACCCCTCAGGCCTCGTGTGTTCTGGCTGAAAGTTCAAAATGCACTTTATTTTCAATCTGCAGCCTCCCAGCTGAGTGACCGAGGCCCGTGCAACGGATCAGAGCTTCAAAATGCAAAAAACATCATTTTTAGAATTTTTTATTTTTTTTATTTTTAGAAAAGAAATATTTAATTATTTAATTACATTTATTATTTACTTTCTTTAAAAAAATTTTTTTATAAGAACATGAAAACTCGCCTTGACGACAAAAATATAAACAAAAATCCAGTCAGACTGTCACAATGAATGAAGAAATACAATCAAAGCTGAGTTTTCTGGTGGATTTGGAGAAAACCTTTTTCATCAAAACTTTTACAAGACTCACGACCCACACAGAGCTGAGGGAGCAGAGAGGACATTCATGAAGAGGGAGGGGGTCAAAGTGGGTCAAAATCAGCAAATACTCTCAAAATACACCTGATGGAAGAAGAAACAACTTAATTAAATGATAATAATAATAATTAAAAAAAAAAATAATTAAATGTGCTATTTGCCATTTGGATAAAGAGTACTGTAATTTATAGAACGTATTATAACTAGAGAAATTGCATTTCCTGCAAAAAATGCAGTGTGAATGCTTATTGCTGAAGAACTTGCAGAAAAACAGCAGAAATTAGCTAAAACATGCTGAGACGTATAGCTGAAATGGAAGAACATTCTTAAGTTGGCAGAAGAAAGCAGAAAGAACAGGTATTTGCTGAATTAGGTTTAAATAAACAGAAATAAGCATTAAAAATTAGGAAATATGCTGAAAAAAAGCTGAAAAGTATCTGAAAAGGCATCAGTAAGCTTAAGTGAAAGGAGCTGAAATGAGCTAAAAATGTGTCATTAGCTGAAAAAGCTAAATTTAGCACAAAACAGCTAAATAGTAGCTGAAATAGCAGAAAAAGCTTAGCAGAAAAAAAGCTTAAAGGCGCATAACAAGCTGAAATTAGCATAAATAAGATGAAAGTAGCATAAATTACCTCTTTATCTGAAAACAGCTGAAATTAGCTAAAAAAAATCTTTAAAAAGTAGCTGAAAAGGAAGAACAAGCTTAAATTAACAGAAGAAACCAGAAAGAACACTTCTGCTGAAAGAGGCAGAAACGAGCACAAAAAAGTGAAAATTATCTGAAAAAAGCTAAAATTAACACACAATTTTTTTTAAAAGTAGCTAAAAAGGCAGAAAGAAGCTGAAAGTACAAGAAAGAAGTGGCAAGAGCATATTTTTGCTGAATTAACCTGAAAAAATTGGTGAATGCAAAAAAAATGGACTTAGCTGAAAATAAATTAAATTAGCATAAAAGCAACTAGTAGCTGAAATTGTATAAAATTGCAGAAATAAGCTGAAAGGAGCAAAACAAGCTGAAAGAAGTTAGAAGACTCATGTATGTTGTAGTTAGCAGAAAGAAGCTGAAGGGAGCACAAAACAGCTGGCTGAAATGTTTTTTTTTTTTTTTTTTTTTTTTTTTTTTTTTTTTTTTTTTTTTTTTTTTTTTTTTATGTGCACAAGGAAGCTGAAAGAAGCTGAACCATAACAAAATGTGAAAGGAGCAGTAAAAGGCTGTAAACAGATCTAAAGATCTGAAGGATGTAAAATGAGCTCAATTCATTTTCTATGAGGAAAAAAAAAATGCCAGAAAAGGCTAAACATTTCAAACAGCTGAAGGTGCACCATAGTGTTGTTCTCCTGAACGAGCTGAACGTTTTGATATACGAATTGTTGGAATAGCTTGAAAACTGCGAGCTGAGAATTGGACCAAAAACGTAATAAAGAAAAACTGATCACAATAGTGTGAATGCTGCATAAACATTCACACTATTAAAGTGAACATTAGCTTAAACACTTTATCACATTAAGCTGCTGTTGCACTATTCTATGCATCAACCTGCTGTTCTTAGCTTTAAGCTAACGTTTTTTTCTGGTTTCATCTCCTAATTAATTTTACTTTTAGCTACAATTTTACTATTTTTAGCTTTCATTAGTGTTTTAATTTCCAATTTTGACATTGTTTTGCTAGTGTATTGTTTGAGCTTTTCAGCTCTGACAAATTTCAGCTGTCATTCAGCATAGTTGCTGTTTAATGTTCATGTTTTTTAATTAGTTTTCATTGTTTCATTGTTGTGTATATTTACGTTGGAATTTTTTCCCTTGTATTTTGTTTGTTTAACTCGTGTTTCTTTGTGTCCTTCTGAGCTTTTTGTTTGTCGTGCTGGATCTAATGCACCTCAGGAAGATTGTATCTTTAACAGGCAGTTTGAACGAGGGAACGAAAAGATGAATTGCAGGACCTGTGAGAGACTAATTGAAATAAACCACTTGAAGGATTTCAAGGAAATACACTTTGTTGTGGTTACCAAGATAAAAAAAAATAATAATAAAAATACAGTTATTTGAACCAGTGAACTCAAAGTTGTGAAGTGGTGATGTGCCAAATTGTCAATGTGCCAAAACGTTCTGGTTTCAAGGGAGCAGAGATTTCATGACATCAGAACAGTGAAATGCAAGTTGTCATGTCCGCCTTGATTTAATAAGACTGTTAAACCCCCCTGAACTTACAGCAATGCCACAGGCTGCAACTGTATCTGAGGAAAAAAGCTGGAAAATGAAGCCAAGAAAGGAAGAAAGCGCTGAAATGGAACAAATAGCACATCAATATCCAATTCAACTCTACCTTTTACTTTTTTGTTTGTTGGTTTCTTCTTCGATCCACATCTGGCCAGTGTGCCACAACAAACTCAACTGTTTTCTTCCATGCAGAGACGGCCTATCAGTGTTCTTGCGTTCTTAGAGACCTCAGTAATCAGAGTGGGCCTCTCGTAAACTGATACCCAGACAGAAATAGCCCAGAGGCTCGGCCCACCCTCACCTTGCCAAGGAGCTTTCAGTGCTGGGGGAGACGGATGAATATTGTGCAGTCATTCAGGAAAAGTGAGCAAGACAGACAGGATCTTATCTGGAAACAATGCACATCTCTCCTCCTTGCAATATCCCCCCTTCCCCGCTTTACCGGCATTGGACAGGTCAGAGTATGGGGTGCAGGGTGGCGCAAAGGCCTGGCTCGGGGCAACAGGTGGAATCAGTCAAGAGTCCAGCTGCAAGAAAACTGCACGCAGATGTGCACATAAATGTGGGAAGTCAGGCACAAACACACAGCCTGAAGCATCACATTACCTCCCTGCGGGAAAAAACCAAGAGCGTTATGGATTTTCAAATCTCATTTGCAAGACACAACCAAAGCATGAGAGTTGCACAACGCAGCCACGTGAGCGTCTTGTTTGGAATATGTTTTGACTACTAGCTTAAAATGGAAACCAGATATTTATCGGCTTTTGGCAAAAGATAAAGATTGGAGCCTCGGGCTGACCAATAGGTGCTGATGCGCAGGATAAACAAAAAAAAAAGAAAAAAAAAAACATTCTACCAGTTGCATAGAATCATTACCTGCAGGTGAACAGGTTATCTGTCCTGAAATAGAAAGCAGAGGAGGCATCTTAAATGGTTTATGTGTATAAATGGAAATTTTGCATGAAGGATCACAGTTGCTGCAACGATAAGAACTTGTGATCCCAGAAGGTGGCATACCTCCAGTGTTAAAACTATAAAAATGATGAGTGCGATGCAGCCCTGATAAAGAGATCAGCAAGAGGCTGAGAATTTATTTGACTCCTTACAGCCAGAAAAATAAAGTAATGATCCAGTAAACTCCCTGTTTCTGAAACTTTAGGCTACTCAGAGTTCATTTTAGTCTACGTCTTCCTTCAATTGCATCCACATAACTTTTTTTTTTTTACACTGTTAAGTTTTTGCCTGTGACTGTGTGTTCATTTGTCTTTCCTGTCAGCAAAATATCTCAAAGAGTGGATGAAACTCTCGGAAAGCCATTATTAGAGGCGCATTTACAACCGACTGCCTTTTGGAATCAGCCCAATTCAAGATGGCTGCCACAAATAATCAACTTTAGTCAACACAAAAGTGGTTGTACCACAGTCGGTTTGAAATATGCTGAGCTAAGATATGATGTGGTAGTAGCTGAGCGTCATCCCCAACACATCTTCTGAGAGCTAACACATGTTATGAGATCTAGTGCAGAACATTATCTGAATTTATAGAATTACGGGTTGGCTGCATGTTGGAGTAGCTCTGTTACATTCATTCTGAAATTTGCTTTTGGAAAGTTTTTTCTGCACGTACATCACCTTTTTTGAATGATTGTTTCCTCTGGTATCAGATACTGTGCAACTGGAAGGATTTTTAGCAATTGGAAGGACACTTGTTATGATGCATAAGCATAACCATAACAACAAGGTATTTTTTTACAACCGGGAGCTGCTGATTAACATCTCAAAAGCTCAAATAACACCTCATCTACAGCCACAAATATCAAATGAGTTGAAAAAGGAGGTGCTGTAGATGCATTTCCGTCTCCCTGCCGGCTGTGCTCGAGCTTGACCACTGAGATCCTGGAACTGGCAGGAAACATTGCTCATGACATCAAGGACCGGGATCATCCCCTGACACCTGCAGCTGGATGTCCGCAGTGACGAGGAGCTAGGCATGCTGCTGGGAGGAGTGACCATCGCTCAGGGAGGAGTTCTTCCCGGGGGAACTGAGAGGCCAGCCGAGTCTGGATGGATGGATCGGATGGCTTCTGCTGCCATTTTCTTTGGATCCACTGTGGGACGGACTTGACAAGAGATCCTTCTTGTCTACAGCCATCAGTATAGCATCTCTTAATGAAACAAGGAAAATGAGTTACGGGGTCGGTTCCGCACCTTCCATAGGACAGGCTGGAACGCGACTGCTAGCTCTCTCCAGCCAGAGAGGAAAAGGTGAGGCCGGCTCCGAAAGCCCCAACAGAGGGGACGGGTCGCGGCTGCTAGCCGTCTCCGAACAGGAAGATGTGTGCGGTCAGCTCCTCGAACAGGTCGTAAGACACATATTCCCTCGGTTGACACTCTTCCTCTGCAGAAGGGAAGAGGTTGAACTGGCACTGCTTCTCCTCCGTCGTCAAAAGGGCACAGGCTGGGCAGGAGGAGTGCGGGTCCATGGCTAGCCGAGCGTGGGATGCTCCCAGGCAGCCCTCGCAGATGGCGTGCAGGTCCGACGACAGGATAAAGCCCGAGTCGCACAAAGGGCAAGCCTTGATGGAGGTCTTGATAGACATGATGAAGAGTTTGGAGAAGTTCGTTGTGTTCTTAGCAAGCTGAAGAAAAACGGGAGCCGAGCGACAGTTCAGGTGCGGTTTTATAGCGGACCGGGCGGGGCCCACAACAGGTGGGTGTGGACTAGAAGTCTTCAGTGTTTTTGGCGCGAAGCGTGGGTAAACCCAATAGCGACAGCTTTAAAGGGCGGAGCTTACACGAAATAGAACAAGGATAATGACTTACACAACATTTAATTACACTTTGGGATTCAAAAAGTATTTTTGAATTTGAACTGAATTGAATTTACAAGATTTGATTCGTCGTCATGAGATGATCTCAGTCTTGGACTCTGGCATGAAAGGCGGCGGGCGATATGCATGAATGCTAAGCTTTTGATTCCTCTTTGCATTTTCATGTCTGACCTTGTGTTCACATCCATTTTCTGCCAAACATACATCACCACAGACCACCAACCATTGCTCCCTAATGTGTGTTTGATAAGGGATTTCTTTACTGATAAAAAACACTGTGAAGGGAAAGCACGAGGACAGAGAGCCCAGAATACAAACTGGAGTTTCACTGAATAGCTGAGTGCTGACGTAACTCGAAATGGTCAAAAGCAGTTTTTTTAAGAGAGGAAAAAAAAATGTTGGAAAGCTGTTGACTGACTACAGCTGTGTTCAAAAATGAGACATCCTGCACTAAATACTACAGTTTTATTACAGCTATAGGTGTTGTAATGGAAATGATTGAGGGAATCCTGGATTATTATTGTGCACACTGGTTCGTTCTTGGGAAAACAGACAACCTGAACAGATTCAGAGCAAAATCTTAGTTTGACGTTGGGTAAATATGTGAGAATCCAATAAACTGATGGATGAGTCTGGAACTAATCAGCTTTAGGCGGTGGTCGGGGGGAGAGACTAATTTTCTAATGTCTGCAACACATCTTTCATTATTTACTCAGTTACTTTGATCTTTGAAGGGCAAATTAAACGCTTCAAAGTGAGAGAGCCATCCATCCATCCATTATCGTAACCCGCTTCTTTCTTTTTGGGTTGTGGGGGGTCTCCAGTCCATCACATAGAGACAAACAAACATTCACTCTCTCTCATCCACACCTAGGGACAATTTAGAGTTACCAATCAGCCTAACATGCATGTTTTTGCGACCTCGCTGAGAGGCAACAGCTCTACCAACTGCACCACCGTGCCGCCCCAAAGTGAGATAATGAAAAGAAAAATGAAGAAGAAGAAAAGTGGATGAACAAAGTTGAACTGTAAGTTCATACTCTGCCAGCAGCTCGAGGTTTCGTTTTAATGATTTAAAGGTTGCTGGAATGATTGTCGACTAGATTTCTAGGAAATCTGATTTAATCAGTTCATAGTTTTCCTGGATGATTCTGCTTGGATAAAAATAAAAAAATAAAAAAAACAGCAGAGATTAAAAAAGAAACAGTTTTTAGATTAGGAAAATCAAAGCTGAATTTAATGTACAGTAGTTAAATAAACCCTTTTAAATGTTCACTTCACAAACACTGCAAAGAGTCATGAACTCTTTCTCAAAACGACCATCAATCATCCAGTTCAAACAACAAATTAAAACCACTTATTCTTCCCATTTTAGTTTAATACATTTGAGACTGAGTCTCTTAAACAACTGAAGTAAAAACCTTAAAAACAAGTAGATAAAGCAAATTAAGACTGTCTACTGAAATTTTCCCAAAGTTATTTTTCCTTATTAATAAAAGTGGAATACTGGAAGCTGAAAAACTGGGTGCATAAAACCCCCAAACCTTTCGCACGGCTACAACACAACAAATGTGAAGAATATCATTTTTGTCTTTTGCTGATCTCTTCAGAGGCCACTCTTGCAACACAAATGGCAGTGCATCTTAAACGAGGTCATATGGCCGGTGGTTTATTGCAACATCTCCTACTTTCTCCAAACCTGTGTCCATCTGCCTCCAGGGCTCAGCTCCAGCTGAGGCTCAGAGGGGACCGAGCTGCAGCTCCGAGAGGGGAACTGGAGGGGAGAGGTGACAAGGGGCATGAGTAACGCTCTACAACTGTGATGAGAAGTGACGTGAGGTAGATGGACACGAGTACTGTAGAACATACTGATCAGAAAAAGCTGCTCTGGATCCTGAAATAGAGCCAGCTGTCTGTTCTCATGGAGTAAATAAGTGGCTTAAAGAACAGGCAGAAGTGTAAGAGCTCATCTACAACAAATTACCTCACATTTCACACGCTGTGCAATCGTGTACGATTGATTCTCTAAAATAAGATTAAAATAAAAAAAATAACAGGCCTCATCTCCAAGGACTTCTCTGCTCCATATGCAAATGTTCAAACAGGGTAAAGTTTGCAACTTTCCCACAAAGTTGGCCGGATGATAAATTAGTCAGGATCATTACGTTCAGATGGGCCCCTTTAACTGCCGGGACTTTATCACAGAGAGAGGTGGACTGTGATTATTTTAACAACATACGTCAGAGAGAAGTGAACAGTGCACCGCTATCACATCTGTCTGCTGGGGAGTTTATTTCCCTGCTTGTGTGATCAGAGCACCGTGCTACAAGGTGGAACTGCCGGTGCAAAAACTTTTTTTTTTCCTTTAAAGACTGGAAAACAGTTTGTTTTGAAAATGGAAAATTTAAGGATAAAAGTCTGATTTATGGATGATTACTTAAAGTCTCAATTCAGTTTGGTTGGTATTTCTGGTCTTTCCCCACTTCAGTGCAACTCAAGTAAACAATGATTTCTATGAGCAAGCTGTCATTTTCTTTTTTCTATAACAAAACGTTCCTTCATCCAAATAAGGGTACCACTTTATAGTAAGACTCCCCATATAGATGGCTATTATATAGGTTATTAATTCCTCTAATAAACACTCTGTACATCATTAATCACTGCTTATGCATTAATTAAGGGTGAGAAATAGACAAAACTGACCAGCTTCTTGCCAAATAGTGAGCCAAATCATATTTCATCTAGAGTTGTTATGTTAAACATTTCAGATTAAGTTACTACCTTGTCAGCACAATAAGTATTTAGATATAATATTGTACATCATCACTGCATTATATGTACAACTATAAATATATTTTAGTTATATATCATATTATAGTTATTTGTTTTTCTTAGTTCTGTTTTTCTTCTACATTTTATTGTTGGATGTAACCGGCACCCTGTACATACCGTAATTTCGTTCCACAACATGTAATGCTAACGACAATAAAGAAACTCTGACTCTGACACATACTTATAATGCAGTGATAATGTACAATAGTATATGATAAAAATGGATTTACAAATGCTTACAAGACAGTAACTTAGTCTGAAATGTTTAATACAACAACTCTAGATTAAATATGTGGCAGATTAAGAAACTGGTCAGTTCTGTCTCTTTTTCATCCTTAATTAATGCATAATAAGCAGTGATTAATGATTTATAAAGTGTTTATAGAAAAGTTAATAACCTATTTATTAGCCATCTATAAGGGGAGCCTTATTGTAAAGTGGTACCCATGTCTGTGCTTTGCTCCAAGGCAGCTGCAGAAAGTTGTTGCCACCTAGTGATGAAATGTAAATTAACATGTCTTCCAAGGGGAAGATGTTCATGATTTTCTTCTAAGCAGCATCTTTATTTATATCAAACTGTATAGTTAAAAACCACAGCCTCATGACTGCAAAATGACATATCTTTGAAAAACATCAAAGTATATTTGTGAAAGAATGACGGCTACAAGACTGAAACTAATTTTCATTAAACCTTTACAGTCTCAATTAGTCATGAGGACTCATTTACAAGAGAGACTTGTTTTAAATGTACACACAACAATAAAAAGCCATAAATTAAAACTGTTATTTTGTCTGGGGTCATTTTTATCATAAACCAGTTGTTTTTTTTTTTTTCAAAGTAGCCCATTACCATTAATTTTTAAAAGGAGTAAAATTTCACAATAACTAAATTTGAATATGTCTTTAAACTGTACTGTATTGGGTTTATATTGTACCTGTTTATTTTCTTCGCATATATAATACGCTTGCAAAATCACTTTGTGAATATACTTAAAAAAAAAAAAAACACTAACTGCTGTTACACTGTAACACAACTCAACCATCTGACAACAACCTACATATATCAGCTGCTTAACACTGGAAATGTATAAGATTTATTATTATGACCTTTTAAGAAAATGTGATTTATTAAAGATACCATAATATACCCGCTACCCTAAAAATCAGGTTGAACGACACAATCATAAAAAGTCAAGACTGTATAGAAGCCAAGAGGATGATTGTGTTATGTTGAAGGAGACGACAGATAGTTTTTGTGAATTGCTGAGGGTTTGTGTCAACTGCTCCTGTTTGTGTTCGGCTCCGACTGCCTCACACAGCTGAAACCTTGATCCATAAGCTGTTGCTCCAGTTCTTTTTTTCTCCACCGGTGGACCTTGATAGGTCAAAGCTGTATAACTGAATCAATGAAGCACCAGCAGGGATCTTATCCATCACATCCTGTCCACTTAAACATCTTCAGTCCCAACAACTGGCACGTTGTCTTCAGTGAGGTTGAACATTTCTCAGACAGTTAGTTGAAAGATCTTTCAGGGGTTGGCCACTTAGTCCACCAGCCTCAGACTCATGAGGGTCTTGAAGAGTTTCTGGCCTGGTGGTGTTGGCGCCCATTAAACCATCTACTCCTAACTCATTGACAACATCTGCCACGTCCGTTTGTCCTGGCTCGTGAGGTCAGGAAAATTTATTTAGCTTTATGTATCTGACAAATTAACCTCACTTAAAATTGATTTCCTTAAACTTTAAACACAAGTATAAATAAAAACTAAACTTATTTTCATGAAATACACTTGGGAAATATTTTATTGATCATGTTATACAGTAAAGGTATCCTCTTACAAGGAGCATTCTGTAATATCAGAGCATTTGATAACAAAACCTTGAAATGCAATCCACTTGGATAGAAACACCACTGTGGCACAAACATAAAAGCTGAGCTCACAGCAGTTACGCCATGTATTCTGGTCTAATGATAGAATAGAAATGGAAACAGCTGGATCAGCATTTTGCACACGGAGAGAATAACTATATGTGAAAGGGACAAGAAAAAGTTAAGGCTGTGCATCAACATTACATATTCCCGCTGATTAATAAAAGGCTGTAACATAGTTCTTATGTGAAAAATAAATACTGTAATTCACTTTGGGGAATACATACAACAATAGTTAGAGGCCTTTTATTGTGTCAATTTGTGAAGACACAGCTCTGAAATTGATTACGCTGCTCAGATGAAACCGTAGCAAAAACTAGCCTTACAGAATAACTCATTATCTCAAAAGAGTGAACATGAAACTTAATTAAAAAAAGAGTTTAAGAAGTCTCAGAGCAGCTTACTTTGTTTTGTACATGAAACAAGACAGGAGTGGACAGACGTTTTCTTTTGAGTGAACTGATCAGTAATCTGTGTGAAACTAGAACTTCCTGTTTGTGGTTGGATGCAGACGCCTCTTTAGACCCACTGAGGAAGTGGAAGAACTGTGATGTCACTGTGGGTTAGATCTCCAAAGTGAGCTGTCCTTTACTCTGGATGATCCTCATGATGGACTGGACCACCTCAGATGTGGTGCCCTGACCTCCCAGATCCGCTGTGTGCAACTGTAAGAACAACAACAACATGAAGCTGACAAACACGGTCCAAGTAAAATATTCAAACACACTGGAAGATAATACAAAAATTAAATAAAAATAAAATTAGCAACGTGGAATGAGATTTTAGGTCATACTTAAAAAGCTAGACTGAAACCATAATCAGGTTGGGAAAAAAAAAAAGACCATCTCAAGAAACAATATGACTTTAAGCAACTTGCTGCAAATGATAAGAGTTTTGAAATTAACTTCCTGAAACTGAAGCTCATACATATACAACCTGACAGAGCTGTGTGACTGTATACAGAAACTATGCTGCTTTGTGAGAATGCAATGTACTTCCTACTAGGAAGCATGCTACAGACACATGTAATCTTGCATCAAAAATGAAATGGCCTACTATCTTTAGGACTGCTTGACAAGTGCGTGCACAGGCCGGTCAGACATAGACTCACCCTAGTTTCATTCATTGTGGTGAGAACTGCATTCCTGATCAAGTTTGCATAATCATAAAGGCTGAGAAGGTACAAAAAAAATTATATTAGAATAACGCCATGGTAAGATTAAATCTACACACTGAAAATAAAAGCTTACTTGAGGTGGTCTAGCATCATGCAGCTGGCTAGCAGCATGGCAGTGGGATTAGCAATGTTCTTGCCAGCGATGCTTTTCCCTGTATTCCTCGTAGCCTTAAATCCAGAAACATGTAAGAGTTTATGTTTTTTATTTTTTGTTTTACAAATAAAATAGAGCAAAGCATCCCACCTATGTGTAGTCACTCACTGTTTCAAATACGTAGTCACTCACTGTTTCAAATAATTTATTTTTTGTTTTGCAAATAAAATAGAGCTAAGCATCCCACCAATGTGTCACTCACTGTTTCAAATACGGCGTAGTCACGGCCATAATTGGCACCAGGCACAAGGCCAGGACCCCCCACCAGACCGGCACAAACGTTGCTGACAACATTTCCGTACAGATTAGGCATCACCATTACGTCGAACTGCTGAGGTTTGGACACAAGCTAAAAACACAATCAAACAATGGCATGTTACTAATTAATACATTCAAACATTTGCAAACATTTCCCTAATTCATTATCATTGTCTCAACCAGAACATAAATATGAGGGAGGGCTGATGGAATAGAAATGATCTTGATGAGCAAGAAAAAAAAAAAAAAACAGAGGTAAAGGCAGAGTCAGAACAAGATTAGCATGTTTTTAACAGGTTTGACAGAAAAGTTACATCAGTTTCATGTCATTTAAACACTTTCTGTTCAGCCTGCTACACTTTTTTTTAATATCATTGTCATGTAAGAAATAATTGAGGGGCAAACAGTTTGGATTCATTCACTGCTGTTACGCATCTAAACTGGTAAGGGAGGTAGTCACTGAGTTGAGATGGTATGTATGTGTGACATCATGGGTGGCAAGTTCAAAGCTACACTCTGAAGGTCTCACTGGACTGTGACTGCTCATGACTAGTTGAAAAACAGCGTTCACAGGGGAGACTCCAGAATATCTTGCGACGTTCTTAATTTCCTTGCTTGAGGCCCGACGGCAGTTTTCACGCTTGAATTTAGAACGCTTTCAAATTGCGTGAGACATTTTCTTCTAAAAACTGTTGCGACATCATCGCAGGTGTCTCAAAGATTCTTCTCTATTCTGTCACAGACATCTCCAACTCATCTCACAAGCACAACATCTGCATTTAACACCTGCAAGGACACTCCTCCAACAGAAAACATGTCCAAGTAAAAAATATATAAAATCCCAACAATGATAAACAACAATAATAAAAAAGTCCTCGTATGAATTTTAAAAATATACTCTCGTAGATTCAATCATAAATGTGGGGGCAACTGCAGAATAGAGTATGATATTTTTTCAGGGGTCCCGTAGGTCATGGGATTCCTGCAGGATTCTGGCAGGACAGGAGTCAACTTTAATATAACTCACATGATTGGGATGGGACAGGACAAAAAGTTAACGGGACCAGACAGGAGCGGGAACCAACCAATACGACATAAAATACAATTAAATTCAATTTTTAAAAAATACTTTGAACAGGCGCCACCATTTTGCAGATTTCTTTCAATAAACCTTCACTCTGGAACACCAGACTCCTCCAGTCTGTAAATGATGCTCTGAAGTCTGCAAAGCTGCACGACATCCTGTTTCACCGAAACCAGCTCGTTACTGTGAACTACAGTATACAGTATATCGTCCAATGTACAGTATAAGAATGCCTTTAAGAATTTTTATTCCTCGAGTTCTCTCGCTTGGTAGTTTTTTTTTTAATCAATTTGAAACATGACAGTAAAGTCACTGTTTATAGGAAACAATTGCTCAATGAGTTAGTAAAACACATCTTTATATGTTATGCTTGGGTTCATGGTGTGACCCATGTACTGTTGTTTTTTTATTTTTTTGTTGTTACTATAACTGACCTCCAGAAGAGCTAGAAACAAGGACTCAGCAGCTGATCCTCTGTGGAAAAACTATAAGAACCACACATTTCATTTTTTTCATTTAAGAAACTGGTTCAGATGACATAACCATTTTTGTTGTTATCTACCTGGATTATTAAGCTTACAAACTTTTATAGGGACTACAGGCCATTCCTGTTTTGTAAGCCATGCACATGGCGATATGCTGTGCTTTTTAAAATGTGGCTGCTCAAAACCAGACCTATAGCTCGCTAGTCTCCAACACTCAGAATTAGAAAGTACCAAAAAATGTGCTAATTTCTCATATTTTTGCCAACAATTTTGAGTCACCATCTCTCAGCCCGGTGAAAGAGTACCTTATGAGACTGAGGTCACTTTGCTGGTTTCATGCGTGTAAACACACATCATTGCTGGTGGTGGCATGAGTGACTGATTCATGTGTGAACAACAGAATCGAGCTTAAAGAAAGACTCGTCTTTGTGGTCACATGCAAAAACCTTCCATTTTGCACATTTTGCATACCAGGCAAAAATCAAAATAAACAATACAATCTACCTGCTGCACGGGGCATACTCTGAAATGGACAGTGGTGAGTGGGAGTGGTGCAGTGAGAATCATGTTCTTTGTTTTATCCAGCACTTTTACTGCCATCCAACTTCATTACAAGCTAACGGAGAAAGGTGGACCCATGCTTGATGAGATGAACCACAGACCACCTCATAAAGCATGAATAGATAAGTAGGCATTACACTGGACTTCCTGGTGACTACTGCAAAGACGATCTTTGATAAGCTACTTTCTATCTATGAACAACATCCAGCACGGTCTGTGTAGCTCAGCCGCCGGACACATGAGTGGCTTCAGTGACAGATTTCCACCCTAAACCTGCTCAAACTAATTCTTCCTGTCTTCATACAACAATTTTTTTTTAAATCAAAGAAACCATCACTTCCTTAATTTGCATTATTTTAAGCTTTAACACTCACATTTCATATATTTTAAACATACAAGCTGTACTGCCTGAAAACAAACAAAACCTTCACATGTGCTTAGATGCATCTTTAGCTGCAGATTCAAATCATAAGCAGATGTGGCTGAATATTCAACTTGTATATAGTAGGTATTTATACAGCTTAAATGTTTTGTGCCTACAGATAGGCTCAACTTTATGTTTTCCATTTGTTCCATGGGCTAAATTTGCTTCGTGCACCGTGTGTTATACTTGCAGTAAATTTAATCCAGACGTTTGCATTTACCAAGAATCAGTTCTGAATGTCTACAAGTTATCACCTGCATGGTGGTGTTGTCCACAATCATGCAGTCAAATGTGATATCCGGGTATCCAGCAGCCACCTCTCTGCAGCACTGCAGGAACAATCCATCACCGAGTTTCCTGTGGAGGAGAATACAAACGCCACTCAATGTTTCCACCAAAGCAATCACACACATTATATAAGACTTACTAGGCCAGACTGCGCAGGAAGGTGACATTTGCCTCAAAGTAACTTACATGATGTTAGCTTTATGCACAGCGGTGACCCTGCGGCGACCCTTCTCCCTGGCAAGCTGGAACGCATACTCAGCAATCCTGAGGGAATTGTTCCTGGTGATGATCTTCAGACTCTCTACCACCCCTGACACATTCTGTAACAAAAGACTCAAAACATTAAATACTTTGCACCAGCTACAGTTCTACAGCTGCAACTTAAAGAGCAAAAATTAAACTTGAAACAACAATAAGATTGTTTAGCAAAAACCCCAGATGTTGGCTTTTGACACTAATTGACCATTAACTGTAGTAACGGTGCTTGGAGCTATTTTTCCGACAGCATGTGAGACTCTAGAGCTGCTTCTCTTTCTTATTTGTTGTGCAAGTAACGTCACAATCCAACAACATATCAATTCTCAACTGTATTTCACAAATAAAACTTTTTCTGTGTTGAGTGGAATCACATTAGTCAGTTTAATGATGTCACTATTGGACATCAATAGATTCTGCACATTTATTTTAAAATTCCCTACATCACATTTCAAAACTGAACAAAAAGGTTAGAAAGTGGTCTATACAGGACAAAAGGAAAAAGCATTCATTTTAGGACAGAGTATTATTGATCTTTTTTGGCCTGACCTCGTGCTCCAGGCTGCTGTATTCTCCTTCTGTGTTCTCCCTGATGATCATGATGTCAATGTTCTTGTGACGAGTCTGGACTCCAGGGAGGGACTGGCAGTGCATCACATTGGCGTACAGATCTAAGCTTGTGCTTTTAAAGGTGAGAAACCATGGGCAAAACAATCACAAAGGACCAAATTAAATAAGAAACATGAACTATCTGACAAAAAGAAAACTCTGTTGAGGAAATGGAAAGTTTCAATAAACACTAACCGTAGGAGATTATTTCTGGATTTCACAGATGGAGGCATGGTATGTTTGGTTTCTATGTTGCCTATCAAGGGAGTAAAGAAATTCTGCTGTCAGTGTGCTTTATCATGGTCCTACTTTAACTGCTCTGCTACTCACAGATCTTGCATCCTATATTCCCATGCTCTGACTGTGACATAAACAAACAAATAAAATAGTTTAACTCACCTTTAAGGGCAACTCCATTACGGCGGATGGCAGTAATTGCATTATTGATATCATCCTCTGTCTCCAAGGCAGAGTTGACATGAACCACCTCAAAGTCCACAGGGACACAGCTGAACCTACAAGTATGATTATAAACAACAGAGAGAGTTGTCACCAGTTTGTAGTTGATTTTGAACAGATCTCAGTTTAAAGCTATCCAACCTGAAAACCTCTCTGACATGATTGAGAAGCTCTGGGCCAATTCCATCTCCAGGTATGAGGGTCACAGTATGTTTGCCTCCATACTTTGCAGGAGGGGGCTGTAAACAACACAATAACAGATGTTTTAATGTGTAGTGAAAAGGCAACTCTGTTGGGTTTGCAACTTTCACTCAATATTCTGCATCAGTCTACACACGTTTTAGTTAGCTTATTCTAACGTTAAATATTTTTGTACAAACTGGATTCCAAAAAAGTTGGGACACTAAACAAATTGTGAATAAAAAATGAATGCAATGATGTGGAAATGGCAAATGTCAATATTTTATTCGTCATAGAACATAGATGACAGATCAAAAGTTTAATCTGAGCAAATGTAACATTTTAAAAGAAAAATATGATGATTAAAAAATTCACAGTGTCAACAAATCCCAAAAAAGTTGGGACAAGTAGCAATAAGTGGCTGGAAAAAGGAAA
>JARVLU010000103.1:20446472-20459064 GCA_031762415.1 Simpsonichthys santanae | reverse complement strand
TAAGGAAGAAATCATGTTAAACAATATCCTTTTAATTTAAAGTTAACTTACATGTTTAGGGCAAACTGAAATATACATGATGCTTGAAGATGTAACAAAGAATTTTCAATCAAGAACGACTAAAATTAAACTCTTGGTGGTGGTACAGGGACACAACAGTTTCAATACCAATTAAACTTTTAATATTTCTCAGTGAGACAAAAATCCTCCTGCTTGTATTGAAAACTGTTGCTGTTCTAAATAAGATTGCAAGATTTTAATTCATTTACATACTTGATATTTCAGTTGTAGACAAAGTTATCAGATCAATACCTCTGTTGAAAAGTTTCACATAATCAAGCTTTAGGTTCTAAACCATGCCAGTTTTTCATTCCGTATTAACATGTATAGAGCAATTAGCTGATGGTCTAAACAGTTAACACATTTCTACTTGTAAAATATTCATCCTGTGTTTTTTAGAATGAACGATGAGTCTCGGCAACTGTTTGAGGAGCTCGGGAGCACAGCGGTGAAGGAGTTGGCCTTTAGAGACAGCTGGGTGTTTGTTGGAGCTAAGGGTATTGAGAATAAGAGTCCCTTTGAGCAGGTAGGTAACAACTGTAGTGTGACACATTAAACGTCAACTCTAGGTAAAGATGTTCTCTTGGGTTCTATTTCCATCCCACTGTCTGCATGTTAGGATTTTCACATTTCCTGACGTTGTATTGCCTAGCACTACTGTTATTGGCTTAAAGAATTAATTATTCAGAAATGGTAATTGTAGCCACGTCCTTCTCCAGCTCTGAAATGAAGATTTGAAAATGGATCTGACTGACAAAGACGTTGATATTAAACAGAAACTAACAGTAGAGTTCATCTGCAGAAGATGATGTGATTGTGATCTGTAGTCAAAAATATCTTCACATTGGCGTTATATAAATTCTAATGTAATGACTTCAATGAGCATAAAACATGCAATCAGACTAATCCATGGGTCATGGACTGCTCCTCTGTTTTTTTTTTTTGGGTTCCACAGGGCTCTATTTAAGGTCCCCTGTTTTTCTCCCTTTACCTGCTTCCTTTGGGATCAATCCTCAGAAAGCATGGGACCTGTTTTTCACTGCTGTGTGGATGATAAATCTATATGTCACTAAAAAAGAAAGATGCCACTTCTGTTGTGTCTTGAAGAGATCAAAACCTTTATGTCTTTAAACTTTTTAAATTTTAATGAAAGAAAAATGGAAGTGATGGTGTTTGGTCCTATTGGCTCCTGTGAACCTTGCCCTGTTGATCTGCGTCTTCTGGCACCACATGAAAAGAAAACAGTTTCTAACTTGGGTTTTAAAATGGACAGTCATATTAAATTAGATTCCCAGATTGGTCAAGACCAGTTATTATCATCTCAGACAGTAATCCATGCCTTTGTCACATCTCGGCTGGATTACTGCAACGCTGTTTACCTTGAAGTCAGCTAGTTCTCCCTCACACGTCTCCACTTGGTCCAGAACGCTGCTGCTCGGCTTCTAACTGGAGTTCAAAAGAGGGAGCACATCACCCCCACTCTGGCTTCACTCCACTGGCTGCCTGTTCATTTTAGAGTTCATTTTAAATTTTATTTGTTTTCTAAAGTTTAAACGGTCTTGTCCCATCCTACTTCTCTGAGCTGCTTCACCCATACTCTACTACTCGGTGCCTCAGATCAGCTGCTCCTGCGGATGCTGAGGTCCAAACAGAGGCTCAGAGAGGACAGATCTTTTTCTGTTGCTGCTCCAAGACTGTGGAACGATCTCCCTCTTCTCATCAGATGAACCCCTGCACTGTTTATTTTTAAAATTCTTTTTAAAACACATTTTTACTCCCTGGCTTTTAGCACAGACTGAAATTTGCTCTGCACTGTTTTTATATTGATCTTAATGTTTTAACAGCAGTTTTATTTTATTTTGTATGTGTTTAAACGTTCTTGATTTTAATTGTACAGCACTTTGTTGCAGCTGTGGTTGTTTTAAAGGACTTTGTAAATATGTAATAATAATTTATGACTATAAACAGGCTTCTTTTGTCTAGAAACTTTAGTAGTTGGCACAAACTTTATTCAGCTAAGACTTCACTTTGAGCTTTCTAAAGTAAATCTGGAAAAATGTTTTCAAAGTTGGATATAGTTGAGTAATTTTTATTTTTATTTTTTTTTGCTTTGTGTGTTTTTTTAACACTTAATAATTTGTAAGATAATTGTTATTTTGAAAACTCCTGTTTTATACATTGGGTAGCTGTAGACTATTGTAAAGCAAATAATTTACAAGTAAAGTTTGAACCAGATTTCAATCAGTCTACTATACTTGAAAGCATTTGGTTTTAGTTGCTTTTGTGTCATGAATGCATGATGTCAATGTCTTACATTAACATCAGTCCTGTTCACCTGTTTGTGTTCCCGTTAGCGTATGAAGAACAGTAAAAACAGCAACAAGTATGAAGGCTGGCCCGAGTCCCTGGAGATGGACGGCTGCATTCCCCTGCGGCCGCCTCTTGAAGGGTAATTCTGCCTCAGAACGACTCGCACGACGTCACAGCAACACTTGGAAGAATCAACAGGGGGAAAACATAGGATGGTTGTTGCCAGGAGCTTCTAAACTGCTGAAACTGTAAAAGAGCTGCAGGAGCCACAAACATTTTGTTGTCTCTGTCGTGGTTGAGAAATGAACTGAATCCAGGGAACTGACTTGTAGACGATCTTGAACTAAACATCCTGAGCTGCTTTGGAGTAAAAGGAATCTTTAAGAAACAAATATTATCAAGAGGACGTCTTAAAGGTTCAAACTTTTGATGACCAAAGTGTAACTCTGACAAGTGAATAAATACTGGTGAAATACATCTTCCATATCCGTTACATAATTATTATTTTTTTCTCTTTTTGTTGCATGTTTGTGTTTATTCAGAGCTTGATCAACTGGAATACACTGAATGCTTGTACTACAGACTGATTAATGAAATAGTTTAGCCCCCTAAAGACAAATATTTGTTTGAATACTTTCATCTAATTTAATCTGTAAAGATATTTAAATAATGCATTCTGCCTTGAGATGAACTGCCATCATATTCATGGAACTTGAAGCAGATGTTGCTTATATGGTTACAGGTTTCTGTTTGCCTTAGTCCACCTATTTATCGTTCACATTTCAATACAGAAGATGTTTTAATCTTGTTGGTTCGCCTCAAACAGCTTTCATGTTGTCTCAGGTCTGCAAGCGTATTTTCACTCAGTGCTATGTTTAAAGATGCAATCTCAAAAAATGCAGTGTGCACGTGCAGTGTGTAGGTTTTTTTTTTTATGATGAATGTATTCACTTGGCCTCCTGTAGGGATTTTGCATAAAACAGTGTGACCAAATTATTTTATCTGTGCTACTATGAAGATTTAAATTATTTTAGCTGGAAACCTATTAAATTACACAAAATATTGACAAATAGGAGTGTCAAATATTAGTGTTTATTTATTCAGGTAAGGCCTGGAGGATTTTGGTGCCACCAGGGGGCGAAACGAGTTTCAGTCTCATGGGGGTGACTCGGTTCATTTTGTTCATGATATTTGCTTTTCCAAACCACATGTTCATGTAGGAATAAATGCAGTTTGAAACTGATTCACCGTTCCGTTTATTTTATGTACATAGTGCTAATTCAGAGCAAAGGTCATTTCAGGGTACTGTAATTACTGTACAGCAAACTGGTCCAATTCAGTTCATCTAGATGAAATCAAAATCCAACCCACTTAAAATTCAAATCCACCTGTATACTGTAATGTTTTATTTTGCATAATTTGATACAATACATCACAAGTTGTTTTTACAAATGTGCTTCATTTATTGAGGTGTAATTTTTTTTAGGTACACAATTATATGTGGGTTGTGGTCTGGATTTTGACTTGAACAAAACAACTTGGTTTTTCTACTTTGTCCTTTCATTTGACTCTGGAGTACTTTACAGAGATGTTTGTGGTCATCTATTGAGTGCTTACATGCTGAATGGCCAGAGAACAAACCCAAATCATCAACCTTCCACCGCCATTGTGGTGAGTTGGCTTGTGTTTGTTCTGATGTGTGGCTTTATTAAAACTGTGGGCAGTGCATTAAAGCCAAGCATCTTCACTTTGGTTTCATCTGCCCAAATCATGTTGCTTCAGAAGATTACTGGTTTGCTTGAATTAACTTTTTTCAAATCTAAACTCTTCTGTTATTATTTCAAAATAAATTTATTTCTTTTGGCAACCTTAAAACCACTTTACTGTATTGTATTTTTTTTTTCTGTAATCCAAAAATTAAATCACTTTTGAGGAATAACCTCTTCAAACACACAAACAGGTAAAACTACTGCAATTGTTTGGACTGTACCGACTACAGTACGACCTGAAAGAACAATGTCATGGTCTGTGGGGTTCAAGACACCTAATGTTATCAGTGGCGTAGTCTTTCCTTTTTAACGTTGGCCAATGTGTCAAACAACTCAAGGTTATCTGACCACTGAGGGTTTGTCAGGCTACATGGTCATGTCGTCTTTGGTTGTGTAGCTACAACACTCAACCTGAATATGACTGTTTAGGTACAGTACCCAGACAGTAAAATATGATTGAATCAACGTTGAAATATAGGCAGAAATAGTAAATCAATGTTGAAGCCTGACATTGAAATTACACAGAAAGTGGTCGGTGACTTACACGTTGAATCAACATTAGGTTTACAACCTAAACAGATACTACATTAGTATTGATTCAACCATCATCTAAATGCTAATCTACATTTACATTTGTGCTGATTTTATATTGAATCAAAGTTAAGGAATCAATATTGATTCTTGTACATTTGACATTAAAATATTCAATTTTAAAAAAAAACATTTACTCTGAGAAGCCCATTATAAAAGTTTTTTTTTTTTTTTAATCAAATACTGTAGTTTCTGCTGATAGGTCTACATAATAACACGTTTCTTCATCTAGTATTGATGTTAAACACAATATTATTGGGTATTATGTCATTCAAAATTATCTTACGTTATGTTTCCAAAAATGTGTGAACACAAAAATGACAACATGGCATTAATATTAAATTTCATTTAGGAAAACAGTCATAGGTCAAGACAGCCAGCAACTTGTCCCTGAGTAACAGGTGTGAGTGACATGGTGACAAATATTGTTTGTGATTACAGTTGACACAATATGCCTTCTCAGTGATTAAAAAAAAACAGATAAGGCAATTGTAGCACACTGTCAGAGGACTGAAAGTGTCACCATAGCTTTGAGATCTTTAAAAAAAATATTTCTGTCAAGAGGGTGGGGATCGTACTGTCACTGTTATCAATGACCAGGTAAGGGTGTCCACAGTACCAAAGTGAAGTAAAAAAGAAATGCCAACCTCATTCCACTGACATGTTAGACAAAAACAAATTGGGGTCCACAGGCCAATAGTGGTCAATTTGGTTGTCAACATGAACGCATTTGAGAATGAGAACCACTGCTCTACCACTGATCTAAACCTCATATTGCTCTATGAACGCTGTAAATATTCTATGGTACCGTAAATGCAGAGGACACATACAGGATATCTGGCTAAAGCTCAGTGCAGTATGTGCAGCGACACAAAACAGAGGGAAGCCCATATACCGTATTTTTCACCCTACAAGTCATGTTTTTTTTTTTTGTTTTTTTTTTTTCTTCATAATTTGTATGCCCTGCGACTTATAGGCTTAAGTGATGCACTTATGGATATTTTGCCCATATTTATAAACTAATTTTTGGCTGAGATATGACCGTTTTTCATTCATTCTGACTGAAAAAAAATTAACACTACCATTTTCAGTTGCTAAATGGCAATCAAATAGTAAGGCATGCCATTGTTTCATGTAATAAGTCGTGGCTATTAATGGCAAATTCAAGAAAGTTTAAGACAAAAACAACTGGACTTTATTATGCTTTACACTTTGTAATTGTTTTGAACTCACCAGCTATTAATGACACAATCATCAAATGAATACATTTAGCAAGTAATGGTACTTTTATTACTTTAAGTATTTTCAAAAGCAAGTACTTGTTTGCTTTTACTTAAGTAAAAACATTAATGTGGTACTTCTACTTTTAGAGTACATTTTTGTCTGTTTATTTGTACTTTACAGTGTTTGTGTACTTTCTCCACCAGTGGTCAAATCAGCTGCATTTCACTGCAACGCCCACAGCAAAATGCAGCTAATTTGACCATTAAAGTGAATTTATTAAGTAAAATTAAACTGAGACACACCTTTGCTATAATTTCGAGCAAACAAATATCTTCCATGGATTTGTCAGTTTGCTGTGAGGAGCAGCCAATCAGGCGTCAAGGTCTGCTCACGAGCCGCCCTAGTCCCACCCACTGAGTTTGACGAGTGACACTGACAGTAATTTGTACCACACTACCCTCTAGTGGCCATATATGCTAACTGACGTTGTTTTACGTCCTCGAGAGGATGTCGAGCTCAACTGTCAGGCAGCGCGCGCTGCCAGTATGCACGCGAACCTGCGGTTGGAGTCGCCTGTTGTAAATGATGTACATAAGTTGCTGATATTTTCGGGAACCCCATGAATGACCGACGGCACAACTCGGAACCTACCGAGCGAGCAGCTTGTGGGGAGAAGCGGAAACCGACGACGAGCGTCGTCCGAGCTGGAAACACCTGCCCGGCTGTCTGTCTCACAACAAGCCGAGGCTCGACGACTCGGATGGCGGTTTGAGAGCCGCTAACACCGCGGACAGACTACAATAGAAAAGAAGCAGACGAACCCGCGCTCTTGTTTTTATTTATTTATTTATTTTTAAAAGAATGCTATCGTTTAATAACGTGCCTGAATCGTTTCAGAAAGGGTCGGAATCGAGGGGAAATAAGCGTTACACTTGTAAATAAGCAGCAAGAAAAAAAAAATACAGTTTACATCATGCTGAGCTGCTGTCACATAAAATCATCGAGGGACTGACGAGGCACGACCTTCATTGCATATGGGTGAGTGCTTTTGTTATTTTCCATTACAACGTGAAGTAGCAATTTGTGAAACGATAGCTCGGCATTTCATTGTGTTGCGTTTGTGTGGGAATTCCGAGCGCTCTCTTCAGCTATCTTCTATTTACTAATAAATCTGAAACATATGCAGAGCTAACACTGACGTGCAGGTGGGGGGCTGGGGGGTGAGTCAGGCCCTCAGATACCAAGAGTTAGCCCATCACTTGCATGATGTGAACTTGCTCATACGTCATGGGATGCTGTCAGTTGCCTCAACCCCCCCCCCCCCCCTTAACGTTGAGGTGTGTGCCTCCTGCACTGTGTTCCTACAGTCAGTCATAGCCAATGGCTGTGCTTGCTGCCTGCCTATACTGTGCAGGTTGTAACTTGTAACCTAGAAACAACCATCCATCCATTAGCGTTTTACCCACTTCTTCCTTTTTTGGGTTGCGGGGGTCACTGGTGCCCATGTCCAGCCATCAGTGTGCCAGAGGTGGGGGACATCCTGGACAGGTCTCCAACCCATCACAGGGCCACATAGAGACAAACGAGACAACCAACCATTCACTCTCTCACTCACACCTAGAGACAATTTAGAGTTACCAGTTAGCCATATGCATGCCTTGAATCATCATCCAAGGGGCAATTTCACAATATTTGCCCTCAAACACCACTTACAACATTTTTATTTACACAATTTATTTATGATAAACTATGTGTGAAGTCATTGAAACAAAACTACAGTAAGTGTCATGGTTGTGAAATGGAGGTGGACCTATGATCCATTAGGGTTTTGCATTTTTTTAAATTTCAAACCATATTCACTAGTGAACAGGAGCAAACGCAGACACGAATGGTGGCAACAAGGAACTAATACTGTAGTAACAGCTGTGTTAACGAGCAGATGAGCTCCAGGTGTGTGACAGAGTTTTGACCTTTTTTACAGATACGATTGTGCACGCTCGATGTCAGTATTTTGCGATGCATTGTGGTCTAGATGGGTTCATGTTTGCTTTTAGCTCTTTAACATCTAATCAAATATGTGTTGTTTGTGTAAATCTGTTATTATCACAAGATTTGACCATTATCCATCCATCCATTACCTTTTACCTGCTTCTTCCATTTTGGGTCACGGGGGTCGCCGGTGCCCATGTCCAGCAGTCATTGTGCGAGAGGCGGGGTACACCTCGGACGGGTCGCAAGTCCATCACAGGGACACACTAACGTGCATGTTTTTGGTCTGTGAGAGGAAACCGGAGTACCCGGAGAAAACCCATGCATGCACGGAGAGAACATGCAAACTCCACTCAGAAAGACCCCCGGACCAGGATTTGAACCAGGGACCTGCTCGGTGAGAGGCAGCAGCTCTACCAGTTGTACCATGGTGCTGCCCCTGATTTGACCATTATATGACAAAAAAATTATTACAAATTATTCTTAAGCTTGGCATTTATTTGTATCAACGGTTGGTGTGGATCCACACTTACCAGTAGTCTTAACAGTGTTCATATCTACCTGTACCTGCGGTTATTCTAACACAAAGCAACACTGCACATTGAAGACATTTAGGTCAAGGCTTCTTTATTGTCGTTCTCATCCCTAGAAATGTTTGTGTTTATTTACGTATTTATAAGCTCAAGTACTTTTTATTCAACTTTTCTAAAAGTTGTACTCCAAATTGCTAAACATCTGTGTTTTTAATCATGCAAACAAATTGAGGGGCTCAGTTGTAAAGGTCTTAATTCACATCGGTAATATGAAAACCTTATCATTGGCTGATTAGGAGATTGTTCTCTCACCTGGGGAGGAATTCTTCTCATCTGGATGGTTGTGCCCACATAGGGTGGATGAAAGTGAACTAAAACTAGGGCTTGGATAATACACAAGCAGTATTCTGTCTCAGTGAATAGTACAGTGTTTGTGCTGCTACCTACACTCCAGTCTCACATGCTTGACCTGGATTGGACAAAAGTCCTTGTGTTTTGAGCCTTTGGTGTCCCTAATCGGAAGATAACAAATCATTGTGTGTTTTAGTCAAGTAGCCAGCGTTTGATACTTTTCTTTCCGGCTCTAAAAGCATCAAACATGGAAGCAACATGTGCCCGCCCCAACTAATTTTTGTTTCTGAGGAAAAGGAAATACAGTTTAGTTTTAGTTATGTCTTTTTTTTTTTTTTTTTTTTAGTTCATGCTGATCTAAAACTGCATCAAACACTGAACTTTTAGATGTTTGAATCCACCACTTACAGTAAGTGATTCACAATCATATGTGTTAAACATGGCCACTGAGCAAAACTAGTTTTTCTTTTCAAATGTGATCAGCAACTGAGTTGCAGGGATGCAACCATCAGTAAAGTTGCTTCTTGACATGAAGCCCATTTGAATTTTGTCCAGCAGCTCTCAGACCTTATGTTACCTTTGTCTTCCCACATTATTCAGCCTCTGTAAATCTCTGTGGGACTAATGCTGGATTGGAGAAAGACTGCATAAATTTGAGTGCTGCATTAATCATGCATGGAAAAGCTGGACTTGCAGGCAAGTTTGAATTTGCTTTTGATACAATCTATACTCCAAGGATGGATGATAACTCCCTCAGTCATCTAAACTCAACCAGGGGTTTTCTTTTTTTAACACTCAGTTTCCAAACTATTGTGTATGAAATACAACACTTCCTGGTGCAGTTTCACCAAGCTCATTAAGTCTGTTGATCAGCTCAGGGATTATGCAAAATACTGCATCTGGAAGTTGATGAAGGATAAGACTTAACCAGTAATTCCAGCTGAAAAGAACATTCAGGGACAAAGGTTGCAACTTTGCATCTGCTCTTCGAGTTGACATCGTTTTATTTAGATTTAAATGAAAAAAAAATATATATATACCAAACTAACTAAATGTTTGCACATTATTATTTAGCTTTAAAAGAGATACAACAGTTATTTTTGGTTACCATTAAATATATCAAATATTTTGTCAATGGTTTGAACTTCAAAGTCTAAAGTTTCCAAAAAATGTATCGGAATGTCTTAAAACCAATGTGTGCAACAGAAACATTGTCTGTCTCTCTCTCTTCTTCTGTCTCCTTTTTGTGTGTTTTTCACACACAGAGAAATTAAACTATCAGTTATTTACAGGGTTCCCAGCTACTCTTGAGTTCATGGAAAACCTCACAGGGAAACCTCAGGGAATTTGAAAAAATTGTGAAAAATAAGTGAAAACTCAGGAAATTTGGAAACTGATCTGTTGATTAAAAGATTATCTTTCTGAGATTTGAATGTGTAAATAGGTCTATGGGAACTTTTTTTATTATCTGAAGGTATGGAATATAATTGCAGGCCAACACTGTAAATAAGAAACTGTTCTTATTAATGACCCACCTGTTAAAAAAAAAAAACATTATTAGGAATGATTGCCTTATGTTTAAACTCACAACTGTTGGATACTTTCTTTAATGGCATATAGACCCCCGGTCATTGCACATCTCGTGGTGTCTCTGAGCAGGACACCCAATCCCGAATTGCTCCCCAGGCACTTACATCTCTGCCCACTGCTCCACCTGGGTGTATCCCAGGTGCGATGGGTTAAATGCAGAGAGCCAATTTAGTCTTTGTATGGGAATATACAATAATGACAACACATACATAGAACTTTATTTATTTATTTACTTAAAAAAATATATATGTTGGCAAAAACTTAACTTGAAAAAGTTTTTGCTCTCACCTTAAAAACCATGAAAATAAAAGTATTACTCAGTTACTGTAAAATTATAATTTTTTAAAGATAATTTGGTTTGTTTTTATTCTACAAGAGAAGTTTTCATACATAAAATCTTTACATCAACCTCCTTTCTCACAGTGATTGCACCCATTTAGGTTTCTGACACAGAACATACCAAATAAACTGCTTTTATGCTCATGTATCACTTGGGCTTTTCAACCTTTCCATACTCCTCTGCTCTATTTTAGTCTACTACACAATTCTAGCATACTCTCATAACTGTCGCTCTTTTTGGTCAGGCAGAAATATATCCATAGATGCTATTTATGCATAGATGTGGACACAGAGTCCCCTGCCTCTCCCTTTGTCAAACTGGCAAATTTATTTTAGCTGTTTCAAAGTAACAGTTCAACAGGATTGAAGTGTTTACTGCATTTAAACGTGTATAATCTGCAACTTGTGGAACATGTCCTTGTGAGCTTTCAAGCTTATATTTTTATTTTTTATGTGGTGATTTATTGGCAGCTTCAGACTGAGAATATTTTGTGTGAAAATAAAAGGTGTCGTCAGTGAATTTTCATGCTTAAACAAACAATTTTATTTTTGGCATTGACAGAGCAAGAAATGTCTCAATAATTATTGCAGCACATTTCAAAGGTTATTAAGCAGCTGCAGGTGTTCTAACATTGGCCTAAAAGTCTGGAGGACAGACGCACTGCAACACGTCTAACGCTCACCTCTCTTGTGCTCAGACACTGGTATAGAAATCAAGCAAGAATGATTTGGACATGAAATTTGTTGTAAGCTAGAATCGTTTTTCTTTCCCGGTGAAATGCCACAGTTTCAGCTGCAGTATTGGTCTTATTATTGTCAACTTTAGTTGATCACATTTACCCGCATGAGCAGTTGCTTGGTCATTTGGCTGGTGTCAGGAAATTCCTCTCGGCATTCTTTCATTGAAAAGGGACATGCGCTTTGGGTGACAGTTTTTCTTTTGATGTGTGTGTTTTTGTCTGTGTATAAAAGACAGAGCGTAAAACAACAAAAATCTCTTCTGACTAGCTGATGTGTGTTGAATATTTGCATGTGTGTTTGTAAGAGAGACTGGGAGAGTGTGAGAGATTGCGATGCCGTTGAATGTGCTTGATGTACTGTGATAACTCTGTCCGGTATGTGGCTTTCATGGGAACTCCTTACCCTGGGGACTTGAGCAAAAAAGCTCCTGTTTAAAGGGCAACTTCCCTCTTTTTATTGCTTGTTGTTTTTTCCCCTTCATGTTCATCACATCCTGTTAGGCGTCACCTTTTTAAACCTCACGTTGCCACAACTTAAGCTATACTTTAGTTTTAGACTACGCTATTTGAAACCTGTCAAAGTGCAGCCCAAAATGTTATATTAATTTCTATTTAATTAAGTTATTAAGTTGTCTTGCAGATTACTTAACACTGTTTAATGTGCATATCGTACAGCACATGTCTTATGAATGTTGTTGAACTGGATTCTTTTCTTTTGTTTTTTGCTTTCAAGAGTCTAGCAGTTGGTCACACAGCAGACAGGCACTCAGTGAGTGCAGCGCTGAGTGCCTGTCTGCTGATGCACGTGCACGTGGCCGGCGCGACGAAAAATATTTAAGTAAAGCTGATTTGAATATTTATAAAGGTAATGTTCAGCTCAGACACACTTCTGATTATAATATCAGCCAACAAAAATATTTTGTAGGTATTTATTTTGCTCAATTTTAGAGATGCACGGTTTCCTTTCGATGCGCGCGCACCTCATCCTTAAAGTGAAACCTAATTATTTCAAGTTGATGTGAACACATACGTGCATTTATTAAGGAAAGGTTAAGCTCAGACACACTGTTTACTAAGTTCAGCTTCCCAAACTGAA
>JARVLU010000103.1:20416133-20434338 GCA_031762415.1 Simpsonichthys santanae | reverse complement strand
ACTTAGGCTGCTACCCCCGCGACCCGACCCCGGATAAGCGGAAGATAATGGATGGATGGATGGATGGATGGATGGATATTACTTATTTTCCATTTGCCCACTTCATCATGGCTGAATCGTATCCCAACTAGGCAGGTCACCAATCTGCTCAAGGCTAATAATCATGCACACTTACACATCCATGTTCAATCTAGAATCCTTAGTACCGGTATACCTAACAAGATCCATTTAGACAATACAGTTTATTAGAGAGGTATTTATATTCTGTTTCTGTCTATGTTTTATGTTTACAGTATTATTTTGAGTGACTGCATTTGTGCTCTCTGAACAGTTATCTGAAGCGTTTTAAGGTGATGAAACCCAAGGTCCTAAGGAGTTGGTGCAGGCAAATTTTGAAGGGCCTTCACTTCCTTCACACCAGGACTCCACCAATTGTCCATCGGGATCTTAAATGTGACAACATCTTCATAACAGGCCCCACAGGATCAGTCAAGATAGGTGACTTGGGACTAGCCACTCTTATGAGGACCTCATTTGCCAAAAGTGTCATAGGTAGGTTACATCCGTAGACAAACTACTTCTGAGCAATTACAAAAAACTGGATAAACTGGCTCAACAAGTGTGAGTGCTCCTTAGTAAACTGTGCAAGTGGTGAAGTAACATCTAGCTATTTAGGTTGTTACTAAGAACTGCCATGTTGTCCAAACAGGAACCCCAGAGTTCATGGCTCCAGAGATGTATGAGGAGCACTATGATGAGTCTGTGGATGTTTACGCCTTTGGGATGTGTATGCTGGAGATGGCTACTTCAGAATATCCCTACTCTGAATGCCAAAATGCTGCTCAGATCTATCGCAAAGTGACAAGTGTGAGTGCTTACGATTGAATTGGCCTTATTCAATCAAACCATGCCAAAACTATTTTTATAAATGCAAATGTTTCCCATTTCTTTTTCCACAGGGTATAAAGCCAGCAAGCTTTGATAAAGTACATGATCCAGAAATCAAGGAGATCATTGAATGCTGCATACGTCAGAACAGAAGTCAGAGGTAAGCAGATTTTAGTTTAATTTATTTTTTCTTGTGGATTTATTGATTTCTTTAACAGCGGTAACTGCTTCCTCTTTTACAGACTCTCTATCAGAGACCTCCTGAACCATGCATTCTTTGCAGAAGACACAGGGGTCCGAGTAGAGCTGGCAGAGGAGGACACAGGCATGCAGGACTGTCTAGCTCTTCGGATTTGGGTTGAAGATCCTAAAAAGCTGAAGGGGAAGCACAAGGACAATGAGGCCATAGAGTTCAGTTACGATCTAGAGAATGATAGTGCTGAGGAAGTTGCTTTAGAAATGGTGAGCCATGAGTACAATTTATGACTGATTAGAGATACTGATGATAAAACAACATAAACTTGTTTTTAGGGAAAACTTCAGCTCATTTGTATGCCACTTTAAAATACTTATTGCTGATACGGAGACCCCTTTATCTGCTTATTATTTAATTATTTGTTTGTCTCTCAATCATTTATTACAGGTGAAGTCTGGTTTCTTTCATGAGAGTGATACCAAGGTGGTAGGAAAATCCATTCGGGATCGAGTGAATCTAATTAAGAAGTCCAGAGAACGTCGACAGCTGCAGCTTCTTCAGCAAGGTCTCGAAGAACGAAGAGACTCCACTATCGCCTCCTATCCATTTTCTTATCCCTCCTGTCCATCCTCGCTGATGCAAGGTGCAGTTGGTGTTGCAGGAGGTGGAGAAACAGGAGCTGGAGGAGTACTTCATGAGGCTGAAGAGCTGCCTGAAGTAGACCAGCATGTCAGACAGCAACATATTTTTTGTACGACAATGCTTTGCTTGCCAGGTAGTATTTTTTGAAAATGTTTCATTTTAAAGCAACTGACATTGTAAAACAAAATTAAAAACTAAGTTTTATTATTTGAAAAAGGATTTGTTAGTGTTTTTTTAAACTGTGCACTGTTTTCAAATATCTTTTACCCAGAAGGTGAAACCCATGGGTCTGCTAGCTGTGAATCGTATGCAAGTGGACAGAGCCAGGCACACTCTCTGCAAGGAGAATCGTACTCCCAGTCACAGATTACGCTCCCCCTTATGGCAACTGTAGGTTTATGCTTCCAGTTATTGATAGAACTCTGCTCGTCGTAATTTAAGTCACTGTATTGATAAAATACATTGTTCAATAACTATTTTCTGTTTCACAGAGCACTGGAGCATTGGTCAATCCTCCGATGCTCAGCATTAGTGAGAGTGGAAGTGGTCCAAACGTGCCTCTTGGTCAGAATGTTAGTTTGTCCAGCATGCCCATTAGTAAAAGTGAAGGGGGTCCTGTTGCCCAGGCATTACTTCAACCCAATATCGTGGTTCCACAGGTATCACCAAGTGTATCTCAACACTATTTTCAGGTGAAAATATGATAATACATATGTTGAAATGAAAACCAAATTTATGCTGGGACATTTAACATTAATGCTAATGAAAGCAAAATGCTGTATCCACGACTCTGTTTCTTTTGGATCTCCCCTTTCATTAATTATGAAATACCCAATAACCCTCATACACTCATAATATTTTTGAATTTGAGCAACAATACACAAAGTTTCCCCCAAGAAGTTGTTGTAGTAGTGATGCAAGATTTGAAGAAGCTCTATGGCTTTGTGATGTAAAAATTTACTTCTTTTAATTTTATCTTTAGTGTATTTTATCTTCTGAAAGTGTAATTATTTTTTAAAAATCTAGGTTCAACAAATTCAAGCAGTTAACATATTTTATAAACACTGTGGGAAACTTTGTTATTAAAAGTTAATGTGTTTGTGATTTTTTTGCTCCTTGCCTATTCTTAACCTAATTTTTCTACTGCTTTCTCCCCCATCCTTCCCTTCTTTCACCTCTAATCATCATTCTTTCATTATCACTGATTAGTCACAAACATGTCTATCAGAAGCATTTCAAACTGCCACTCCTCATGGGTCAGTGGCCGCCTCACAGTCATTTATACCCCCTGTTTCCGCACAAGTACCCATTAATGTTTTCACTACATCCATGCCAACCAGTGATCCTGTTGGACAAGCAGGGGCCGTTGTCCCCCCAAATCAGCAGATCCAACACCCTGCAATGTCAATGCAGCTCACTGACATCACTACTCATGCCACACCCCCACAAACACAGCCTGTCATGATCTCACAACATTCTATTGTCCCACAACAACAGATAGGGATGGATGTCCAGACTTCCACTGTACAGCAACAGCCCCAACAGCAAATGGAGGCCCAGGTGACTCTCACTGAACATATTCGTGCCATTCAGCTGCCACCAGGACAGGATCAACAGAGCCTTTCAGCTTCAGCTATCCAGAAACGTCAACAGGAGCCTGAGCAGCAGACATTTGTACAGCAACCTGTTCAACATGTCCAATCAGCTTCTCAACAGCATGTGATGGCTACACAAACAGCTGTGGCAGTACCACTGCAACCAGCAGAGCAACCTCATGTTTTTCAACAGCAGTTGTATGTAAAGCAACAGTTTGATCAGCAGCAACAAACAGCACTGCGTCAACATGAACAGCAGGCCCAGTTGCAACATAAACAACTCATGGATAAGCAACTGCTAAGTCCTGTACAACAAGAGCAATCAGCACATGCATACTTGCATCAGATAGAGCATCAACAACAGCAGCATTTTCCCTTACAGCAACAGCAGCAAAGTCAGTCATGTCAACAAACTGGACTACACCAAAGTAGAACAAAAATGATGGCAGAGATGCAACAGCAAAGCGAAGAACAGCAGCAAAACAATGTACTGCCGCTGCAATCTCAGCAGACACAACAGAAAAATGAACAACTACCACAGCAAAATGCAACTCAACGGACAGTGCAACAAGTGTTAATGCAAGACTTGCAAAATGAGTTTGTTTTAAAACTGCAGCAGGTACAACAGAAAGCTCAGCTGCAGCAACAAGAGCAGCAACAAGTGCAACTCAGGCAACACTTGGAGCAGCAGCACCAAGTTCTGTTGCAACTGCAGTTAGAACAACAACATCAACAAGTTTTGTTGCAGCAGCGACAAGCAGATTTAATGCAGCAACAGGCTCAGCTGAAGTACCAAGAGCAACAGCAACAAGCTGTCAATACTCAGCCCCCTCAAACTGAAAAACATGAACCTGCACATGTTCTACAAAGCAACAGTGAGGTGCAGATTCAGCAGCAAACATCTAATTTACAACAGTTGTGTATCCCACAACTAAACACCTGTCCGTTTACCCAGCAGCAACAATCAGTTGTTGCTCAACAGCACCTTACTTCCATGATTAAGCCTCCTCATCTTTCTGTTGATGTTCCAGGTGGCACTGAAACTGTTCAGCACCAAACTCATGTAATAGCTCCTACTCAGGTCCCCATGACCATTCAGACTTCACAAATTCCCTGTCAGACATCTCCTGTTGTCCTCACTCAGCAAGGACAAGTTCATCCTCAAAAGCAGGAACAGTTCCTAGTCCAGTTTTTAGCTCAGTCAATATCCCAAGCTCCTCAGCCTTCCACGGAAGCTGATGCAACTTCCCCAGCGGCAATGATCCCAAGACAAATGCAACAAACGCAAGTCTACCAGACCCAACAAGTTCCTTTGCAAGCCAATTGTCCTGGACCTGTAACTCCCACACAGGGTCAGGCAGCTGTTCAGCCATTAATCCAGACTCTACATACACCTATTCTACAGTCCCAGCAAATTCCTGGTCAGGTCCCAACAGTTGATATTCAAATGATAGGCCAACAAAACCAAAATACAACTCAACCCTTAGCTGCTGTTGCTTCAGTTTTTAGTCCGATACACGATGAAACGTGTGTTCAGCAAAATGTTCAAAGACCAAGTCTTATCCAGTCCCATCTCCAACAAGAAGCCCAAGGCCAGTCACCCTACCCTCCTCAGCCTACTGCTGGATTTTTAACCCCCCAATATGTCCCTCAACCTTCTCACCAAAGCATGCCATCCTTACTGCATGATATGGCTCGCATTTCACAACAGCAAGTGCATCATCAACAAACACCCCAGTATCAGCCCATCATTCTGTCTCCCGGTTTGAATGGGAACATTGAAACTAAAACAGGTAGTCTAGCAGTTGAAACTATCGATCTTCTTGCCACTCCTCATCCTGTGCAGATTGGACAAGGTGAAGCTTTAAGTCAAATATTACATCCAGTTGTTCAGGCCCAACAGCAATCTACAAGAAGCTCTGTTGACTACTCTTCCATTCAGCCCATGTCCCAGTCTTTGATGTCTCAGTCTATAGAGCAGTACCAGCAACAGCTGCAGAATTTGTCTCAAGTACAACAACCCTCAGCCCAACCTAACACACAACCCCAGTTACTGGCAAAGTCCATTCAAATTCCTATCCCACAACAATCTTCTGTGAGACAGGATTTAACAGCACCCATCAATGAATGTCAGGCTCCTCCACGGTATCCCCCTACGTCACATATGGTGATTCAGCCCTCAGCGCCAATAGGAGCCAGTAATGTTGCTGAGGCTCAGTCACAGAGCAGCACGCTGCCTCTTTACAGTCACCTAATGGCAGCTGGTCCTCCATCTCCACAGCATCAAGCCAAACAGATGCTGGCAGCTCATACACACACTCAAACGAGCAATCAAACCCAAACACACTCCCAAACACAAACACAAGTTCACTCACAAGCTCATTCTCAAACTCAGACACATAAAGAGACTGCTGTCCCTGTACAACAAATGCCCCTCAGCTCTTCAAATACCTTATGTTCCTCAGCACCACCACCATCTCTCCCATTCCACCATCCTACCCCAGCCCCTGCTACAGAGTTTCCTACATCTCCACCAGTAGCCCAGGTAGCCATAAAGAGGCAGGCTGAATTTATTCCCTCCTCTCCTTCACCTTTTGTCACTGCACTACAACCGCTTGGCTCTAATGTCCTCAACCTTCCCCAAGCCTTGCTGCAAGACTGTGACATTTCTCTACAGGGCGTCAATCAGGTACATGGAATACAAAATGTTTTCTGTAGTACTAATTTTTATTCTGACTTACTGGTTTCATGAATACAGTAATACTAATTTCTAAATTTATAAAAAGGCTTTGGTTTTACCTTTTTTTTTTTTTTTTATTCAAACTGAGTTCTAATTTCTGAAAAAAAAAAAAAAGTGGTGGATGTTCTTAAATCAAAAGCAGTGAAGGTCAAAATGATCAGCCTTCTAGAACTGTAAGCACCAAATTATTCATATCTTCATAGATACAAATAAAACATTTTAAGTAGAACATATTTGTATTTGATCATATTTTTGCTAAACATCATGACCAAAAGAATGAGAACTCTAATACAAGCAGCTGAAATGGAGTGTCCGAGCTCAGCCTCAGCCTGAAACATAGGGTGAAGTGCACCGTGATACGGGGGAGTGAAGAATGAACGGTTTGAGCATCTGATTAGGATGCCTCTCTTCAGAGGTTTTCTGGGTTTGTTCCACTGATTCTGGGCTTGTTCCCAGTGTAGATTCAGAGTTTGCTGGAAGGATTATATTTCCTCTCTGGCCTGGAAATGCCATGGGATCACCCAGGAAGAGCCAGAGAGTGTTACTGGGGAGGGGATGTGTGGGCTTTCCTCCTTGACATAATGCCCACTTGACCCAACCACAAATAACAGTGGAAGATGTATAGATATTTATAAACACCAACATTAACTTAATTTAAGAAGTGCAATTAAGAACAAACACATTGGACACAATTATTGTTTTTTTATTTATTTATTTATTTATTTTTTTTTATTTTTTTTTTTTTAAGTTGCTGACACATTGACAAGAATGATATCCAAACCATTTTTTTGTGTGTCATGTAGAAGCATGTTACTCTTGTCATGCAGTTTAGGTCATGTCTAAGATGTTCAATAGAGTTTAAGCCACAAGGACTCATTGATGCATTGATGCATGCATTATTCATTTTTGTCTTGTTGGATATTTCTTCATTTATTTAATAATTTTACACCCTCGGGAACAGAAACAGCAAATGATAGAACTTTAACATATTAGTATTCTTGCTAGATTGTATTTTCTTTATTTTAATTCTACCTTTGTTAGTACTTACAAACTAATACATGACATACCTCAATAGCTCTTGTCTGCTTCATCTGTCCATTTACACTATCCCAAACATAAAGAGGAAACTGGATTATCTACAGTGCTGCAAACTTCTGCCTTTTTTAAGAATTGTTATGCTGCTTGGCCTTTTGTTTATAAAACCTGACTTGGTACAGTAAAAAGATGAAGCCATTTTAGGGTGCTCAGTTTTGTTGTGCCTAAACATTTTTAATAAGTGTAAAAATATTGGTAAAATTACTGAGTGCTGGGAAAGTGATGGTAACATTTTTGGCACTTGCCTTTAGAAATGTGACAATTTCTGCATTTTCTTAATGTGGAAACTCAAAAATGTACATTTGAGTTTTCCCTATGTTAATTTCATCTCAACTTATCTAATTAATGTAATTAAAAGTGTCAGTAAATATGTTCAGGGTATTTTTTAACAATTGAACTTTCTCTAAATACTTAAATGCTTACAGTTCAGGAGCATCATTAGAAGGATTGAACTGGTTATTCAGTGTTATTATATTCATAATGCTTTTTTTCATCTTATTTTGCTGATGTTTTATTTATTTATGTGTGTGTGTTTTCTCTCTACATATTTACTTTGTGTATATATTTAAACACCATTCTTCAGGATGGTCCATTGCAGACAAGTGCAGAGTCTTCATCTGGGTATGTCAGATATCTATTGGATAATTTGCATTTACAGATTTTTTTTATAAATTAAATGGTGTTTTACTTTATTGTACACATTGTCTATCGTCCACCTTGACTTACTTCAAATTTCTTCACAAGACTACATTTAAAACCCATTCCATCCTCAGATCTCTTCCAGCTAATGGTGAAGACTCCCTGCAGCTTTCAGCAAATGGGAAAATAGAAAAATCAAAGGCTCAAAAAAGAGCTTCTTTACTGAAGCCTGAGAAAGGTTCACATCCGTTTCAACTGAGCATGCTCCAGGTAAAGAAAAATCTATTACCTTCTTACTTATCAATGTACTTTAAATTTACATAAATAAGTAGTAAATTATGATTTAAAAGACCAGTTACATAATAAGATTGTGCCTTCAATTTATTCCAAGGTTTCCAACAAAGGGGACAATATGGTGGAATGCCAGTTAGAAACCCACAGCAATAAGATGGTAACATTCAAGTTTGATATTGAAGAGGATGCACCTGAAGATATTGCAGATTACATGGTAAACAGGCCATGTATAGCAAGTATCTGCACTTGGACATACATTTTGTTGCATAGTTTTATCATTGCCTTTTGGTTTCACTTTATAGGTGGAGGAGGACTTTGTTCTTGATGCAGAGAAGGAGAAATTTGTTGAGGAGCTGAGAGCAATAGTTAAAAAAGCCCATGAAATTCTTCAGACACAGGTACTGTATGTTGACATACATCTGTCAGTTTGCCTTTTAGATGTTTAGCTTTGTCTCAGTACTTAAAATAAAATTAATATTTATTTCTCCATCAGGCTGGATCAACTGATCAGTTAACTGTGAGCACTCCCACAAGCTCAAGTAAGGTTTTAAATACAGTATACAGATGTTAAATTTATTTTTATATTTTTACAAAAAAAAAGGTAACTGAATGGAAACCAAAGTTGTACATTGATTCCATTTTAAACTCTTTATGGCTTCTTAGTAGACTCAGTTCCACAGTCGTCTCCAGTGGGACGCTGGCGCTTCTTTATCAACCAGACCATTCGTCATAGAGACTCCCTGTCCAACCAGGGAACAGTCACCCCACCACCCACTGCAGAAGCAAGGATTCCACAATCTCCTCAACGAGATAAAGGTGAGCCCTACACGGGTCATTTTGAACGCTGTGGTTCATTACATTAACTAAGATGATGGAGTAAAAAAGACCTGTTATTTATTTTTTTCAGTTGTAGAAGATGATGGATCCCAAAATCTCGAGTCTTTTGGTGAAATGATTTCTTCACCCCACACAACCTTTTCTTCTGCCTCATCTCCAGTCTCTATTGCCTCAGCCCCTGCTCCAGCTCTCCCAGTCTCCGTGGCTGTGACCACTGGTTCTGAAACCATCTCTGGACTGGCCTCTCTCTCACTCATTGCCTCAAGTTGTCGTGACTTGCCAGTGTCCACCTCTTCTTCTTCTAACCAGATTCCCAGTCCTCTTTCAACTAATGCAACACCTCCTGTTGCAGATGCCCCCACATTGTCCACAGCTCCTCTTGTGTCTCCCTCACCCACCCACATATTTCCTGGTAACTTTACCAACCCTATCAACAGTGTTTGCTCCACTGCAGCAGCTGCCCAGTCTTCATCTTCTTTTAAGTCCCCTCTTCCACTTGGAGTGATTTCTTCTGCAGTAAATCAACTTGCCATGGAGCAGCAGCAGACATTCACACCAGTCACTTCAAACCTACAGAAGGCTCCAACAACACAACTGCAAGCAATGCATTTTGAAAAAGAGATACAGCAGATAGCACCCCAACAACAATCAACACAGCACCAAGGCAGTCAAGAGCAAATGTTCCTGCAGCAAGAACAACCCCAACAGTCTCTCCAGCAATTACAGCTGCATCAACTTAATGAAAAACAAATGCCACTTCAGCAACAACTGACTGAAGTGCAAATTCTTCCTGGGTCAGGTAATACAGAAGTGTTACAACAGTCTGTGCCTGTGCATCAGTTTCTGCCACTATTACCTGTACAGCAGACCCAGCCTCAGCAAACATCACCATTTGCCCCACAGTTGCTGCAGCAGACTCAGTTTCATCAGTCACCTCAACAGGTTGTTGCACCTCTAGCTGATTTTGTGACTCAGCAGCAGGAGCAACAGCAGGAACAATTAAATCTGCAGCAGACATTACACTTACAGCAACAACATATGATACAGCTGCAGCAACAGCAGCTGTTAATGGGTGCTGCAGCTCAAAACCAACTGTTGTCCTCCTCTGTTAGTCAACCATTAGTTCCTCAGCAAGCACAACTAAATGTTACTGCAATACCACAGCAGCAGATTACACAGCATGTGCAGTCACAGAAAGTGCTGCAACACCCTGAGCAACAGCACGAGATGGTTAAAGCCGTGGACACACCACAGAAACAGCTGCAGGTCTCAGTGCAGAAGCAGTCATCGTTGCAGCTGTCAGAGTCAGAGGTGTCTGCAGGTGAGACAAGTGTCACAGAGGACACTAGCAGCTATTCTGCCCCATTTCACCCTTCATCTGACTCTTCTCTGCCACTTCTCCATCTTGCTTCTGCTGAAACCCATTTACCTAATCTCTCCCTCACTAAGACACCATCCCCTGCCCAGCCATCTTCTGTGGCTGAGTCAGACAGCGAAGGCCCCCCAAAAATGGGCTTTGTGGATAACCGTATAAAGACTTTAGATGAGAAGTTGAGGAACTTGTTGTATCAAGAGTACAGCAGTGGGACTGCACACGCTGGAGCTGCCTCTGCAGCTGTATCCGCTACCTCCACATCAGCTGGGGGTGATGAGTCGTCTGAACCACAATCACTCCAACACATACTTTTTCACCCACTCGCTTCTTCTTCTGACACCTCCCCTCATTCCTCGTCTTCTACTACCTCCTCCACCACTCCCCGTTCCTCTTCCACCTCGCCTGACCCAGAGAGGGAAGAAGAGGAAAAAGCATCTCTAGATGTGCCCAACCTTATGCAGCTGAGCCCAGTGGAGCAGCAACCTGGACCATCTCTCCCCTCCACTTGTGCCTCATCCACTCTGCAATCGTCTCCCTTCCCTCCCAGTCTCAATGCCTCTGCTGGCCCCCAGTGCTCACTTGTACCAGGAGAACCAGCTATATGTGTAAGTAAAACCAAGGATGCAATTCATAGTAAGTTTTGTCCTGTTTTTACTGTTCTAAAGTGGATTTGTTTTACTGTCTGTAAGTGACTCCATGCTGTTCTCTTTAACTGTTTTTGATTAGTTGTAATATTTAAATGTTGAAGATCTCTCTTTTTATGTCTCACATCCATTCAGCCACTCCTAATTGTTTTAACTGTCCTAGGCTGTACCACCACACTCTGACACAAGTGCTCTTGGAGATGCATCATGGCCCCCCAATCAGCAACTGATCCCCCTTCATCAAGGACAGCAGCAGCACAATGCAGGAGGTGGATATTTTGGCCTAAACCTGACATGTCCTAGTATCAGAAATCCGGTTAGCAAGAAATCCTGGACTCGAAAATTCAAAAACTGGGCATGCAAACTGCGTCACTCCGCCAGCTTGTTCAAGAAACCCAGAGTCCAAGAAGGTAGCGTCCTTTTAGGGAGTGAAAGAGAGAGCGAAAGAGAGAGAATGGGGTATTGGGGCATAAACTTAAATCCCAAGTCTAATACTAATTTACACCTAATAATTACACATTTTTAACCCTTGAGCGTATTGAGTTAATGTTAATGAATGCTAATGTTTAAAACATTATAATCATATTAATATTACGTTCTGTAATGTTAGTGTTGATGTCACTGCATTCATTACTGTTTGTATTTTGTTTTGATTATTTTTTACTGATTTAAATTTTATTGACCTTTTTTTCCCCTTTTTTGCATGAGACTCTCAGAGGCCAGAACAGTGAAGAGTAGAGAAAAAGGAAATTTGCACAATGTAGGAAGAGGTTGCATCAAAAATCTGATGCCCTCTAAGTGCAGATAAACCCTGGAGTAAAGCCCAGCTGTGACTTGTGCCCAGAATATTCCCTTTCATTCGACATCCCAGTTCATTTCCTCAAATCCCAGGCAGTACCAGCAGCATCCAACTTACCTCACATCACCTTCACTGCGGGCTCAATTCAAACAGTGCCTCACCTCACATCACAGATAAGATAAATGCGAAGAGGCTAAGCCAATGTATGATCTGTTATATTTCAGATTCATAAGCTCTTTAGCATAGGCTTGTACGAGCGAGACTTCAGTTTATGATATAGTACATAAAACTATGACAATAAATCTTATACTTGGACTTTAGTTTGAAAAGCTGATTATACTACTGTAAAAATCCGATTGTTTTAGTAAAATTCTGGATCTAAAAAGTTGGGATGTAAATGAACAGAATCCAACGATTTCCAAATGTTAACATTTAAATTTATATACGCTGTTCACTTTTAGCTCCAGTTAGAAATGAGAGAAAGTCTAAGAAAGGAAGAATTTATGAATGTGGGATTAAGAGAAGAGAAGACTTAAGTATTCTTTTATTTCCATTTCGACCATACAGTAAATTGGTGAAAAACTATGAATTGTAAAGAGAAAAAGTTCCTTTTTGGCTTCAGTGCTACAAAAAATGTGGAGGAGCAAGGGATGGAACGCTACAACAATTTAGGTTAATTTATACATTAATTACACCTTTATTTATACAGGTTAGTCTCATTGAGTCACAAGGACTCATTTACAAGAAAGACCTGTTACATGCAGGACAAGGTTTAAAGCCGTAAACAAAGAGAGAGTAAACCTTTGGATTTTAAATATGCACACTTGCAAAGGCAACCACAATATTAAAGAAATTAAACTTAACCACTTATCTTTTATGAAGGAGAAATGTAAAATGTCTTCTCATTTCTCAAATGCAAATAAAATTGACTTTGTGTTGTTTATGGATCATTTTTAAATACATTTAAAGTTTTACACAATTTGTGAACAATGGCATTCTTTTAGTTTACATTTTAGTGTTACAAATAAGAACAGGGTTACCCAGAGCCCATAATTTACAGCCAGGTGCGTACAAAAGCAGCCATTCAGATATGTCTAGACTTTATTCAGTCACAGTGTACCACCCATCTTGTGTGTTTCTGTTTATATGTGTTGCATGTGTAGCAATAGTTTAGAACCACTGCTCCAAGAGCTCATGCATGATCACCTGTGTTTTGTTCTCCACAACTAATAATGGACCATTATCTGTAAGTAACACCTGTAACGAATGGCACATCTTCATTTTTGTGTTTTTTACACATCCAAGCTTGAATAATGCAATTTTTCATGTGCACACCTTACTAATTTTTAATCCTTAATATCAAATATCACTACAAATTTGAGCCCATGTTTCAAATGTATCATTTGAATTTTCTGTTATATGAATGTGTTAATGGAGAGTCAATGAGAATGAGAGTGGATTTTTAGTAGAAGAGGTGTGTCTGTGTGTGTATGCATGATTTAGACAATGACATGTGCAAAACATACAGTGAACATGCACATACACATCTTATAGACTTACATGCAGTGATCGTATGTAAGTCACAAAGGTGATTCTGATGGTTGATTTGTAACGCTGCGCTTTTGTGTCTGCCCTGCGTCTGTCTGTGCTCACCTGTACGTCTCACTGTATTGTGCTTTTTTCCTGGTTGATTTTGTTTTTTGTCACCATTTATGTGCTGTTGCTACATGTGTCTGTGTTATTGTCTTGGTGTGTTTTGCCTCCCCTTTTTGGTTTTCATCCCTTTCTCTTTATCAGACGGACACTCAGTCAGTCTTCCACTTGACGGTGATAAAAAGGAAACATCATTGAGTTTATCTCAGTCCCACAAAGGTCGATTTCAGGTGAGAGAAAATACACTGATTGTATTTTCTTTTTTCATTTCATCATGCACTAAATGTTTCCAACATATCTGATGTTAGGTGACACCAGTGCTCCAGACCACTCCTCCAAAACATGCACCATCAAGCCATGGTAGTACTCACAGGAAAGTGGGACGCTTCTCTGTAACCAAGACAGGGACGAAGAAAGAGGAGAGGCAGTCTGACAGCTCACCAGTGTCTCCTGATCTGGAAAGAGGGAGAAGGAAATCTCAGATGAAGGAATGTGATAAAGAAGAAAGTAGGAGGACCCCATCAGTGGCCCACCTGCCTCGAGGATTTGGACATAACCACTCACCGCTGGGCAGCAGTGATGATGATGATGATAATGAGAGTGAGCTGGAGGATGAAGAGCTGAGAAAAGAACTGCACAAACTGAGAGAAAAGTAAGTCCACCAAAGGAGGAAAATCACTTCATTCTTTTACAAAATGTCTGTTTCCATTTGTTGACGTTTCTTGTTCATGTTACAATGTTTGTCTGTAGACACATCGGAGAGGTTGTTTCTCTTCAGGCCAAGCAGAACAGAGAGCTTCAGGAACTTTACAGACAACTTCGTTCTCTTAAAGACCAAAGACAGAGTCTGCCTGCCTCCCTGTGCCGAACTCCCCCTCTTCCTGCAGGACCTCCTGTCCTCTCTCCACGCAGGCCAAGGCCAGCCAAAGTCAAGCTTCGGCCACGACCTCACTCTCACATGGACAACAATGGAGCTACACGCTCTGGTTAGGCTGTTATCAACCCCCTCCCCCGCTTTAGTTTTGCGTAGCTTGGTCTCTGTGTGATACTGGGTTTATTGTCTCTTCTAGGGATTCAGCAGTCAAGTAGTTTTTCAGGTGGTGAACAGGGTCAACTGTCATCATTCTGCAATTCAAAGCTTCGTACTTCAAGTCCTGCTAAAGCTGGTAGTTTTTCATATCAGTACCTAATCAAAACAATGTATATTTAATGCCATAAACAAGATTTATGAATCAGTTCCTTTTTTTCCCTACAGATCACAGTCCCTCAAGGACGAGCACTTTCACAGACGAACTGCACAAGCTTGTTGATAACTGGACAAAGGAGATGGTGGGCCCTGCTCCGACCAAGCCTTCATTGAATCAAATCAAGCAGATTCAGCTGGTGCAGGGAGGCTGGAGCCAGTCAGCAGAGGTAAACATCAGAAGACAACACTTTGCAAGAATAAACTAATTGCATATTTAAAACAAACAAACAGACAAAAAACAAAAACCCATTATTATATGGATTAGAATTTATCTGATGTTTGACATTTGTCTAAAGAATCAAAGTACAGTTGTTTTTTATTTAACATTTATTAATGTGATTACAGATCACGCCACCAAGCTGGTTTCCAGCAGCACCACTGAATCCCCAGGCACCTCCGGCCCCTGCAAGCTTGACAGTGGCAGCCTCCTCTTCTTACACAGGTGGAGGAAGCCTGGCAACCCCCCCCTGCCCAGGACCCCAGCCATCACAAACTCACACGGCTCAAGTGCCACAGATGCAGCAAAGTTTACACCCCCATCAGCCTGCCCCCCTCCAGCAGTTGCCCTATCAGCAGTCCCCTTTGTGCCAGCAGAAGTCACATCCTCAGATGCAAACCTCCATGCATTCACAGACACAGCCCACTCTTTTGCTGCCCCAGTCAGCAACACAAAGCCAATTGTTGTTGCCTTCCCAAACCCCACTATCACCAGTGTCCACAGCCATGTCTCTGCTGCAAGGCACTGGCACCACCGTACCCACTGAAAGCACGGCTGTTACTGGGGCAGTGTTTTCCTCCCCTCCCTCTCCCTCGACTACTTGTTCCTCTTCTTGCTCGACTGCTGCTTTACCTTCCAGTGCCAAAAATTACCCAACACCCCCCACTTCTACTCTTCCTCTGGGACAGAAATGAAGCCTGGTGAATTGTGAGGTCAATATGAAGATTTGAGAGATGGAAATGCTCAGCGAGTCAGGATGTAAGGCAGATCCGTTTAGAGCGTTAGTTGAATTCATGTGTGAGAAAACTGTGACTAAATTGAATTTAAGGATCCCAGCTTGCTTCTGAAGGAGATGGAAAAAGATTGTGAAAGACAGAAAATCAATTCAAGGATGTACGGACAGCGCAGCAGCTGGAGATATGAATGACTGGATGTTGCAATGTAGAAAGTCATCAGTGTATGAGTGTGTGCTTTTATGTGTGTGATTGTGTGTTTGTAGAGTATTTGATATTGATAACATATCACTTGTCCTTGGATACAAAAGACGTCGTCTGTTTCTGTTTGCAAACCAACTCTGCTGGACCTGAGATCTCCCAAGGCAGAGACTACAAGAAGCACGAAATCAAGCAGATTCAGCAAGTGCACTGAGGCTGGAAAATGACTCAAACTTTCACTGTGCTAGTATTCTCTGTTTAAATTGCCAATGCTTACAGTGAAAGGACTATCAAATTTAAAAGTGCAATTAGTGATGGTCATATAAATTGACCCGCATGTATTGTATTGATTTGTCTAAAAAGCTTCAAATATTTTTTTCTAGAGGCACATAATAATTATTAGATACATAGAGGAACTTTTTTAAACTTGAGACTTGCAGCACAACATAACTCAGTGGCCAATTAAAAAACAAGTTAATTAAATGGCATGATACATGGTTAAGCATGGTAAACTTATCTGGATGCCCTCATTTACAGCCAACATAAAAACCCTTCTGCATTGTTTCAGAATGGTACGTGCTCTTTGTATTAATTTAAATAAAATAGTCCAAATTAATATAAATTCATTATGAAAACACAGCATCTGTGGTTGGGCTGAACACTCAACTAATACTGCATGACCTTACAACTAATTGGACTTTTCCTAGCCCAAACTGCATCCACCTGCTGTGTGTTTAATCAGACTTTTTGGATATTTGCAGCCTAAATATATAGTCGTTCAAGGGTAAATTTTGCTTTTAGCATTTTGCGCTTTCACATCTGACATCTTTTGCTTTCAGTTTGAACTCCGCATATCAACTTGTATGTGTGTCCTGCTGAAGTGGAAGATGATAAACAAAAAGAACTGCCAATTTATTCTTGACTGGGGAAACCAAACTGTATAGGGAATTTCCACGTTGCCTTTATAATTACTGCTTTGTTGTGAGTGTGACTGTATGATTTTATGTGCAATGAAATTTTCTAAGTCCCATGGTGTATTTCATCACGATTTACATCCCTTTTTCATTTAGCTAAAGCAGCCTCTCAGATGTCATGTACTCGAGTAAAAAATGTTTACTCTGCCTGTGTTCCAGGCTTGCTTCCTTACAAAAGAAAACAGAACAAGACGTTAGACCGTAAAGGTTGAGAGTTTGATGTTTAACACTGTTGTGAAGTTCTCACTTGTCAGCTGTGATCTTTGTTTGGCAATTATTGTGAGCTCTTTAGTATTTACCTACAGGCTTTTAGTGTGACTGCATCATCATCAGCTGAAATGTGGTGTGTTTGGTGCACATCACTAAAATTTCATTTAGCTCTAAATCTAATTTACATACAAAAATATGCAGGATAATATATCTGCTGTTGATATATTATCATACGAGTTAGCTTTTTAGTGAACTTAGCCATGCAAATTTGACCATTGATGGTTAGGTATTAATACAATTACAGTGTAAAAAATGGCCCGTAGTAAAAGCAGTATTTGTTTTTACTGATTATAGAACGAGTGTGTGGCTCATAACACACAAGGTTGCACAAATAAAATTAAAACTGCTAAATATGATTCAAAGAGAATTTGAATACAACTAGCACACACTGAAAAGTGCGGTTGAGAAATGGCATAATCCATAAGTAGGATTTTTTAAAGTTTATTTTATTTGTTGCTTTTCAAGACTTCCTACATTTGAACAGAGATGTAGTTCATGAATAGTGAAGGTGAGATACTGTGCGATGTCTGATACTGACGTGTTTAACAAGCTTGATCATTATGAAGCTGGCTTTGTCCTTTTGAGTGTTTCCAAAATGTGATTTACAAGATAAATTATTTTTGTATTTTGAAAAGGGTTGTACAAATTGTAAAATTTTATTCTCATCACTATAAACCAGAGGTTATTGGAAAAACAATTTTTCATCCCTGTTTACATGGGACTCCCTGTCCCTGTGCATATATAGTACCTCAAGAAGCTAAGGCCATTTCCTATTATTTTTGAATAAAATTTCTGTCATTTAAATTTTGAATGATAATTTGTATTATACATCAACAAAAGGCACCAGCCGACCAGTCGGTCTGATCTAAAACACAAATTAAACCAAAAATTTTGAGAATTGTAAAATGCACGACTGAGGACCAATAATAAACGAAAATATGATAAAGTGCGTTGCTGGTGATTTAGCCCTTGTAGACTGTAACTAATTCAACTGTTGATTTTATTTGTTTTGTAACTAATTAAAATAAATGATGCCAAACCTCAAATTACATATTTTTTAAGGGGATTTGGGGGAGCATGACTTTCTCTTAGGGTTCTTGATCAACAATCAGGCAGGTGATTATGTGATGTATACTTTTGACACTGGCCTGTTGGGAGGCATATAT
>JARVLU010000103.1:20397848-20410566 GCA_031762415.1 Simpsonichthys santanae | reverse complement strand
TAAAGGTTGAATTAATAATAAAGAAATAAAGGCAAATAATCACATGAAAGTATGTTTTGGGCAGCTTACAACAGAAATTCGGTACAGTGTTTTAGTTTTTAGGGCTTTTGCATTGGTACCCACCCAGATCTGTAAAGATAAAAACTGTTGTGTATCTATCTACTTTGTACAGAATTGCATGTTTTTGGCAATATCAACTAATGTTCTTTTTTAATTTTATTTAGGGCATATGAAATAGAGAAGAGGTTAAGCACAGCTGAACTGTTCAAATTTCCAAACTTTGAGACAGTTTGTTGGTATGTGGGGAAGCACCTTCTTGATACCTTTAGAGGTGAGGGATTTTGATTAATTTTAAAGTGTTTATGTGAGCTCCTTAATTGTTGTATGTCTACTAATTACTTTAATATAAACTTTTTGATCAATTTAAAGGTTTGAGGGAAAATCGCAGACACCCTGCAAGTTATCTCGTTCATGGAACTAAGGCTCTGAACAATGCCTTCCGCAGCTGGACCCGCAAAGAGGTAAAGTTGTGCCTAATTCTTGCTTTTACAGTGCATTTCCTGCCCTGTCTCGTTTCTTTTTCCCTCTCCCTAACAAGTTATGACAGCTGTATAGATTTGCTCTTTGTATACTTAAATAAATTGATAGATGCTATAACGCAATGGATTTAATATGTGTCTAAACTCAAATATTTAAAGGATCACAGGGAGCTAACTATGCTTTTAATCTTAAAAGGTGTTATGAAATTGCAACATTAAAAAAAAATCAGAAATTCAAGTACTGTACAAAGTATTTTTATCAGCTAATCTGACTTTAGTAAAGCTGTTTGTATTTTCAATTTCCCGCTTGAATTTTCTTCCTTTATATATGTCAGTAAATGTGTTGTGAAATGTCGCACAGCAGTCAGTCAAATGCAAATTTTGGTGTGATTTTCTTAAAATTGCCTCAGCCTTTTTCTATTAAAATTATAACAACAAAAAGCATTCTGCTATTCATTTCCAAACCTCCATATTTTGAATGTGAATATGACAGATGGACATTAAAGTGCTTTTTTTGTCATCTACCGGTAGTTCAAAAAGCAGATAAGCCATTTTTCCTCTACAGGTTAAACAGTTGGATCGTAATAAGTATTCTATAGTGGTGATGAAATTTTTTTAATTTTATATTAATTGTAAATTTTCTTAACAATTTTTGAAATATCTGATTTGCTTTTTTTTTTTTTTTTTTTTTTTTTAATCTATACCCAGGCCTTAGCTGAGCATGAAACGGAGATACCAGAGAACATCAATACTCAGACATTAGTAAAGGACCTGGCCAAGGAGATTCGTCTTGTTGAGGTAAAAAAATAAAATAAAAATAAAAAATCAAATTTTGTTTTTAAGTATTTATTTATTTATTCCCATATCTTAAATCTGTTTTACTCACTAAACTGTGCTTTATTTTGTTAGGATATATTTCAACAGAACCTTGGTCGCACAGGAACTCAGTTTCCAGGTGCATCACTCACTAAACCTCCCCTCAGCGCCTCCCAGAACTCTGGACGCCCACCTGGGAAAAAGAAAGGGCCAAAGCCCAAAGAGGTGCTAGGTGGTTTGGGGACACCTGGAACTAAAAAGAAAGGTCCTAAGGGACTTGTCAAGTCAGAAGCAGAAGAACTTGACCTGATTGAGATCCACACCAAACATACACTCAAAAAAATTCAACCTGGCAAGTCCAAGCACAAGAACAAGGTATGAGGTTAGAATATTTTTAGAAAAGTAATAACATGCTAGTCAGCAGTTTGGGTGTCTAAACCTTTATTTATTTATTTATTTATTTATTTATTTATTTATTTATTTATTTATTTTTTGATAATTGCTTTTTGTCTACACAGATGGAGCTGCCTGTAGAGGAGTTTGAGGGAAAGCTAAATAAAAACAAACTTAAACTTGTCCTCAGCAATGGAAAAATCCAAGGGTAAGTCAAGTTCAAGTTGTGTTTATTTGTCATATGCAAGGTTAACACAGGGTTAAAAGTATAATGATCCGATTGACTCGCTAAAAAAAATCAACATACAAACAAGAAATACTAAAAGCATACAATAAGGGTACACAAAAGAAAAAGTGCCAAAAATTGAAAAGCTAATTATAATATTTACAATGTCCTAAAGGGAGATAGTAAACAACAACATGGTAGAATATTATGGTGCAATGATGGGTAAGCGTCAAAGCAATCCTGGAAAGTTTTTGGTAGCTTGTGTTTATGACAGTTTTGATTTTATGTTTGTTTACTTTTAGTAAAAAAGATGGCAGCAGTAATGGTGCGGGGAGTGCTGCAAACTACAAACATCTCGCCACAGAGAAATCCAGTCTTTCAGAACTGGAGTCTGAGGATGAACTGCAGATTGATGAAACTCCCCCTCCACGACGCAAGTCTTCTGGACCGAACAAGAAGAAAAAACTCAGCGGTAAAAATTGAGTTTTAAACATGACTGATATTAAAATATATTCATTGTTTGGTTTCAAGCCCATCTAGCTATTCTCAACTAATGGTGTTTAAAAAATTCCCTCAGGTCTACCCAGGAAGCTGCCTAGAGCTAAACCTTGTTCTGACCCTAATCGCATAAGGGAACCAGGAGAAGTTGACTTTGACATTGAGGTATCTTTGTTGTGGATACACCAAATGTTTTGTAACAAGATTTGTTAAAATTGTCATTCAAGTTTAACAAGTATAAAATAGCATATGATGTCAGTCTGCTTTCCAAGCCTGGTAGCTAATGAACAGAGGATATTGAAATGTCCCATCAAAAAACATCTGTTACATGAACATCTGTTTATGTAAAAGGGATCAGTGACATTTAATGATATTTCAGCCTTTTGAAGGTGCACCACTGTTTTTGTAGAATAATTCAACCTGTACCTCTTGTGATTGTAAATTAAGGGCTATGGGAATACTTGAAAAAAAAAAAAAAAAAAAAAAACAATAATTCAGTTTAACTTGACAAATAACTTTTGTTTTATTTTATTTTTTTCCTTGTATCTCATGAAAACTCCACAAAGCGGAGCAAGGGTTCAGTGACTCTCAGCCATCCTCACCGCACATTATCTGTTGTATTGCATTTTCCATTTCACTGTAAAAAAGGTATGAATGTAGGGAGGCAGTACTCTGTTCCACCTAAAGAAGAAGATATATCGGCCCCAATTTCCTTAAATTTTGGAGATCGGAGATTGGCCGATACTTACATGAGAAACAGATTTTGCAGATTTTTTTGTAGTTTTAACAATTGTCTAAATTTATATTTCAGATCACTACCTCATGGCCAGTTAAAACACGTTGGAATTGTTTCTAGGATATTGTTCAAGTGTATGTTTTTTCAATAAAATAAGATCAGAAAATTGAAGGTGCATTTTGACCTTATAACACCTGACAGTGTCGCTAATAAAACAAAATCTTTATCGGCCAAAATCGGAATCGGCAGGTCAGGCATTTTAGAAATTGGTGATCGGCCAGAAAACTGCAATCAGTGCACCCCTACTTCTGATCGTTCTTGACCAGATGTTTGGTTTTGAGAGTCCAGAATAAATCTTCAGTTCTGTCAACTCACAGTATCACAAGAGAGCTTTCAACCACAGCTTGAGCTTATTTTAAGAAAGCTTCAATATAATTTCCGCCCTCCTCCGTTGCTTTTCCTCCTACGTCTAAAGTACAGGATAGATAAGACAAACTTAAATCAAGTTAAGTGTTCAGTGATCTGGTCTTCTCTGGTCTGTTAATCATGCCAGGAAGTTGCTAAAGGATCCTCTGTCTCTTGCACCGTGCGTCCCTGGAATCACAGAATCCGTCCTAGTTTGTTCTCTGTGTACGCCTTCCTAATGGGCAGGTTGTTGTTTTTTTTTTTGTTTGTTTGTTTGTTTGTTTTTTTGCCAGTCTTAGGGATTCTTCTTACCCTGACCTGGAGACTGCATCCCTAAATGTCTTCTCTATCCAAGGATGAAGACTTATGTTTGAGGCTCCTATGATCAAAGTTTTTCTGACTGGCACGACTCATGAACTTTATTTCAAAAATACATTTTCTTCAGGATACACCTGATGGTTTACTATCAACACATTTGCATAGAGTTTAACTTCACTATACCTTTTTTTGCATCAAGCGTACTGGTACCATGTTCAGTTTCAGTTTTTGCATTTACCAGTCTCGGATTAATGATGTGGATTATAAAATGATAGTTTTCTCATTTTCACTATTGTTTTAGCCTGTTGAATGCTCTGGCTGCTTTAATTACTTCTGTACAGTCACAACACACTATAAAACTGAAAGATAAATATTAGTCTATCAATCAGGTTTCCTAAGGTCATTTATTTATTTAGTTTTCTGTCAGATTCTTACCTAACTGTTTATTTTTCAAGAACATTGTTCACATTTCCAGCTTATCTTCACCACTCAAGTAATGTGTTTGTGTGTGTCTTCAGGAGGACTATACTACTGATGAAGAGGCGCTGGCAGCCCACGGAGTGAAAGGTGGTGCAGGAGGCATTCTTGATCTGTTAAAGGCCAGCAAACAAGTGGCGGGCTTAGACCCTGCAACACTCAGGTTTGATTGCTTTCATTCTTCATCTCTTTTAGGGTAATCGTTTTTTGTTTTTGTTTTGGCAGTATTTTATTGACTTGACATGTAATCATTTTTGAAAGTTTTATTTTGGCAAATATTTAAAAGGCTGAATATTACATGTATATATTCTTTTACTTTTACTACTTTTAATCTTAGTGAGGAAGCCCCAGCCTCTCCCAGCACTCGAGATGCCATCCAAGGTATGCTCTCCATGGCCAACCCCCCTTCCTCGTCCTCCTCTTCCTCCTCCTCTTCTCCTTCATCTCTCTCTGGGGGCCTGACAGAAGGATTAGGGGTCATCAAGGAAAAGGGTGGAAGAACTGTGTGGTTGACAGGAGGAATCAAGAAGGCTTCAAATCTTGAGAAGAAACCAGTCATCCAGCGGCCCGGAAAACGACCAATCAAAAGGCCAGCTCGTCATCTGAGCGATGAAGAAAGCCCTGATGAGCAGGAGACACTTGGGACTTGTTTCAAAGATTCAGATTATGGTGAATAACACACTGCATTTCATCTGCTGCTGTGAAAAAAGGGGTTTTTAAGTATAACTATATTTGACTTTTTAGTAAAAGTTACATTATGTCATTCAATATTTTAAGTATACCCGTCTTTGGAGTCTGATGAGGAAGACCATATCAGCAAAACTAAGATGAAGAGGAAGAAAAACTGGGATGACACACCTTGGAGTCCTAAAGGTACTTGGAAATAATAGCCTAGCAAAACAGGACACATTTTATTTTTTACTTTCTGATGGTTAATCTTTTGAGTTTTTTGTTGTTTTTACAGCAAGAGTGATGCCAACTCTTCCTAAACAAGAGCGACCTGCCAGGGAAGGGGCCAGAGTTGCCTCTGTAGAAACAGGCCTTGCAGCAGCTGCTGCCAAGTTGGCACAACAAGTGAGTGTGAAAAGAGAGCACCTCAGAGATAGAAATACAGTAGTCCCTAGTTTATTGTACCCTGAAAACCCACGGTAAGTGATAAACCGCCAAGTAGGAATAGTAGTACAAGTAGTAGTAGTAGGGTGTTATATGGGTGTTTTAAACACTTCCCACACACTTGCAATATTCTAAACAATGTTTCTAAACTCTAACTTCTCTTAAAAAAGCACAGAATGTCATGATTTCAGCTCCCTGCCTCCACTGCACTCAGCCACGCCCACTTCTCCGCTGCAGAGCGAAGATACGACAAGTTGCATGAAGAAGCTTCTCCTTCAGCTTGGGCTGAACACTGGTGCAGGAGGAAGCTTTTTCTGCAGCTGTGGTCTGCACATAGGTGCTAATTAATTTTAAATAATTTATTTGGAATAAAGATTCCATGCAGATCTTGCAGCTCATCCATCAATCAGCCACTTGTGTGTCATGTCCAATCTTATTTGGAAAAATAGCCAGAGCGAGTCCTCAAAAAACGAACCATGAAGTAGCGAGGGACTACTGTATGCATACGTGTGTAATGTGTAAAAATATAACCAGTGAGTAGTGTGGAGTAGAAAAAAATAATTTATTTTTGGTTATGATTCAGGAACAGCAAAAACCTGCTAAAAGGAAGTACACCAAAAAGCAACATCATCATCCTCCTCCTGTCGTCAGTCCTCCTGTTCAAAATGAACCGGCCCCACCCTCTCCAACATCTGCTCCGGAGTCTGCAGCAGATCTCAGCCCAGACAGGAGAATGGATTATTACTCTGCCAGTTTGTTAGACCATGAATACACAGCAGGGCCAGGACCTTTTGGTCCTGGAGGCCCCAGGGGCAGTGGAGCCATGGCTCCTGGTGTGTTCCTCACTTCTCGAAGACCTTCCCTGTCGCCTCAAAATAGCAGTTGCCATTCTGGTGCATCCCCTGCAAGTTTAGCCAGCCAAGGAATAACAGGGATCGGTCAAGGTAGACACACAACTTGACTATGAGCACATTCACAGCGTTTATTTTATTTTTTTGCATATTGACTCCTTAATATTTTCTTTTCTTCATCACTGTAGGCAAACGCCCAAAGAAAGGACTTGCGACTGCAAAACAGAGACTTGGAAAAATTCTGAAAATTCATCGCAATGGAAAACTTCTCTTGTGAGAGAAACTAAAAATGTGGCTGAAGACCGTAAGAATGAAGAAAAAAAAAAGCCCAAGTGAAGTAGTTGGAATAAATAAGAGAGGGTTATATTTTGTACTTTTGTTTATTTTTTTTCCCACTTGTGATTAAACTTCATTACATGTTGTCAAGGTCAGAGGCACATCTGTGACTTTATGGAAATCACTGTCATGTGCTGGTAGCACACAATGTAAATTATTTGTTAATATCACAAATTTGATACTGACAGTGGACATTTTTGCAGATAATTGGGCTTTAATTTAGAGTGATTATAGTTATTTTTTACATTTTTAAACATGTTTTTTCGCTCTGAAATAGTACTGTCCATTTTGCATTTTTAAAGGGAAAGTTCAAATAAGTGCAAACAAATTCTGTAGTTTTGTTTATTTTAATAGTCCCATTTATTCCAGTTATTATAAACTTGTTTGACAGGTAATATTCCAGGACACAGTGTCCTCATTTATTGACATCTTTCATATGGTTTTATTTATTATTTTATGTATTTATTTACTAAGGCAGAATTTTGTGATTTTTCTAGCCTGTTTTAATGTAGCATGTTTTTGCCTCCCCTTTTTCATAATCTGTATGTTTGACAACGTAAAGCCTGTATAAAAAGTGTAGTCATTGCTATTTTAGTTTACCTTTTAGGTTTGTCATTGTAAATATTTGTATAATTTGTAATTTAAATAGCTAAATTGGAAAAGAAAATCAAAGAAAATAGTTTCCTGCATGTTGCCCTAGGTTTTGGCAGCTTTCGTGGGTCATATGTAGAGATTTGTTTTCCTTACCACAGAATGTACTAGTGATCAAACATTGGGATGTAGATTTAACTTAAAGACATTGTGAAGGATATGAAACATGTAAATAAGTGTTGTAATTTAATTTTCTTTTTGTAGTTTAAAAATACTTTCAAATCTTTCGTAACAACTTGTACATGATACGTTGCTGTACTTAGGAAACATCATAGCTCTTTTTTATATTTGTATTCATCAACTGTCATACTATGTTCATGTTGTCTTGTTAGTGTACTATTGGAAGTGTGCTGGAAAAAAAATGCCCTCTCTGAAGTTCATCCATTTAGTTTTGTATTGTTCATGTTTTGTTTTGTTAAGCGCTTGTCTTCAGACATATTAATATAATCTGGAAAAAGTTTAAAGTTCAAATTTACCTTGACATAATTTTTTTAATGACATTTATTTTCTGACCACCATACAGCTAAAAAAGTAAGATTTGTTTTGTGTTTATTGCACTTATGCGTTTGGAAATATTTTGTTTTCCTAACATTTGAGGAAAAAACTTGGATTTACGGTATGTATTTTTCTGGTATACACAATGAATATTTTGTTGTAATAAACACATCTAGACATAAAAGTCTGATAATTGTTTTATATTACTGTACTGTATTTGTATATCATGGAAACTTCAATACTTTTTGAGACTACCAATTTTCCCCCCCAATTTTATTAAATAATTTTGCAGTGGTTTCCATTTAAGTGGGTTAACACATTTGTTAGTAAAAAGTGCTATTTTATTTAGCTCTAAATACACATCCTTACCCTAAGAGTTACTATAAAATCTAATTTTAGACAATGTCTTCAACCAAATTAAAACTTTCTGTCAAATCTCGTATGGATAATGTGGTGTTCTCGCGAGATTCCAACAAGTACCACATTAGTGCAAGATGGAGAAGTAGATGCAACGCATTTGAGGTAAGCAGAGAGACTCGTTCTAAGCTAGAGACGCAGGTCCAGGCTGCGGTTTCTGATTTAGTTTCCCTTTCTAATTAGCATCAACCATTTGTAATTATTCACACTTATGGTGACATCCGAGAACAGAAGCTAGTTTTTTTTTTTTTTTTTCGGGTAGAGTATAAATCTGCTGTGTAAACCGCCATTTTTCACGGATGGAGCATTGTGCGCAGCGCTAGCTAGCTAGCTTGATTGAAGCCCTGAAACACGCCGCAAAAACTACATCGTATAGGTGTGTACGTTTTTACAAGTTCAAACTTATTGTCGTTGAACGATATGTATACTTTTGGGAAATAATAGGACGACCAGTAACATTATAAACGTGTGTCAGGTTGGGAAAGTTGACTTTTGGGGGCTTGCTAACGTTAGCCGTGAACGTAGAGTGAAGCCGAAGCAACGTCACGTCGCTAGCCATCAACTTTAACCGCTAATGTTAGCGCCGCCGCCAACATAAGCTGTAACTGCGTATGTAGCTACATTAAAAACTGACGACTCATTTAGTTACAAGCAAAGAGGATGACCTGGAGTAGTATTGGTGTTTTGTATCCAAAGTACTGTTGTGAAACTCTGCGTCATTTATTTTGCCTCGTGTACGAATTAGATATCTGCAGCATAGCTGCTTTTTAAATCGTTTTGTTGACATTGAAATCAGGCGCCTCAATCTGTCAGATGATTTTAGTTAGCTGACATTAACTCTGACAGAGCAACTGTAAATACAAACGTAGCCGCTAAAAAAATAAAATAAAATCGACTCATTGCTTGCACCTGTTCAGACGCTTGTCTGGTAACGTGACAGTAATTCAGAGCCATGGAGCGTGTTACATGAAGCTTACACGAAATAGAACTGAAAGTTACCAAGAATCATAATTTTTGTAGTTTGGACGTATTATGTTTGTTGTGCATTTTATTTTAAGAGCATTTGATTTACTTTGATTTTCTCTCAAACAATATTAACCTCCTTCCCTCAGTGATTCTTTAAAAGCTTTTGTATTGACACAAAACTTTAAAACAGAGTGCAGCAACAGGACCAAAGAGTTTTCCACCTTTTGTAAGATAAAAATCAATAAACTAAGGGTATAGGGCCGATTGGTTTACAGATATTGAACAGACATTACAATGAAGCTGTAAGGTTGGAATTTGGCCCAAACAATAAAAACACGAACCAGTTCTGTCACCTTTTGTGGGTGATGGTCTAGCATTTGAGTACTGTATCTTATCATCTCAAACTCCTTTTTGACCTCATTGACTGATTTGGCCACAAATGAACTCATGGCATACTGGTGTCTCAAATAGAGAAGTTGTTCAATGTGCTTGATTTGTCTCCACAATCATCAAACATACCACAGTTGTGATGTGAAGCAGGAAAGCACACTGTCCAAATCTGGTCATTGTAATAATGTACCGGTAAATAAGTACCAACGTTTTTGAATGGTGTTTCCAGTTCCTTGTTGAATCAATACCACATGAAATTGTCATATTTAAAATGAAAAAAAAAGAGCTTTAATAAAATTAATTTAAATAATTATAAACTTCTGAAATCCAGACAGTTGTTACAATGATCAAAATGTAGAACTAAATAAGTAAATGTTAATTAATCTATTCACAATTGGATTTCAGTATTTTTACAGTTGTGGCCTGAGACACTAAAAGTTTAGTTGAGACTTTTGGTTATGAAAGACAAATTCAGTTGAAATTTGCATTCCACTTTGCCATACCAATTCAAACATTTTATATTTCAAACAAGCTATCAAAAGTAAAAACTGGTTTTACAAAAATAACTTGCCCTTATAAAAAAAATGTCAAAAATAATATTTTTCTGGTGTGTTTGCACTCGTCATCTACTGCAAATGTTTCTGGTGAGAACAATTACATTCTACAAACACGTCAGAAGATGAAGACTTTTTGAAAGCTTTGTTTTTAGTGTTTCTGTGTGTTAAATGGAAATGAACTGTACTTGCATAGAACCTTTCTGCTTTACAACACAAGCTATCATTTACCCTTCCACTCACACATCCATATGCACTCTACTGCATCTCTACGACGCTAATATGAATAAACCATTCTACAGAGTCTATAATCACATTTTGATCACATTCACTCACTGATGGAGCACACCAAGGGAAATGAGGGGTTCAGTGTCATGACAGAAACCCTTTGACAAATGACTGCGAGTCAAACTTCTGACACTTGTTGGAGAATGACTGTTCTAACCACTGATCCACAGCCATCCTAGTGTTTTTGACAAATATTTGGGAGAATCAACAATGTTGCAGCCTTGTGCATACCCACAATTGAATGTATAAAATATGTATAAATACAGTATATAAAAGCATGTTCTGTAAACCACAGTGACTACTGACTATGGAGCTGTTTTTACCTACAGTTCTGTCTGACTTTAGTGCTTGCACTAAAAGTGTTATTTCTTGAGGTGAACTGGCAAACTGTCAATCAAAAAACATGCTGCAGTTTTGGGAACTTGTTTGAGCGTTAAAAAAAAACTAGCTATGATTTTCCTCTGCTGTATTTTTTTTTTTTTTCATGTTAAATTTGATGTTCTCGTCTCATTGCACTGTTTTCATCATGTCTGAACTTTTTTTTTATTTTTCAAATTGAGGAAAAATACATGAAAATCGCTAATGTAGTTGAGGCCATATTTTTAAGAAACGCATTGTGGATGCCATAGTTTGAAAAGCACTGGTTTTGAGGTGTTAATGAGGAAAATTTGTTGCAAAATAGGTCTTATTTGGGCTAAGTTGTTTAAATTTCTTAGTCAACAGGAGTAAATATACAGTTTTAATTAATTTGACAAGACAAGTTTACAAATATCCATTCCTTCATTATCTTTACCCACTTCTTCCATTCTGAGCTGCTGGGGTCACTGGTGCCCATATCCAGGAGTCACTGTGTGAGGCAGGGTACACCCTGGACAGGTTGCAAGTCCATCATAAGAGAATATATACCAGTGAGACTAACCACCATTGTTACTCTCACCACTCTAACCCACACCTTGGGACAATTTAAAGTTAGCAGTTAGCTTAACATGCATGTTTTCATATGTGGGAGGAAACTGGAGTATCCTGAGAAACCCTCACATGCATGGAAGAACAGGCAAACTCCACCCAGAAAGGTCCCAGGCCAGGATTTGATCTGGCAACCTTCTTTCTGAGAAGCAATGGCTCTACCAACTGTACCACGATGCCGCCCTAAATTTGCAACTATGTACTGGTAGTAAGAGTTCTGCTTTCTCTGAATCGCCTTTTTTTTTTTTTTTTGGAGTTGTAGTTGTGTTTACAGATGCAATCTGGTCATGGTGTCTTGTCCTTTCCCAAACTTAAAATACTCTAACAAATTCCCAGTTACAAAGAAGCTTGTTTTCTGTAATTCTAGATGCTTTGTTGTATCACTTTTTGTTCCTTTTTTTCCTCAGACTGTTTAAAGAAATTGCAAAGCAAGCTAATGGGAGAATGGTGGAGCTGTTAAACCAAAATAATTTCTGGTATGTACTTTTTTCCCTTTCTCCATTGATAGTAATGGTTTTAGTTAAACACATTTATACAGAAGTCCTTGCTATTGGTGCCCAACAAATATAACCACAAAATTGATCCAATAGTTAAACTAAAGTTACAGGTATTATTTTCTGTTTTTGATAGTAAAGAGTTGTAATCAACTGTAGCTATAAAAATAAAGTTGACCAAAGAGATGGTTGGAAGTTTCTGTGTTTCAGTAGTGGTTTGGCAGTGTACAGCTACCAGATTCACATCTGGAGTGCATAAATGCAAACAAGATTGGGACTAAGAGAAAGCAAGATATATTGGGCAGCACAGCGGCACAACTGGTATAGCTGCTGCCTCTCAGTGAGCAGGTTACCCTGGTTCAAATCCTGGTCCGGGGCTTTTCTGGGTGAAGTTTGCATGTTCTCTCCATGCATGCATGGGTTTTCTCTGGATATTCCGGTTTCCTCCCACAGACCAAAAACATGCATGTTAGGCTGATTGGTAATTAAATTGTCCCTAGGTGTGTGAGAGAGTGAATGGTTGTCTCGTTTGTCTCTGTGTCTTTGTGATGGACTTGCAACCTATCCAGGGTGTACTCTACCTGTCGCACAGTGATTGCTGGTCATGGGCACCTGCAGCCTGTGACCCAAAAAGGAAGAAGCGGGTAAAGATAATGGATGGATGGAAGGAAGGAACAAACGAACATTACAGGTGGTCCCCGGTATACGGCCAAGATCCGTTCTAACGGCTTGGCCGTATACCGATTCCGGCCGAATCCGCGGCCGTATACGCGGATTTTCGGCCGTAAA
>JARVLU010000103.1:20369066-20379410 GCA_031762415.1 Simpsonichthys santanae | reverse complement strand
TAACAAAATATCCTAAAAAAAATCTAAACAAAAAAAAAAAAAAAAACATAAAATGCTGCATAAAAAAGACTACGTAAGATGTGATGACGTCACTGGGGGCGGTGCCGTAAGTCCGAAACGCCGTAAGGCGATGGCGCCGTAAGGCGATGGCGCCGTAAGTCGGTGACCACCTGTACTAAAATTCTGTTGAATTGTTGAAGTGGTCAGTTCTTTTGACTTCCTTTTCTGAATAAACTATACTGGCAGGAAATGCCTTCTGGTTGCTACTTCATATGAAATAAACTCAAATCAATCAATCGATCTGAATTTTTATTTATTTTTTTCCTGAAATTTTGAGCTCATGATACATTTTATTTTGTTTGGCCAAAGAGTTCTTGTGTAGACCCTGCATGATTCACAAGTTTGTATGATGCTGTGGTTTGGTGATTTGCACAGTGGTAAGCCTTTTTTTGTTTGTTTGTTTGTTTTGTTTTTGTTTTTATTTTTATAGTGTCTGCAGCCCAATGGAAATAATTGGCGATGGTTTGATGATCGTTCAGGTCGTTGGTGCAGTTACAGTGCATCCAACAACAGCACCATTGATTCAGCATGGAGAGCTGGGGAGAGCAGCGTCCGCTTCACAGCTGGACGGAGGAGATACACTGTGCAGTTTAACACTATGGTGCAGGTATATACATGAATTACTCTCTGTGTATACGAATATGATTGATTGTCCCATGGTTTGCTGGTTTTCTCTTAACTAAATAACTTCTGTTGGTTAGGTAAATGAAGAAACTGGAAATAGAAGGCCAGTGATGTTGACTGTTCAGAAAGTGCCTCGTGTTACCAAACCTTCCAAGACTGGTAACATTACCGACTCTGAGAGAGAGGAAGGAGACAAGAACAAAGTGGAAGAAAACCAGGCTGACCTAGACTCAGGGGCAACAGTGGAGATGAGTGCTTCTAAGGACGATTCCAGCCAACTAAAAGAGCCCCCTTCTTGCCCCATAGTAACCCTGGAGTTGGACTACCCTCAGCGTTCTGACATTGTTGTCAAAGGCCTGGCCGATGACATGACCACTGTTTTAATTCGGGCTTGTGTCAGTATGATAAGTGTTCCTGTGGACCCGGACACTCTTCATGCCACACTGCGTCTTTGTTTGCGCCTTACACGCAACCACCACTATGCAATGATGTTTGCTGAGCTAAAGAGCACGCGGATGATTCTGGGACTGACGCAGAGCTCTGGCTTCAATGGCTTCACCCCACTTGTTACTTTGCTGTTCAGACACATCATAGAAGATCCTGCCACTCTGCGGCACACCATGGAGAAGGTTTGTAAACTCCCATACTTTTCATTTAAATCAAACAGCTTTTGAGAATCCTGAAAGCGTTTTTATATTCCCAATTTGTTTTGTGACAAAAAAAGTTGAATTTGAATTAGCGAGATCTGTTCTTGCCTTAAACCTATTCCTCACTACGTTGCCAAAGGTGGTGAGATCAGCTGTGACCAGCGGAGCAGGTAGCACCACCTCAGGAGTTGTATCAGGCAGCCTTGGTTCCAGAGAAATCAATTACATCCTCCGTGTCCTGGGCCCTGCAGCCTGTCGAAACCCTGAATGTTTTATTGAAACTGCCAGCAATTGTATTCGCATTGCTCTGCCTGCTGCCCGTGGAGCTGGAACAAGTGAGTGTACAAACATATCTTATGTGAAATAACTTTGACAAAAACCTGACAAAAATATACTTTATTTGAAGTTATAAGTGCATTAAATTAAGAGATTTATAAAAAATTCTATCTCTTTATGTGACACTTTCCTTCATAAACATTCTTTTTATCCTACAGCCTCTGATGATGAGTTTGAGAACCTTCGAATTAAGGGGCCGAATGCTGTGCAGCTAGTGAAGACCACCCCTTTGAAACTGTCTCCCTTACCTCCCATTCCTGACACCATCAAAGAAGTCATATGTGACATGCTCAACGCTTTGGCTGCCTATCATGCCCCTGAAGAACGTAAGGCCTTTTTTATAAAATCTGACAACTGCTGGTTTTGGGAGTTTTATATGTAGTTTAATGGAATAAGCTCTTGGAATATTTTTGCCATTCATACATTTGTGTGTTGCAGCTGAGCGTTCAGAAGAACGAGCTGCAGCCCCTGGGAGTCAAGACTTATGCCAGATTTTGCAGGATGTCGGTGATGATGTTTACCAGCAATACCGTCTCACCAGACAGGGGAGTGACTTTGACTCCCAGTCAGCATTCCATATCAATGTAAGTCTAATTTTAGGTAATCCTTTTTATTATTTATTTATGTATTTACAATTATGGACTTGCAAATCGTCTGTCCAGGCACAAGTGTTTGCTGCTGATGGAGGTGTGGCAGAATCTTCCCAGTCTGGCACTCCACAAGGAGAAGGTAGAGCAATTAAACTCTAGAAAAGATGTGCTGTTCACCTGGTTATGATTAAAAAAAAAAAAAAAAAAAATCCTGAACCACACTTGATTTCTTCAGATTTTACCTTCAAGGAAACTGAGTTCCTCTGTATTTATGAGTAAAAGTGGTCCTCAAATTATTGACTTTGTTAAGCTTGAAGGTTTTCTGCGACATACTGGATTTTGTGTGTTTTACACACATTTTAATTAGATATTGAATTTGTGTCCATTTTCCTTGGAAACTAATCGAGGATTTGTTTAACCTTCCTGCAGCTCTTGGGTCAAAACAAGTCTCAACACTAAGCCCTTCATAGTTCATTTTAACTTTAGGGCATCATCTTCCTGTGGCTTTCATCACATTGTTTGAGAAGCTGTCCATCTGTTTTTGTTCTTTACATAGTGCCTATCATAGTTTTCATTACTGCTCAAATGTTTTGAGATAATTTATATTTATATTTCTTTTTTTTAAATATCTGTACTCTAAATTTGATTTATTTTATAGAATTAACTTGAAGCTTTTAAGTTTGTTTTATGAATTTAAGTCATATCCTGTTATGCAAACATTCCCAGCCTCCACACCAGAAGAAATGCGTGAGGAGAAGAAAGAACAGGAGGGAGAGAAAAGTACAAGCGCAGATGAAAGTAAAGCAGCTAAAGTCAAGGCAAGCAAGCCTCTAATGCCAACATCAACCATCTTGAGACTGCTGGCTGAACTTGTCCGCTCTTATGTGGGCATCGCCACATTAATCGCCTCCTATTGCTACACTGCTGGGCAGTCTGAGCTTATAAAAGAGGTGAGTTGTATTTTTCACTAATAAAAGGTCTCCTCGTCAACATACTATCTTCTTCACATTAAATCTTTGGCTTGTTTCTATCCCAACAGGATTGCAGTGTTCTAGCGTTTGTGCTTGACCACTTACTGCCTCATACACAAAATTCAGAGGACAAGGACACCCCAGCCTTGGCGCGGCTCTTTTTAGCCAGTCTAGCAGCTGCCGGCACAGGCACCGATGCCCAGGTGGCCCTGGTGCATGAAGTGAAGGCTGCCCTCAGTCGAGCATTAGCAATGGCAGAAGGAGCAGAGAAACATGCCAGGTAAATGGCTCTAAAATACAGTACGTCTTTTAGTGTCGCATTGATACTGCAAATCTGAATCTCAAAATTTGATTCTTTTGAAATTTCACAGGCTTCAGGCTGTGATGTGCATTATAAGCACCATCATGGAGTCATGCCCTTCCACATCCACTTTCTATAGCACGGCAGCAGCCAAGACTCAACATAATGGCATGAACAATATCATAAGACTCTTTCTCAAGAAAGGTCTGGTCAATGACTTGGCCCGTGTGCCTCACAGCCTAGATTTGTCCAGGTAAAATGTTTCTCTAATCGGTCTCAAATTATTGAAATAAAATGGAGTTACTCGATTAAAGTCAGAGATCATGTGGTGCTGAAATTTGTTATTGCTTGTTTATTTTATTGAAAAAAAAAATCTTGTTACATCTAGCATTTCCCTTCACATAAAACATGTAATTTTATTTTTTGTCTTCTATATTTGGTTGCTACTCAGCATTTAAAGTTCTTCACTAGCATGGACTAACCAATTTCAAACTATTTAAGAGTATAATTTTGCAAAACCTTAATTTCTTTTTAATTAAAGTATTGTTTATAATTGGTAATCCAGACCATTCAGATTGTAGCTTATTCATCCCTATACATTTGAAGTTTAGTTTGTGATTTATTTATTTTTTCAGAATCCAGTTGTTCTGGTTGTTTAAAATTTTACTGTTCTTCCTTCAGTCCTAACATGGCCAACACAGTGAATGCTGCACTGAAGCCTTTAGAGACTTTGTCACGCATTGTTAACCAGCCCAGCAGTCTTTTTGGTGGAAAAGGAGGCTCCAGCAAAAGCAAGACAGAAAATGACACAGTGGGCACTGTCAGGGATAGTAACAGCAACACACAGGACCAAGGTATCGGCACGATAATGATATGATCTGTAATCACTCAGCTGTTTTGCGTACACCCTTTGCTAATGTGTGTTATCTGGTCCAGGAGAGTCTGGAGAAACTGAACCAGTGGATGGCAGTCACAGGGTCCAGGGACCAGACAGTGATCTCATGGATGGAGAAGCAGAGGGAGACACTGTGGTTATTGCGGGTCAGCCGGAGGTTCTAAGTACGCAAGCTATGCAGGTGAGGGATCAATGCATCACACAATACTTTATAATGGTTTGTTTTTAACATCTTCATTTAAAACTAGAAAAGTGATAATTTCCAAAAATGGTTGTAAGGTTTAAGGCACATTTCTTCATCTTGCTGGTTACTTGATTGTTGATGCAGAATCTGTACATAATCTGTTTTATGTAGGTAGAGAATGAATTGGTGGACCTGATTGATGAGCTATTGGAGAGAGATGATGGCAATGGGAACAGCACAATTATAGGTAAACCACACAAGCAAATTACAAGATGACAGTGAAGGTTCATAGAAATGTCTACACTAGTCATTTATGCTATCAGCAAACCTAACACGCGATAAATAAAAATTTTATTGCTGTGAAAGGAGTTTTTTTTTTTAATTTCTTTTTTTTAATGATTAAACATTTAACAACATGAAAACTCTTTTGCACACAGCCCAAGCACAACACATGCATCATGTTGTCTTTCCTATCAATTAGTGGGACGCAGTGGTGAGGATGAATCTCAAGAGGATGTGTTAATGGATGAAGCTCCATCCAATATCAGCCAGGCATCCACTCTTCAGGCCAACCGTGAAGGTATGGCACACACACATTCGAATGTGATTTATGTATTATTTTATTTATTAGTATTATTGTTGTTATTATTTTTCTTTTTCTGTGTGTGTACAGCTTTTGTTTTGACACAAACTAAAACTATACACAGTAAAATGCACAAAATAAAATAAAAAAAAACTGTTTAAAACATACTACTTGAAATCTGTACTTCTAGTGCAAAAATGTTGGTAAGAGACCAAAGAACCAAAGGAAAACTTATCAGATAAGTTTTATACAGTTTAAAAGCCAAAACACCAGATGAAAACATCAGGTTCTGCCATTTGTCCTAATAATGATGATCAAAATAATAAACTTCACACTGTGGCTGGTTTTACTGACACAGGAACTGTATGTGTAAATTCTTCCTCAGACTCAATGAATATTCTCGAACCAGAGGATGAGGAACACACACAGGAAGAAGATTCAAGTGGCAGCAATGATGATGAAGACAGCCAAGATGAGGAGGAGGAGGAAGAAGAGGAGGAAGAGGATCAGGTACTGATAAATGCAGTTAAGTTCATCAAAAGAGGTATTGTTCTCTTTAATACTCATGTCTACTGCTTTTTCCTAAGGATGATGAAGGAGATGATGATGATGATGATGAAGGCTCAGAAATGGAGTTGGATGAAGATTTCCCCGACATCAATGCTGCACCGCATATTCGCTTTGAAAGATTTGACAGAGATGATGATCTCATCATTGAGTTTGACAACATGTTTTCTAACAACAGTGAGCAGAAACATTTATTGTCTTTGAATAATTTGGCAACTGGAATTTTTCAAGTTATTTTATTAAAACCTGACTTTATTGATCTTTGGTATGTCCTTTGATCTACAGTTAACAAAACAGTTGTGTTGTGAGTTGTATTTAACCTTTCAACTAATGTCTGTTTACTGTTCTTTTTCCCCCTCCCCATCAGCTGACATCCCGTCCTCCCCAGGGAACATCCCCAGCTCCCACCCTCTGATGGTGCGTCATGCTGACCACGGATCTCTTACTCTGGGTGTGGCAGGCACTAGTAGCCGCCTGGCACAGGGTATGGGTCGCAGCCAGCGAACATTGCGTCAGCTCACTGCAAACAGTGGGCACACCATCCACGTCCACTACCCTCACAACCGCCAGCCCAATCCTCCACTCATTTTGCAAAGGTGAAACCAAAGGCTAATTACTACTTGAATTCCACAACAACTTTATTCAACTTTTTTTTTTATTTTATTAAAAAAGTAATTATATACTTGCCTTTTTTTCCATTTAGATTGTTGGGCCCCAGTGCTGCAGCAGATATTTTGCAGCTGTCCAGCTCGCTGCCTCTGCAGTCTCGTGGTCGGGCTCGGCTTTTGGTTGGAAATGAAGATGTGCACATCATTGCACGCTCTGACGATGAGCTGCTAGATGACTTTTTTCATGAGCAGAGCAGCACTGGGGGGCAAGCAGGTAAGCTTTACAATGAGGTTCTGCCTAATTTTTCTAGAAATTAATATTTTGAACTACTAACCTGTTTGTTTTCTCTCTCAAGGTACTCTCTCTAGTATTCCTACTGCCTTAACAAGATGGACTGACGAGTGTAAGGTGCTGGATGCTGAAAGTATGCACGACTGTGTAGCAGGTCAGTTCTTTGTGAACTATAAATATATTTTAAGTGCTTTCTTTTTAAATATTTGTAATATGTCTATTGATGATTTAAGAAGGTGTTAATGCTTTTAGGACGTTTATGCAATAGAAATTAATAGGGATGCACAATATTAGATTTTTGGCCGATATTTTAAAACTTATTCAGCCGATAACCGATACTGATATTTTATATACTTTGTCAAAACATAGCCCTCTTATTTAGGCTTATTTGCTACAAAAATTGTGCAACAGCTGTAAGGGCTGGTGACATACATTCAGTAACAGCCATATGATATGCATAGCACTTTAACTTATATTAAATGAAAAGTGTTAAATGTTATTTATTAGCATTAGTCACCTGTGATGCTGACTCACTTGTGGAGGCGTGTTCCAGGTTCCTAGCTGCAGTGTGGGATCATCTGCACTCCTGTGCATGAGGGACAGCCTTTTTAAGTTAAAAGTTTTTGTCTATCCATTGTGCCATAAAACTAAGCATGCTAATGGAGCTAACATGACGCCCAATTGTTGTGGTAAAACTTGTCCAACAAGTCGTGCTATCAGCTATTAGCTTCTCAATGACATTGGAAATGATGGCTTGTAACTCTGGTAAAACTATTTCACAAAAATATCTCAGACTGGGGATGATGTAGCGAGGCTCAACATAGTCCAAAAATCTCCGGACTCCGACATCAACAACAAACAAAAAAAAACTTTCACACCACCGACATTTTGACTTCTACCTCTCCACCGTGAGATCAGTTGATGTCATCGCGTTGTGCTGCCACTGCAGGCAAAAACAGCACCTTTTATATGGCGAGTTATTTTAATGGAATGTCAGATATTGAAAACGTTACTATCGGCTGATACAGATACCAGGCCGATTATATCGTGTATCCCTAGAAAATATCACAAAGTAGAAATATGAAGGTCCATGTAGTTGGATTTATTCCCCGTTAATTTTAACTTTATAATTTGTTTCACAACTAAAATCACAGGACTTCAGTTAATTGACTTGTCACATATGTCATATGTCACAAACAATGCAAATACACAGTAATTACACAATTTGAAGAACGAAGTTGTAATAAAATGATAAGTGATGTGCTGTGGAATCTAAATTATCTTTATGATTAAATCAGGTTTAAAAAAATTGAGGGCAAGTTCAGTCAGATCAGAGCTGCAACACAACAGGTTATTAATCTGACTGAATTTGACTGATGTAATTTGATAGATGTGTAATTCTGATTCTCGTGCCTAATGTTCAGTGGTGAAGGTGCCTATCCTTCAGCATTTGGAGAGTTTAAGGGATGAAGAGCTGGAAGAGCGCAGAGAAAAGAGACGGAGGCAGCTGGCTGAGGAGGAGGAATTCAAGCAAAATGAGAGGAGGGCTTCTGAACAAGTCAGAGAACAGAACCTACAGGTGGGCAGAAATACAATAAATACAAGAAACTACAAGTTAGTTGGCTGAAGGGCCAAAACACCAGATTCTAGACAAGTATCCTTTTTTGTCTCGTCTGATCTGTGAACAAGATTAAATCTTGCATCATCTTCTGCAAAAATGTAAATGAATTGAAGTTTCAACTAACGTTTATTGAATTATTGATTAAGCAGATATTTACACTAACAAAATGAGGTTTCTGGTGTCTTTCTGGCCCACGGGAAAACAATTGAGTTGCTTAAAAAATTCTTTGTTACATTGTGACCAAATGTAGCTGTGTCAAAACAAGGTAATGAAAAAGAGAAATTAAATGGTTTGTTTTGTTTTTGTTCCTAGGGTTCTGGATTGGGAACAATTAATGGCACGGAGAACACTGCAGGTACTGATATTTGCTGTATTATTGTTTCTTTTTATCATGAAGTTAAAATTCTCTGACCTGTATCAAATGGACATCTCTGTGAAGTGGTACCCAGAGGCCAGCAACAGATTACAATGCATGCTGTGGGATGAGGTAGTAGTTTGTATAGTTTTAGGATCACACCAGATCTGGGAGATAACTATACAGTCTACTGTCTTTCTTACGGCAGTGCCATACCAGCTGGACTTCTTTATTTTATAATAAGGAAATTAATTATATACTGTAATATTGTTTGGATTACACTTGTTAGCCTGAAAATTATTGGCCTTCATTGTTTTCCAAAGCTTCTTACTATGCATATATATTTTGTGTACAAATTTGCCTCATGCAGTCAAATGACGTTTTAAATGCGAAGAAACTTAACCTCTACAATAAAGACATCTTTAGTCTCAATAATGCTGTGGGTGTAACTTTACTGACATGATTTGCATCCACAAATCCCCTTGAAGGAAAAGATCACTGAATTGTCATGAAGTTGTTCTGAGTGATGAACTTTTTTTCTATAGTGGAGCATATCCTGATAGAATTGATCACTTTCAGAATGACGAAAGGTCCTTTCTGAAAGGTACTAAAAGTCTCTTTTCCCCCCCTTTTTTTTTTTACTTTGGACTCAGTTATCAGTACACCCACTTGTGGGAAATGAAATATTTGGACCTGTATAGTATTTATAATACTGTATTTGGACAAACTGTTTTGGGAGAAGGTATCATTCTGTCATTAGAGTTAGAGATCCAGAGTTAACATCTTGCTATTATGCTGTTTCTTTAAGTTCGCGCCAGTATGCTTTCTGCAGCAGCCGCCTTTGATGTGGTGAGGTAGTAAGTTGTGTTGTTGAAGGGGATCAGGATTTTGCACCCTATACAGGAGATAACTATACAACTTACTGCCTTCCTCATTAGAGGTCTATTGCATCTTTATTGGAAATGATGAACAATTACTTGTGTATGTGTTCACATTGCTTTCCTTTCCTATAACATTAGTAAGAAATGCCTTGAGTTGTTTACAAGCACTTTTCAGCGGCAGTTGCTTGTGCTGTATTGTGGAAAAACCATTTCCAACATTGTGCTTTGTTGTAAGGTCAAAACAGCACGTGGTATATATTAATTACAATTGAGTTTTAAAATCTGCATTAAACAAATAAACACCTGCTTTAAAAATTCTGTCCCCCCTGGATGTTGCAGAGGGCGAGCAAGTTCAGGATGGTACAATGTCATGTCTAGACACACCCAGGGTTTCAGAGGGCTTCCTCACTGCTCCTCCATCTGGAGAAGTGACTCCAACCACACCCGCTCCTCATGAACAGGCACTGGTCTCTTTGGAGACTGCTATTAGTCAGCAGGTCCACCAGCCAATTGCTGACCTCCTCCTGGCTGAGTCACATGCCAGCTCACTGGCTGCGCTGGCTGGTACTGGCCTTCCATCTTTGTCAGCACCTGAGAGGCCACACAGTGAAGCAGAAGCATCTCAGATGGAAATGTCCCCAGCACCAATTATCAGTGAAAGAGCTGGAAGTGGTGTTGGTGGAGGAGTTTTGGATGAAGCAAGAGAAGGTACACTTAACTCTAAAGTCTCAAAATAAATTTACCAACAATAATATAAAGCATTGTGTGTTAATTGCAGTTGATGAATCATAGCTTTTTGAACAGAAATTAAACTAATTTTATTTGTAAT
>JARVLU010000103.1:20325666-20342263 GCA_031762415.1 Simpsonichthys santanae | reverse complement strand
ATCCATCCATCCATCCATCCATCCATCCATCCATCCATCCATCCATCCATCCATCCATCCATCCATCCATCATGGCTGGAGCCACTAGCTCTCCAGCATTCCTCTGTTTGCACCAGCTGAGTGAAGCAAGCGTGCACGGGAGGACTCACTGCTGCAGTTCTTAGAAATTTAACAAAATTAACATTTAAAAAACAATTGTTTGTTTGCTCGACATTATAGTAAAGATGTGTCTCAGTTTAACTTTTCCTTAATGTTAATGGTCAAAACAGCTTCATTTCGCCTGGGCGGCGAGGCGCCATCCATCCATCCATCCATCCATCCATCGCGGCCAGAGCTGCGAGCTCTCCAGCGTTCCTCCGCCTGCACCAGCTGAGTGAAATGAGCGTGCACGGGAGGATTCGCTGTTGCAGTTCTTCAAAATTTAAAGCATCACTCAAAAATCTTGTTATAAATACAGTATGGAAAATAAATGTATATAAGTCGCAGAACTGACAAATCTATGCAAAAAACTGCGACTTCTACGCTGTAAATGCAAATTTTCAGTACTCTTTCCACCTCTGTCAATAAGACACTTTGACTTTTAGCCCAGTGTGTCCCTGTGCATGAAGGCGTACGAAGAAGATGTAACTGTGACTTCATGAGCAACACTGGAGGCTTCCTGGTGCTGATTCCTGAGCTGGTTTGGCTCCATTAGAGTGACATTCAGGGAGCATTATCTTCACTTGTGAGTTGAGTCAATGAACGTAGCTCACAGGTTACTGTGGCCTCACACTAACCTGCATCTGTCACAGCTGGCTGAAGACCAGCAAGACACATAAAGTCCCTCTAGAACATAACCAAACCCTTGTGTGCATCGTGCCTGTAAACACACTTCAACAGCAGCTTCTTTTCTTCTGTTTTTGTTTCATTTCTGTTTTTTTTATTTATTTATTTTTATTGGATTCGCTCCGGAGCTGCAGACTTACAATGAATACAAAGAATAATAATAAAAAAAAATTGGTAGCAACAGCGTGGGGTAAACTGTTCCAACTGTTCTGCAGGCAACAAATGAAAAACACCAGGTAGCTCTGAACTGAAGGAGTGTGAAATTGAGCGGGGTAATTGTTTTGAGCGTGGGAAAGAACAGGGACGGCGGGGCTTATTTTAGAATAAAGCTCTTATTTACAAAAGTTCCTCCACAAAGAAATGTTGGGATGTTAGTGTTATTATGGATCAGCTGCAGGGAGAGGCAGCGATGGTTGACTGAAACATAAATTAGCTCTAATCAGGACGTAGGCGATGAAAGGGGGTAAAACAGGAAACAGATGACATTTAATAATCGTGTTATCTTCGTCACAACACGGACAGACAATCCTTGGACTCGTTATCCAGAAATCAGTGCATCTCTTGTCTGCATCCCCTAACACAGACATGATGAGTCCTGGTGTGTTGTTGTCTTTATTCACCGGTTATGTAACGTCCATCATACCTTTGGTTACACAATGATGAACTGAAGCAAAGTGATCCAGTGAATTAAAAGTTGAGCTCAGCCAAGTGAAAACATTCACACAGTCAGCCGTCACCTTTATTTGAATTCATCAGCTTCATCGGGGATGAAGGTGCTCAGCGTGTGCTGTCATCCCTGGCTCTGAGTATGACAAACAAACAAACAAACAAACAACAAACAGAGCAGCAATCCCGAGTGCATCAAACGAAAGAGGACGAAAGGGGCGCACAATAAAGGGATGGTCCACGCAGAGTGAGGTGAAGAGAGAGCAAGGGAGGGAACAGAGATGGAGGAGGAGGATGGGAGGGAGGCAGAGAAGAAGGGTGATGTCACCTCTAACAGGCAGCCAATGGGAGTCAGGGAAGGAGGGAGAGAGCACGGCCGGAGGAGGGTGTGTTTTTCTATCACTGCAGCATCAGCAGAGAGGAGAGGGGCACAATCAATTTCACAGAGAGGAGGAAGAAAGACAAGTGGAAGAGGACGAGAGGAGGAAAAAAGAGGGACGCAGGGAGTTTCCAGAGGAGAGGAGCCTCGCTGTGGAGGTAAGAGTGTGTTTTATAAGGAGACGGACAGTTTGTCATGAAGACGAGAGGTGAGCTGTGATTAATGAGGCTGGGAGAGGTGGAGGTGGCTGGTGGTGGCAGCTCACCTTTTCCCAGTCATGTCTGAACAGATAAACGCAAAACCACTTCAATAAACTTGTTACGACCTCCTTCTGTTCACATGTGCTTTGTTGACTATAAAATAATTTTAACACACCTAATTAAAGTAACAAAGGTGTTAATATGCATAAAAATATTTTACTGTTAATTGGAACATCAGATTGATAAAGTCACAAACTGTCGATGCAACACAGTTGAACAGATTTTATTTTTCTTTCATTGCTGTGTTTTAAATCTGTCGTTTCGTGCTCCGCATGCAACAGGGTCTCATCAGACATTAATATTAAATAAACAGCACGACTGAGTCTGTTGCTTATCATCATGTCTCTGTGATGTTTGCTGTTTTCTTTCACTGTCTGATAAAGTTGGGATGTTTTGCACGTGAAGAACTAGATGCAACATGAAAGCTTTCTGTATTTTTTATACATTCAAGCTAGCTCACATGTAACGTGTAGGATGTATCTGCGTGTTTTGCAAAACTGGAAACAATTCTCAGTCGTTGTGCTTTTCTAAGGCTGTGCCTTTTTCTTGCTCTTTGATTATGAATTACAGTTTTTCTCCTCCCCTCCCCCCCGAGCTAATGGCTCAGAGGGGTTCATGTTAAGTACAGCCCATGATTGCAGGAATTTCACTGATGCTGAGGATGAAATTCAGCAACGTGGTCAACACAGCTGAGCAGGTTTCAAGTGCTCCTGCAGCTGCTGGGGGGGCCTGTTCTCTGGGCAACAAGCTAAACTTTATAAAAGAGAGAGAAGAGAACTGGGAGGAAGAACAACAGCAGAGAGAAAGATATGAACTGTAGACATATCAGATATGTGCACACATCACAGGGAGAACAGGGTGGGGCAGCACTCACAGCAGACTGGAGGTGTTTCAGGGAACAGCAGCCTCTCACCTGGCTGTCTGCCACACAGATGTCTGCAGCCTGTTTCTGTTTCTGCACCCACTGACTGGATTTTTCCACCATTCATGTAAAAAGATTTAGAGTTCTTTATAGGACCATGAAGATGTGGTGCAACTTCTTCTATGAGCATGAACTGAATGCGTTGCTTCACGCTGGGAAGTGGTGAACCTGCTCTTTGTTGCTCCTCCTCACCCTCCACGCCTGAGTTGCCTGCAGCTTGTCCCAGATGAACCCCTTGGAGAGACTTCACGTCTCCGAGCACGACAATGACTTGTTCCCATCTGTGCAACATCCATAAACGCACGGCACACAATGGAGCAAGCTGCAGCTGCAGCTCACAAGGATGTTTCGGAGTGAATGAGTCTGTGTTGATGGACCCTCGGAGAGGCAGCGATGCTCCTGGGAACCACTGCTGGTCACATTATCATGCTAGTTAATGCTGCAGGTTTTGTGTGGCAGTGGCTGTCACAGGGGCTGCTGCTGCAGCGAGTCTGTTGTTAGAATGTAAAAACCTGGCGTCTGTGATTACCCTTGTTTGGTGCAGAGTCTCCCTTCTAATGCTGAAGGTTTAATTGAGCTGTTCGGTCAAAGGGATGGATAGAAACAGATTTATGTGAGGAGCGAAGGACAGAGAGGCAGGGATCGGCAACAAAAAGACAAGGGAGGAAGCAGCATAACGATGGGCTGAAGAAGAATAACGTGCATTTCCTTTTGAAAGGCAACAGGAATGTGCATTTTTAATGTCTGATCGCTCCAATAAGTATTGACAGGAGCAGCGGGAGTGAAATTACCAGGATGGTCTCGAGGGGAAATGTGCTATAGCAGAAACAATCATGTTAATGAAATTAAAAATAATGTAAAAAATGGATTTATGCGTGTCCTTATTACAAGTCTCGAGTGTGATTGAGCTCGTATGCTCCCTGCCTCAGTCACTGGCAGGCTGCTGGATGGTTCTGTGTTGAAGTGAGGAGCTGGTGTTGTGGACAGATCAGCAGATGTTGCTTCTTTGCTCCTCGGCCACCTGTCACAGCCACAGGTCATCCTGCTGATCAAACGCAGGAACACGCACACATATACAGGGACACGTGCAGTCTGGAGCTCTGCAGAGAAGCTGTTGCAGTGCAGCAAATGAACCATTCTTCTGTGTTGCCTCGCCGCTCTGATTACTCAGGCGTCTGCTCCTGATCAAAAACCCCACTCAGCACTCGGAGCATTAATCCATTCACGCAGCAGCCGGGTAAAAGAAGGGTTAATGGAGGAGCGTCTTCTCTTTGAATGAAGCGTCAACAATGATACTTTCATGTTTGCTTTTTGTTAAGCTCCCCTTTGAGGAGTGCACTTGTGAAGTTGCAAACTCAAAGACACAGGTTGTCTTCTTGCTTGTGTGTGTGTGTGTGTTTGAAGTCGTGCATGTGTGTGTGTGTGTGTGCAGCTGAGCATTAGGATCCTGTGCACCTTCAGGATGCTGTCAACATGAAGGGTCCCCACCCGACTGCCACCGCCCTTTTCATCAGGCTGCAGCTTGGCTGTTTGATTTGGTGTGTGCAGCCGGGAGTCGGCCCAGTGGGCGTCAAGTGGGGGCTCATGTCGACATGCTGTCAGAGTTTGGTGGAGAATACTTGCTGGTGATTTAGGGGAGCTAAGGGTCAGGTGGATTGACAGGCCAGCCTTGGCTAAATGATTACAGAGAATAGGAAAGGAGGGAAGGGAGCCAGTGGGAGGGAGGATTTAAATTTGAAAAGGTGAGATGACGCAGAGCAGGAAATAATGGAGAAATGTCTGAGTCCATTTTTTTTTTCTTCCTTTCTAGACAAACATTTCAACCTAACAATTTCTTTATTCTTTCCCCATTCCCCCGTGCTGTGAGGTTGTTTAACTTCACCACTCATCAATATTCCTGTAGTGGACCAAAAAAGAAAGTCTTAATCAAAATAATGGGTTATATTAGCCTTCCTGGAAAAAAGGGTTGCAGACAAAGACTCATAAATTCAGCCCTGTTAGACATCCGAGCCTGCGATGGGGACTGGACTTAGACAGAGGCGTCATGTATGGAGATGAATTTAATTTGTCTGAGTGAATTACCGTATTACAGCTTTCAGTGTGATGGTATGAGAGGGAGAGAGGTGCAGGATTCCTGTGGGTATAAAATAAGATATGGGCAGTCAAAATGAAATAAACCAGGATCCCAGCAGAGAAATTAATTAGTGTCCAAATCCATATCAAAGCTGGAGGCTATATGGATATATAAAAAAAAAAAAGAAAATTAAACAACCCATTTATCAGTTATTTTGTTGGTGCCCTTCAGTTTTTTTTTTATTTATTTGATTTTAACCTTTTACATGAAAATGTATTAGGAAGCAGCATAGGAATAAAACTACACACAGAATATAAATTATGGAGGACATAAAGCTCCCTGTCTGTCATTCTGTCTGAGTCCTCGCTGTCTCATCATATTTTATTAGTTTCTGACAAAATAACATCTTTGTTTCAGGGAATTCCCGGCAGCGTTATCGTTTTCATCCACGGCCATCTTGATAGAGGGACTATTGTCCACAACAGAGACTATAATTAGACCAAACTGATCCTCTGCCTCAAAACTTACTATTGACTGACAAAGATCCCCCTCTCTGTGTCAATGCATGAATCATCACTCATGGTGGATGAATGAATAAAGACGGCAATTAAAATGTTGTTACGTAGGTTTTTGCCTCACTTATTCATTTATCAAACATTTTGTCCGAAGGTGGTATTGCTCAGACCCATTTAGTCAAATGTCACGTGAAAAGTTTTAAATTCAGACGGGATATTTGTCGCATAATGATTTAATTATGATTCAGAACATTTCAACTTTAAATTATTGGTCATGTGAGATGCAGATACAAGTAGACAAAATGGTTCGAGAAATGTTTTCAACACAAGTTAAAGGAAACAACTGGTTGGAGTGAACTAAACCTCTAAATATTACCATGACCAATAAACAAACAACACATAGATAAAGACAAACAAACAAAAACATCAACAAAATCTATGTAACATGATACTCATAGTAGCATAACCCAAATCATTAATCGATCAATCAATCAAAAAAATGCATATTTTATTTTGTTAAAATAAAGAACGCAGTTTGTTCCTTGTTTTTTCAGGCACCAGTGTAAATCTGTTGGGCGAAACTTCTCTGCTGAGAAAGATGTTGAACACAAATATATTTTGGTTGACTGAACATACAAAGAAGTTTGTTGCTTTGTGTCTACTAAAGTGGACAACTTTTTTATTTAACGTGACCATATTTTAATCACAAATGAGGGAAAAAAGCTTTTTTTCTGCAGAAATGCAGTGTGAATCTCTTGAGAGCTAAAGGACTTTACTTAAACCAGGTTAAAGCTAAAAACGCTGGCAAAGAGTTTGTAAAAACACCTAAATATAAAACACAAAGCAGCAAAAGGTTAGTTAAAGGTGAAAAGTAGCAAAATGCTAAATGAAATGCTGAACGGTGCAAAACACTTGCTAAACGTAGCTAAATGGTAGCTAGATGCTAACAGCAAAACTGACACTGATGCTTGTTTGATTATTTTACTCTTTAAAAATGAGCTTGTCCATGTTTGTCTGGTGAAAGTTGATTGTTGTATTTTTCGTAGCGACATCACTCTTAGTAAAAATGGTGTCTAAGAACTACCGGTAAATGTCGCTGAGACAAAATGTCCCCTCGTCCCTCTGCACCATCCTGTCCATTTAAAGACCCTGTTGAGAAGCTAATGGCCAGTTTGAATAAATCTGATCCACAGAAGATCTGGACAACTGAGACTGATAAAAAAACATTTTGTGGGGATTCTTTAAAAACCCAAACATCTTTAAAAATTTGCGACATTTAATGTGAAGTAAAGCTGACGCCGTCCCTGACGTCTCTGAACACGCTGTCACTGTGTCAGAGCTCCATTCTAGTTTTCACCACATTTCACAGAGCGTTTCATTAAAGCAGCATCACAGCATTTGTTTACTAATTTATTGATTTCTTTTCTAAGTGGCCAGCTACATTTTTAATGGAACTTGTGGGATTGGTCTACACTGCAGCTCTGCACCACTGTTGCTTCATGTTTTGCAGAACTGCTGAGGTTTGGACAGGGGTTTTCAGCTCTTTTCTTATCCATTATTAATCTGCGGAGTATGTATTTCTCTGTGTTCTCTTTAGAAACTGTTCATGTTTCTCACAATCCTTGTAAATCCTCTTATCTCTGCTCACTTTTTTGCCCCTTCTGCAAACAGATACATTCACTGAAACAATCAGTAGATTGTGTTGCGGGGCGTCATGGCAGATGTGGTTCATCATCGAGAAAGTTCTCCTGATGGGCCCTTTCATTCAAGTAATGGTCAAAGAGTTTTCTTTAGTTTTATTCTCCCTGAAGAAATGGAGTGGATCACCATGTTCAGTCTGCAGGGGTTTTAAGATTTTACATATCAAACTCATGTTTCCTTGAACTTTAGAAAAAATCTGACTTTAAAATGAGGAACTAGAAGCTAAATTGCTCTGAAAAAGAGCTGCAGCTTCATTTCTTGAACTTTGGACCAGGCTCATGGTCAGAAGAGCAGATGAAGTTTGTTGATGCGGTTGTAGGTGTTCGACACACACACACTTCCTCACACACTCTGAGTGTTATGACTGCAGCTAATGGCTTATTTATTTGGCGTGTTTACATTTAAGCGTATTGATTTTGGATCCTTTGGCTCTTTCCTACTCTACAGCTGCACTTCATTTGAACTAACTATGACTCAAATAGATGGGGCACGAAGAACGAACACTCGAACTGACGCAGCACACTCCGATAGGTGATGTAAGAAAGCGAGCTGTCTGTGTTGGTCTGGCCTCGGTGTCGCCGTGTTGTTGTGACCGTAGGATCTGGCAGGCGGTTTCATCTGCTGTGTCAGCCATGATGTATTCATTAGAGTTGGATTACAGAGTGTGGGAAGGGATCGCATTTGGAGTGGGTGGTAATCCCCATACAGCAGCCTAATTTAATCGCACCTACTGTGCCATCCTATTACACACTACACCCACCACATGCATGCAGGCGCTGGCTGGAGGAGAGGAAACAGGGGGCATGCAAGGTTAAAGCAGGGTAATGTGAGACGAAAGGCCTGAAGACAAAAAGGAGGATAATAGGAGCTTTAGAGAAACAAAAAAAAAAAAATTATTCTGAACAGCAGGAGAGAGATTCAAGTTCAAAGACATAAAAATGTAAAAGAAATGTCAAAAGATAGAAGTAAATTAGAAAGTGGTGCGCATAATTACAATTATTTGGAAGTGGGGGGTTGTGGAAAGGTTACCTTACCTGTTTTACATTTGAACAACCTCAGTTTGGAGACTTACTGTTACTGTCTTTTCTGTCATATAAGTCGCAGTTTTTTTGCATAGATGTGTCAGTCCTGCGACTTATATGCTGAAGAGACTCAAATATGTTTATTTTTCCATATTCATAACACAGTTTTTGACTGATGCTTTAAATTTATGAGAACTGCAATAGCGAGTCCTCCCATGTGCACTTGCTTCATTCAGCTGGTGCAGGCGGAGGAACGCTGGAGAGCAAGCGGCTCCGGCCGTGATGGATGGATGGATATATGGCGCCACGTCGTCCAGGCAATATGAAGCTGTTTTGATCATTAAATGAATGCATAATAGATGCAACAGGTCAGCAGTGACACATAATAAATGCGACTTATATATGTTTTTGTCCCTCTTCATGATGCTTGTTTTGACTGATGCGACTTATACGCCGGTAAATACAGTCGTTTAATTTTGACTCCGTTGAAAAACTCGTGGCTAATCTGGGTGGATTGTTGTTCTTTTAAAACAAATCTGACTTTAATCCTTCCACATCAGTTCGTGCAAACGTTTTAGCTGTGGTGTTCCTGTGAAGAACATCAAAATGTTTCTGCACATATCAAAGGGTAATGCAAAACTGACAGCTTTGTGAATGTTTATAAAAACAGCATTCACACAAACCGCTGTGAAGTTTTAAAGATTTTAGCAGTTTTAAGAGAGCAGGAGTCCACTTTAATTTGGGCCTCACACAGACCAGCTGATGATTCATCAATATGGTCAGAAATAAACCCTAACCCTTCAAACTGAGGTCATTCAAAGAGTTATCTACAACAGGTAAGATAATAATTGTTCATAACCGCCTTGCATATAAAACACTTCAAAACGTTTTCTCTTTCAGAAATCTACAGCTTCAATCAGGTGTTTTATGGCCTTTTGTAAAATATCCATTCATTATACCAACACATCTCAGAGTTCCTGGAACATAATCCAAAAATAGCCTTTACTCTGCGAGAACAGCCTTAGCTGTGGCAGCCATCTTGAATGGAAGTGATTTTAAAATGGTTTTAGATGTACTTTGTACATCCACTGCTTCCTTTCTGGGAGCGTAATCAAATCCATTTGGTTGTTCAGGAGATATTATCATTATTGCTTTTGATGATGGGTGATGAAAACCACCCCCACCTCCATCGTATGTGGCCAGTTTGCAAATTATTCATTCTTCACACAGAACTTTACCGGTGAAGAACGTCGTATAGTCTTTATAAGAATCCGTTGCTGCTCGCCTCCTTGGACTTGGTGTTTAAACATCTTTGGGAGTTCATTAAAATTAGTCGAGCTGCAAAAGGAGCCTCACGCAAACCCCAAGTTGCAACGATGAGAGTGTGCATTTTGTTTTAAAGGTCTGTTTACCGCTGCCACCACGCTCCGTGATGCAGACAACCGAGCGGTTGTTGTGACTAGACACGAAGTGCGGGGAGTGCATTTTCTTCTCTTCCCCTTTATTTTAGGAAATCATTTGTTGAGTTTGTTGTTGAGGACTTACTGATGTAGCGGTAAGCGTTAAGGAGACACGGGGTGAGGCTTGTTGATGTGAAGAAAAGATAAAAAGGGACAATCCCCAGGAGAAAACACGGTAGCAACAAGAGGAGAGAAAACAGAGCCGCTGTCATGAACAGGGCGTAGAGGATGAGGAGCAAACACAAAGCCCACCGAGCTGAAGAAGCTGGAAAAAATATAAGCAAAAAGGTCCGGATGTTGTTAATGAGCTTAACCAGATAATTATACACCAATGCTAAAGACTTCAACCTGCAGGCGTTGTGCAGGAGACGCAGAGAAGAGAGCTCTGAGAGAATGAAAGCACTTTTCCTATAAGCATCCTTTCAACAATCTTGATGGAACCATTAAAGTTTGATCCTGCTCACGGCAAAAGCAGGAAGTGTGCAGAGGAGGACAATATGTGGAGATAAAGAGGGGAAAGGCCAATCCTGAAGTGGATCCGATATGTGAAACACACCTCCAGAGTTTTATGATAGCTTCAATTTCAGTCCCAATTCATCCCAACGTCCTCGCTTCCTTTTGAATCTCTCTGTGAAGTCAACATTGCTTTGACAAGAATGCTGTTAAAAAAGGGGGACAAATAAGCATAAACGTTAGTGACAGGATTCTACCTGCACTGTCTATTCCCTGTGTGTTCAACCATCCGCCTCCACAAGTGTCAGGAAAACTGATTTTTTTATTTTTTATTTTTTTGGATTTGGTGTGAATAAAGAGACAAAAGTCTTGTTGAAGCTTGTTTGTTTTGCTCGTAGCAGCTGGTGAGTTGCTGAAGTGCTGTGTGGGTGTCCTACATAGGAAGCGGCACATTCAGCATGTTTTAGACTGGGTTATATCACAGGATGGAGATGATTTAGATGTCTGCCTCTGCAGGGATTCAGTGTTCCAGAAAGTCGTGTCTGGTTTATTTTCTCCATGCAAAAACAAATATCTGTGCACGTCATATGGAGCAATAAAGATTTGTGCACTGGTGTTTGTTTCTCTGTACAGAGTGAACGTCTAATATCAGGATAGATAAAAAAAAAACCTTTAATTCAGCCCGTTTGACAGACATTGAGCTGCAGTTTGAAACGACATGTTGCCAGCTGAGAGCATTCACAACACACGTTTTGTAAATGACGTCTCAGGATGACGCACAAGGCTGAGATATGTATTCCTTCAAGGAATGCTAGGATTTTTAATGAAAAATGCCTTTTCATCAACAGCTAGGTGTGAGCGTCTGCGTGAGAGAGAACAGTAGATATGAAATGTCAGAGTTCGCTGGCTCAACTCTATGAAAATCTCATTTGGTCATTTAGCTGCAGGCAAAGGTCACCACTGTTTTCCTCGCATCACCGTGGTCCACCGCTCCGCTTCTGTTTTTCTGGGTCTCTCTCTCTCGCCGGATCTGAACACAAACCCTTTTTCTGTCGTCAGCCATAACTGAAGTAAAAAAGTGTGGAGCGGCAAATACACTGCCACATCTGGGTGTCTGTACAAACCAAACCCTGCAAGGAAGAACATGGGAAGCAAAATAAAAGGAGAGGAATAAACAGAAGAGCGTTCTCTTACTTCTTTTTTTTAATCTGCTCATTCACTTCCTTCTGCAGATAATATAATATAGCTGCCACTTTCTTTAAATGTCTGACGGGAGATGACGCAGGCTGATGCAGACACCGACGGGATGGATCGGGTTGTGCATTTGTGCTCTTTCATATTTCTCCTCGCTGAAGATTGGAACACGCTGCAGAAAATGTCACGTCCTTGATCTTTTTTTTTTCCCACCACTACAGAGTGGTGCGTGGAGGGATTTGAGCTGTGTGGAGACATGTGGCGAGGAGGTGGTGGCGGGGTCTGCAGCAGAAATAGGGCTGTGGGCCTCAGATAACACAGCAGCGTTTGGCGTAGTTTGGCTCCTTCCTCTATTGGGGGTGGTGGGGTGGGGGTGGGGGGGGGACACAAGCTGCTGGGGCTGGAATGCATCTCGACTGTGGACTCTATTGGTCCTGATTGGATTTAGTTACAAAGATGGTTTCCTGACGATAATGATGACAGATGTGATGGGAGCTAGTGAGCCACTTAGGTTGGAGGGACTGTATTTCCCCCCAGACTGACCTGTCCTCCTGCAGGTTCATGGAGTCTGATGGCAGAAGCTGATAAAGGCCTACCTGTAATTGCATTGTGGATTATCTTGGATCAGCAGTTGTAATGAGGATGTAGTGCAGGACAGATGTAGTCCACCAGCACTTTTTTTTTCCTCCAGTGAAGAATCTTGCAGGAGAAGAGGAGGAAGTGGCATTACATACTAATAGAGAGGAGCAGTCAGCGGGGAGCAGGGCCGCGGTGAAAGACGGGAGCGCAAATAAAAAAGCTCAGCATTCAGGAAGGAGGAACTCTTTTAACTCCGCAGACATGAGAGGGAGGAAAGAGACAGAGAGCAGAGAAGGGCTGGAGACACGGGAGACGGGAGATGAAGTTAAAGAGGGGAGATACATGACAGAGTGGGGGGTGGGAGGGTGGGAGGGGGCAGGGAGAGAAATATTTGCAGAGTGAGACTGAGCAGGAGTCAGGAGGTTGTCATGGTGATTGGGAGGTGAGGAAAGAGAAAGGAAGGCATCAAGACACACACTCTCTCTCACACACACACACACACACACACACTGACACATGCTACAACAAACAAAGTGAATCATAATAGTGACCCTGAACACACAGGTTGTGTGCACGAGTTAAACCGAAGTTATTGAGACGTAGAAGCTGAATGCAAACCTGGTTTCCCATGAGCTCTGCTGCTTTTCATCCTCAGCTGGACACATTTGGATGGCAGGCAAATGTCCTTAAACTGACTTCTCTGACTTGATCATTATCCAAACCAGAGGCGTGCTGCAGTGTGTGTGTGTGTGTGTGCGTGTGTGTGTGTGCACGTGTGTGTGTGTGTGTGTGTGTGAGTTGACTTATCTGAAATATCTTTGAAACAAGCTTCTGTAGAGACAGAAGAAACATGAGGCCTTTTATAAATATGAATTGGACTCATTCTTAACAAAGTGGATATACAAAGGAGTTTAAAGTGGCTAAAAGTGTTTAAAGGGATAGTTCAGATGCTTTGAAGTGGAGTTCAGAGGAAAGAATGGCATGAGCGTTAAGTATCTTACCTGCTGCAGAGAGCTCTTTCAAAAACCTCAGTTTGGAGAATTAGAGTTTAGTTTAGACCAGATTGACAAGTTATCAGCTAGTCCAAGTTGTTTTAAGGCTCTGTTGACACAATGCCGTTTTCAAGTGAAGCCGTATAATTTCTGCTGCCTTTCGGCTACTCGTGTACACAACAACAGCCGAAGTGTATTCAGACCATGAAGCTTTTTAACCCAGGGACCAAAAGAGAGGAGAGGAGGCTTGTGGAAACCCAACATCTGTATTTAATCGTGCATGCACACTGCAGACAGCTGTAAATTAAATTTACAATAACGTTTGTGCTACTCAACTGTTTTCTTACTCGAGACTGAAGTGTCCGTGGACATGCTGGTGTCGCTGCGATGCAAAAATCACAGCACCAGCTAATGACTCAGAATGGAAACTGCGGCGGATCAGAAGAGTACAGCACTATCTATGAGCAACTTTTCCACAGTCGGATGTAAACAGGAGAGCAGCAATACACTTTGGTCTGGGCCTTTACTCTGAGCAGCCATTAACTAGCATTGCAAAATTCAAAACAAGACAAAGTGAGTCACCGTTGCAGAGTGAGAAGAGAGAAAGAAAAGCCCTGAAGAGGTGCAAAGTGCAAGAACAGCAAGAAAAACAGATGAACATATTGGACAAAAATCAAGTCAATACAATTGCTTATGCAAAAATTAACACATATTTAAATTATGGGTGTAATCGTGTTTAAATTGCATGAATGTGAAGCTGATTTGATTACAGTACACTTGATGAAGCTCAATTACTGTTTTATTTTAGAAAGAACACTAAAAATATCATCAATTTTATGTTCAGTTCTTTTCTCTTGTTTCTTCTTGCACACTGTGTCTCCCCTCCCACTCAGTTTCTGATGCATAGGCTGCGTTAAATTGTGCTTGAATGTTCCATCTTTGTTTTTCACCTTGGCTTTATTAAACCAGAAGCACTTAAAGGGAAGTGCTGCTCTTTGGACAAAGTTAATGAAATTGGAAATATGTTGTCTTTGCCAAATACTGTAAGAGATGCCAATTCTGTGAGGCATTTACCATATTGCTAACTTTTTAAAATATTTGATTAAAGGTCAGTTTTCCTTTGAGATTTGCATCAACAAAGAAAATGTTTTTTTTTTATTCAAAATTTTCTTGGATCATGCAAATGTTTTCTCTCTTGCATGTCTTTGACGATGAAGCTGTTAGTTTGTGTTGATTGGCAGGAACAAATGCATCGTCTGTGTGTTTCCATTAATTGTGTAATTACATGTGTGATACCAGCATGTCTCTACAAGTCCAAGAAAATGAGATCAAAAAGAAATCGAAAAATTTTCTAAGAGTTGTTAAACCATCAAGGCTCTCGATGCAAATGAGTTGCCAAAGGACTGATTGACCTTGGCCTTGCAGAATCTCATTTCCCTGAAGTGGTGAAAAGATGGGATTATGTCCAACAGCAGAAATACTTAAAAATTATTCTCTGGGGCAGAGGACGAGATTCATTCAGCAAAGTTTGCTGGAGAAATAACCTCTTGGATTTGCTATGTTGTATAATAAATGTAAAATTTATTATGTTACCTCTTTTCCAACACGTTTGATTATTTACCACCAAAAATACAAGGACAACATTTATAACTGATTACCTTTTGATGTCTGACAGATTCAAGATGGCTGCCACAGCCAAGCAACCTTAGCAAACACCAAAAGGCCATTACTCAGTCAGTTTTACAAATATTGAGCTAAAACATATTGTCACGTAGTGACACATTCTCCAAAAACTACACTCTTAAACTTTAGTATTATCTGTTGGTGCAAACACTGCCTGTTAGCAAAATATCTCATGAACCAATGAAGGACTCAGTCAAGCTTATGATGGTGGTTGCAGCTAATCTACATTAGCAAACACATCAATGGCTGCAACTTTGCCAGTTGAGCTAAAGTTTGATGTGGTAGTAGTTGAGCACCATCAACACTACAAGCACTGATATAAGATTTTACATCACGTGAGATCCATCATTCACAAGGTTTGACAAAAATGGCTCCATTTCCGTTTTTTCTCATCTTAAGATGATCTTAGTCCAAACATTTTCCTTTAAATTTTTTTTTTAAATAGCTCTCTAGCGAGGCACACTCTTTGCTTCCTGCTCCATTTTCCTCCTGCCATTTTTTTCCCTCTCTGTCTATGTATCGGAGCAGCTCCTAATTTTTTACACAGCTTCCGAAATGGAAACTACTGTTTTGGATCTGACCAACTGGACTTTCGACGTATATTACAAATTCTTTCAACAAAGCGATAGGGTCCTGGAGAACCCTCATCTGCTTGGACGAGACGTGCAGCTGGATATGCTATTGACCAAGGATGCAGAAATTGCATATAACTGGATTTATGATAACAGGTTTCCTGTTTTTGGAATACAGGTAGTCCTCGGTTTACGTTCGAGTTCCATTCCTACGCATTGAATGTAACTCGATTTGAACGTAAACCGGAGCTCATCCCACGTGGCGGCCGTAAGTCCGGATTTTTGCCCGTAAATCAGAAAATACACAGTAAACAGCGTTTTAAACACGTTTTTTTCGATGTAACACAACAACAGCGTACTTAGAACCCCGTTTTGCTGTATTTCCAAGCAGTTAGCTAACACAATACCCTAAAAAAAAAGAAAAAACACATAAAATGCTGCATAGGTGTGATGACGTCACTGGGAGTGGCGCCGTAAGTTCGAAATGCCGTAAACCGGTGACGCCGTAAACCGAGGACCACTTGTAGTCTGGATCTTGGCTTATCAATATACAAAGAAGATGGCTGCAGCTAATTTGGACCTCAACAAGCTGCTATCTGTGAAGGTCTGGTTCGTGCTGGAGGACTCAAAATCAGCTGATTTACGAGCAAAACCGTAAGTTGGAAGTGATTTGAATCGCATGCCACCTGCTGCTTTGGGACTCGTCAGCATGAAAACACCATCTTGAAGAGGCTGGTAAGCACGAACCAATGGAATGCACCATAATCTGTCCATTTCAGATCTTGGAACGCAGTCTGCCTGAATAAATCAACAATTGTGTTTTATCTGAATCTCCACCCCCCACCCCTTCTGTGGAGTCTTATTAGAACTGTGCCGGCTGACCATCATCTTTTCAGGACAATGGACTATCTAGTGCTTCATGGACCGCCTCATTGTAAATGCATATGCACGTGTTCATAAATGTGCTTAGCTGCAGAGATTTTTTTTAACGTTGCAAATCGTGTCCAGTAAGGACAAGGTGTGCAGAGATCGTTTTTGCAATGCCACTACCCTCTCCTCATGGCTTTGTCCCTTTTTCTATCTAAAAAAAAAGTCTTCTGAATAAGAATAAGAAGGCCATGCTTTATAGCAGCAGCTTCATGCACTCCGTCCATCTCTTGGACGGCTGTGTGCACATGTTCTTGTTGTATCTTGGTAAAATGATAATAAAGCTTATTCTGATTCTGAAAAGTGGTGAGTGATGTGCCTTTGATCAGTGTTGGGCCTTTAATTCTTTGGGACATTTTCTCAGTTGTCTTTT
>JARVLU010000103.1:20290456-20302502 GCA_031762415.1 Simpsonichthys santanae | reverse complement strand
CTCACTCACGCACACACACACACACACACACACACACACACACACACCAAACAGTAATAAATTAAATTATGTGTTAGTTATATTTAATTTAAAAAAGTATAAGGACAATAAAGAAAAGAATGAAGCCTGCAAAACAATTAAAACATTTTAGATAAAGTCACGTTTAAGCGTTTATATTTTTTAACAGCCATTGTCAGATTTATCTGCAGGAGTCTTCAAAGCAAATTAATTTCACGTAAAAGATTAGCAGAATATTTTATCTATTTTATCTGCTTGTCTCTTTCAACTTTTCATATTCTAATGCTTTGTAATGTCAAATGTTACCAGGTGTGCTTTTCTTGTAATGTTTTACTTTATTTAGTGCCATGTTCTGTCCTCTGCAGCTGCTCCTTATTGGAAAAAGGTGCCAGAGAGTCAGATTTACGCACCAGGTGAGACAGTCAAGCTCGACTGTGAGGCGAAGGGTACGCCCTCTCCCACTATGAGCTGGACCATCAACGGGACACCCCTGTCAGGTCAGAGCACAAAGCCAGCTGAATTCATTTCTACACACTTTAGCTGTACTAAGAGTGTGTAACTATTCAACAGCGACTGACGAGGACCCCAGACGAACCGTGACAGCAGACACATCATTGATCCTCAGGGAGGTCATCTTTGGAGACACTGCCATCTACCAGTGCCTGGCCTCCAACAAACATGGAACCATCCTCACCAACACCTATGTATATGTCATCGGTGAGCTTTTTTTTCTTTTCGCACGCCAATACCCTCTCTGTGTTTGAACCTGTATTTGTTGTAAAACCTGTGTGTTTCGTTTCAGAGCTGCCTCCTCAGATCCTCACTGAAGACAGGAAACGGTATTCAGTTACCGAAGGCCAGAAGGTTTTACTAGACTGTGAGACCTTTGGCTCTCCTAAACCTAAAGTCGTATGGTGAGACGGATTTCTGTGACTTTTTATTTAGTGCATGTGTCATCTGGCTGGTTTTCTCATTCTATTTCACAAATCTGATGTTGTTGCGTAAGTAGCTCTTCATGTGCATAAATTAGCAACCAAATGCTGCTACAGCTGGGCTGTGACTGAAATCTGTTTGCTAGGCAAGTATCCAAACATGCTGTTTTTTTTTTTTTAATTTAAAAAAAAAAAATAGAAAAAAGAGGTATTTAAAAGGGTAAGTTTAATTTCTGAAAAGGTTACTTTGTCACCCAGCTTGCCAAACTTCTGACGTGTTGTGTGTCTTTTTTAGGGACACCGAGGTATCGTCTCTTCTTGCAGGTCCAAGGGTAAACCCACTCACCAGCGGGGCGCTTCAGATATTAAATGTCACCCACGATGATAAGGGTCTCTACACCTGCTCTGTACAAAACACCAACTTGTCAATCAGTGCAGAGCTGGAGGTGTTCAGTGAGTGAGACACAAACACACACACACACACCAAATGCTTTAGCAGCTTAAAGTTATTGCACATCCTTCAACTTGTCTCGGCTTTTCTCCTCATATCCTTCACTTCCCCTGCAGACAGAACAGTGATCTTGTCACCACCCAAGGATGTAAAGGTGCAGCCTGGACACACAGCAGTCTTTACATGCGTGGCCCATTACGACGCCAGTCTCAAAGTTCCCATCATTCAGTGGAGGAAGAGCAACATAAAGCTGTTTGAATCCTCCAGCAGTCAAAAGTAAGACTCAGACTCTGAGCAACACCTGACAATGATTAGGGGGATGACGTTAGATATGGATTGATTTATGTGAATGCTAACAGTAACATCTTGGGTATACAAGCACAGCTAGGAATAATATTACAAATTAAACTTATCACATGTTCCGTCAGGTTTTAATTTGGACTTGTCCATGACAGCGTTGACAAAAGAATAAAAGATGTTGATGAGATGATGAGGTAGAGAGGAGGGTATTATTCTGAAAAATATATAATTTAGAAACAACAACGGCTGGATTTTTTTCAGATACACATTTGATGGGCCAGAATTCAGAATATCTGATGTGGAGCCAGACGATGAAGGCCTCTACACCTGTGAGATCATCACATCCCTGGACAAGGTTGATGCCAGTGCCATACTCATGTTATATGGTGAGCTCATTATTCCTGGACTGGATACACAACAGGCATAGACAACAAACATGCATTTGTTTTGTAATTTAAAACATAATTTTATGAATATTAGCATGCAGTGCACAAGCTGTGGTGATAAAACTGATGATAATGTTGGTGTTCCACTCAGACCGACCAGACCCTCCAGTCCTCCTCCATATCTCTGATCCTAAGCAACGAGCTGTCACTCTCAGATGGACTCCAGGATACAACCACAACAGCCCTGTGCTAGGTTCAGTGCAAACAAACACACATTCAGCCACTCATTATATCCCAGCCTTTCTTATTTAGTGCAAGACTTGAGCAAATCAAATAACTTGATTTATGAGGGAAATGTCCAACACGATTAAACTTCATGCGAGCTCCAAGTGTCTGAATTATTTTTGCAGTAAGTGGGTGCATCTTTTCTCCCCCATCACACTTTCATTTTGTTTCTGCAGAGTATGTTGTTGAGTTTGAGGACCAGGGTTTGATAGGGAAGGGTTGGGAAGAGCTGACGCGAGTAGAAGGAAACAAGGATCGTGTTGTCCTCCGCCTGTGGCCTTACATATCCTACCGTTTCCGGGTCATTGCCATCAACGAAGTGGGTAAGAGTGACCCCAGCAAACCATCTGAAATTCACAACACACCTGCCGAAGGTAAAAGTCATAGTTTTGCATTGAAAACATTTTTCACTGTCAAAGTGTAACCAGATCACATCAAACTGTCTTTTTCTTCCTTTGAACAGCTCCAGACATCAACCCGGAGGACGTCAGGAGTGAGTCTGTAGACCCAGACACTCTGCTCATCACCTGGGAGGTACGCCTAATGTTCCAGATTTTGATTTGCTTAACAAACTCAGCTACAGAAGATGCATTTTCTGCAAAAATGGTGTGAATACTGGGTGCTTAATGTGCTAAAAGTTGTTGTAGAATGAAATGATGAAGTGAAAAGAAGCAGAGCAAAAGCTAAAGCCTGCAAAACAGAAGCTGAAATCAGTTTTTTAACTCAAAGTGAAATTTAGGAAACTGCTGCTTAAAAATAAAAAAATCAAAATCAAAACTGTTATTAATAGTTAAAGTGAAGAGAACAAATGCCTTGATAAATAAGAGTAACTAAAAGCAGTACCAAATCATTGGTAAAAGCTAAAATTAATTAAACTGTTGCATGTACTAAAATCTAAAGTAAAAAAAAAAAAAAGTTACAAGCTTAAATTAGCCAAATATTGCTAAACAGTTGCTAAAAGCCAAAATTAGCAAATAAAATATTAACTAACTAACTAAACAAAGCAAAACTAGACAAACTCAAAGGGGCTGAGGTAGTTTGGTGGTCACTGCTGTGGTCTTGCAATCCCAAGGCTGCGGGTCCAAGTCCAGTTTGTGTCAGGAAGGACATCTTGAGTCAAACAACCCCTGAAGATGGAAGCAGCCGAACGAAACTTACTAACTACTGGTACGCTACAGCTAAATTATAGCTAACAACTGAAAGGAGCATAAGAAGACAAAAACAAAGTACAGTTTACTTGAGAAAACAGCATTTTTGAAGGAACCTACATCTCAATATATTTTATGTATTTTTTTTGTTAATTAAGTTTTAAAAAAGAAAAAGTATAAAATCTCCAAACACTATATTTCATAGTGCACTATTCCTGATTGAGCCTAACACACAAAATGTACAGAAATTATTTGATTGTAAAGAACAAACAAAACCATTTACTAATAAACAATAGTGTGAATGCTGAAGCAGCATTCACACTATTGTTTGGTTTTAGGAGGATTTGTGTTTTACTGCCTTCCATTCTTGTTTCAGAAAATGGACTACAGGAACTTTAACGGACCAGATTTTAAGTACAAGGTGCAGTGGAGGAGGGCGGTGGGCAGTGGGCCTAAGTGGCATGAGAGCAACACAACAGCGCATCAATTTCTTGTCAACGGCGTTGGCAATTTCTCCGCCTTTGAAATTAAAGTTCAGGCTGTTAATGCATTTGGGGACGGACCCGAGCCAGACCCGGTTATTGGCTATTCAGGAGAAGATGGTAAAATATTTGAAATAAAACATTCTTCAGCTGTACACTTTTCTTTTGGTGTAAATGTTCATACTTTGCATGGTCTCTCAGTTCCACTTGAGGCACCAATGGATGTGGGTGTCCAGCTGATAAACAGCACGACAATCAAAGTGAGCTGGTTCACCGTGGACAGAGAGTCGGTCAGAGGACACTTGCTGGGATACAAGGTGCTCCTTCTGCATCCTCTCTTGTTTATTTTTTCTGTTTAACCTCTGAAGCCAGAACTCATGATGTTGTTTTGGTCGCACCAGATACATGTAACCAGAAAAGGCTCCATGAGCCACCACCGAGGCCGGCGCTCCAGGGAGTCCGAGAACGTTGTGGTGGAAGAAACTGGGCCCAAAGAAGCAGAGAAGGTCATCAGTAATCTTAGACCGTACTCCCACTATGTTCTGACTGTCACTGTATTTAACAAAAAAGGAGAGGGACCACATTCTGAGCCTCTGCCCTTCCAGACTCCAGAGGGAGGTAAGAATAAGGTGGTGGGGGTTGACAAGGCAGGGGAAAAGAATCTTGATAAATTAGTTGAGTGGATTAGACATAGAAAACAAGAAACAGCGATTGAGCAAGATAATGACTGATATGGGACAGGGGAGGATTGTGAACCAGCTTCTAGGATAGATTTTACTGAATGGCTTTGATCAAAACTAAATGAGCCTCTTTTTAAGCCGAGCAAAGTTTAACCAGGTGTCTTTGTGCCGTTGTCAGTACCTGGTCCTCCCACATCTCTGATCCTGGACAGTCCCTCAGAGACAGAAATGATCCTGCACTGGAAACCTCCTGCTCACCCCAATGGCATCCTTCTTGGATATCTACTTCAGTACCAGCGGAGTAAGCATCTCATATTTGATCCTTAATGTAAAATCTTTTAAATCGCCTAGATTTACTGGACTTAATTCATGTGGAGAGTGTACTATATACAAAAATACTCAAATTCCATCTATAAAACTGTAAAAATGTCACAAAATCTTAGTTACATGCGTCCGTCAGCCAGCTGTTGGTAGTCAAACAGTGACTGAAAGGCTTTGGGCTTTGCTGTGGTCAGTTACAGAGAATGACGACAGCCCCATGCAGGTAGAGACGATCGATGACCCCGAAGCCACCCACCTCACCCTAACGAGCCTGGACCGTCTCAGCCATTACCGTTTTTACCTGAGGGGACGCACAGCTGCCGGGGATGGAGAGTCCAGCATGATGACAGGGGCCACCACGCTGGAAGGAGGTATTATTTATCTTAATGTCAAGAATGGTATTTGCAGGCAATTTGTGCTCGTGTACATCATATTTAAATATTGTCTGTCTTTATGCTGCAGCACCCCCTGACGACATCAGCGTGTCTGTCGGGGAGAACTTGGTAAATGTCAGCTGGGAAGCAAAGAAGAGACAAAGGAATGTTGGTTTCTACATCCACTACCTAAAAAAGAACGGTATGATATATGCTCTAAAATGATCACTGCAGTGATATCCTGAACAGCAGCAGACATGGAACTGAGGTTCGCGACTTGCTTGTGCAGATGGCAGCAAATGGAAGAAGTCTGAGAAGCTGAACTCCTCTCAGTCCTTCTACCAGCTTCAGGGTTTGAGTCCTGGCTCTCATTATCTCCTACTCTTCATCTACGGCAACACCACATTCTGGGATACTGACATCAACACAGCGGGAACAGGTAGCTCTTTGCCATCATTCACTCTGTTTCCTTGCATCCCCTTTGCTTTCCCCAGTGGGGTTTCTGTGTCTAAAAATATCAAATTGGATCCTAAAGAGAGTACCATGCAATTCTTTTGTCTTTCTGCTTGTGAAATGCTTTCAAAGACTCTTGTGAGGAGAGCTTGGTTAGCTGTATGAAGGGTAATACTTTAGTTCTTTGGTGAAATGTCACCTTGTCAGAGTGCATTACATATTTTCTTGTGTGCTCTAGATTCTGCTCTCATTTATCTTGTGCCGTCTACCCTTTCCATGCTTTACAGCATTCTTGTGTTTTCATCCTGATTTCCTTAAAAACAGTTTTTTTTTGTTTATTTTTGCTTCTCACCTACTTCCCACCTTCTTGTTTTTTCCTTTCAAAGAAGTGATGGAGGTGCAGCGAAGCATTGCAACGCAGGGTTGGTTCATCGGAGTTGTGAGTGCCATCGGACTTCTCTTGTTGATTCTGCTCATCCTATGCTTCATCAGGAGGAGTAAAGGAGGAAAGTACTCAGGTAAGTACTTTCCAGCAAGATGACTGTTCTGCATACATTACAAGATCATTGGTTCAACTAAAAAGACTTCTTGTAAATCACAAAGTCATAGAGTCGGAGGAACTAATCTATATTTACGTGTATAACTTTTTTTCACCTTTAAGATATTGTGATGGTGATATGTGGTTTTGTTTAAAGTTTATGAACAAGTCATATCTTCATTCATTCGTTCAACCTTTATTTATACGGGTTAGTCTCATTGAGTCACGAGGACTCATTTACAAGAGAGTCATGATGTAGATATCTCTTTGAAAAACCCTTGGAAAATAGTTTAATTCTACTGATAATCTAACGGCTTGTCCAAGTGAGGCAAAAACTGACGTTGATCATTGCTGTCTAAATAAATTCACAGCAGTTTAAGAATGCTATTGTATAAACTTTTACACGTGTATTGATTTCTCATTACAGCTATTTACAAAATGTTACGTTTATCTTTACGAATGCAAATACTGGCAGCAGCAGGTAGCTGTACCACTTCTGGTGCAGCCTGGTCTTGCTGCTTTAAAAATTATTTTAGACTGGAGTTGGTTTAAGATGGCAGCATCCACTTTGTCTTTGAAAATGTATTCAGGTGTTTGGAAGTAGAATAGCAACATTACCAAAGATTGTTCAAGTCTTTTTTGTACTTTAGACAATGTCATTTACTGATGTAGACATAAAGTTAGAAATAAAGATCCCTGACCTGTCTCATTCTCAGTGAAAGATAAAGAAGACGGTCCAATGGACTCAGAAGTGCGACCGATGAAGGATGAAACATTTGGAGAGTACAGGTTTGTTGTCTGAATTGTACTTTATGGTCTTATGGAACGTTTAAACTCATAACAGCCCTGAATCCCTCAGCACTGCTTGGTTTTCCTAACCTTTTGTGTTCCTTTCCTTTGCGTCTTTTGTTTTATTTTGTTTTGTTCTCTCTGATGCGTGCCCCTGCTTTGCAGATCTCTAGAAAGGTATGCTGTTATGTAGTCTACCCATCTTGTATGTTACCTCCTCTAATTGTTTTGTCTGCTGATTTCCTTTTTAAAAGCAGGCGTTTATAAAATGCATGGTCTACATTGATCATCTCAACAGTCCATAACCTTTAACCTTACTATAAATAACAGATATAAAGCTGCAACCTTTTATACTGCATGTGATCACCTACTTTTTTTTTGACAAGGTGTTTTCACATATTTCTCCTTTCTCGAGTTGTTGATGTTAGTGCATTCCCTAAGTTGCGCTCTCACCCAATCCAGTGATCTTGAGGAGAAGCGGACAGCGAGCCAGCAGTCTTTGGGTGAGGAGAGCAAGCTCTGCAGCGAGGACACCCTGAACTTTAATGGCAGCAGTGCCATGACCACAGAGCTCAACAATGATGAATCTCTGGTCAGCCAGATCAGCCGTCCAAGTTAGGGGTTCCGCAGCATGCCTGAAAACACCACGCTAAACCCCACCACTATCTCCTCAGCCTCCAACGGCATGCCCACTTCAGTTAATATCCTCAATTAACCCCTAAGCATCCACCAGGGACTGTCAGACCAAAATCTGTCAACACGTTTGTGCCCATATTCTCTCGCTCCCCTTTGACCTGCTGTTTATTTTGACATCCAATGTACAATTTGCTGACTGCTCAGACGCCCTCAGCAGTCATGTGACTGATTAGACTATTGTGACCAAAGGAGAGTCCAACATGGTGGACCATGTGACTCAAGCCTGACCCATAATCTTTTGTTTTCTATGTAGTTTCCAGACAGTTTAGCATTTTTAATTCATCCCATTTTTGTGTATTTTTGTTCCTGCAGCAAACAAATGAAATATAAACAGAATGTTGTACATTTGAAATATCAGGGGTTTGTGGCGTAGTCATTTAGAGATGTAAATCAGTGCATTAGACATAAGAGGAGGAGGATGGTGGAGACCAGTAAAGGGAAACTAACTGTATACATCCTGATCATTTATCAGGTCCAACATCATTTGTGTGTAATTTGTACGTCTCATGCCATTTAATGTCTCACGTTGTACTCGCCATTTACATGTTTTAGTTTCGAAATTTGTAATTAAACACAAAACATTTTATTTATCAGTTATTTTCTTATTTATATCAAGCTTGTGACTTTTTTTAATTTAAGATTTATATTAGATCAAGATTTAAATCCAGGCATATAATTTAGTTGTAGTGGGACTTGCTGTGAAGATATGGAGCAACAACAGGTGTAAATAGCTGCATCGCTGCATCTACATCTATCTATTCAGCCCTAATACAGTACAGTATTATAGATATGTAATTGCTCCTTCTACGTTCCTGTGCCTGCTGGGTCTGCATAACGCATCAGACTGACTTCATTTCAATCTCGCCTTCATATCATAAATGTAATGTCATTAATGGAAATGAAACAGTAACTTTTGTTGTTGAGACCTATGTGTAAGTTCTCTGTGACCGTCTTTGTCTCCTTCTTCGCTGTATTAAAACATTGTTGCGTCTGATTAACAATCTTTTTTATGCCTGTTCATCTCATACTACTCAATCTGACTGAACAGCAGTATTTATTGCAGACTAGAGTGTGCAGTTTCTTGGACACTCCCTGAAGTTTTAGATTTCAATCTTTACCAATGCAAGCTATGTAGTGTAGACATAGTTCACATCTTTTAAAGTAGAGATTCAAGGAAGGGTGGTAGTTAACTATACCTGTTGTAGATAGCTCTTTGCACAATATTGGTTTGGATAAATAGATCAGTTCTCACCTGACTGATGAGCTAAGGGCTAATCTGAGTTGGGTCAGAACCAAAAAGTATTATCACTCTGATCTCAGAAAAATGTATTATGGTTCATTCTAACACTATTTTACAAACTTTTACATGTAGTTTCAAATAACTTGGTTATTTACATAGAATCCTGTGATTATTAGTACAGTAGTTCCAATAGCAGCAGTGTCTAGCTGTGGCACTTCCTGTGCAGCTTGAACACTTCAGACAAGAATATCATAATATTTCTGCTGGAATGTGATACACTTTGATCCTAGCCCTGCTCGGACAAGACGTTAGCTCATTAACTCTGTCAGAATTAAACTATATTTCCTCATACTGAAACCATTCAAACAGCTATCTACAACAGGTAAGATATTAAGTGGTCATAATTTTTCCACAGAACCTCACTTCAAAAGATTTAAACTACTGCTTTAAGATGTGATGAAGGCGAATTGTTGGTATTTCTATGAAAGAATGTATTCTTTTCAGGGCGAGGTGGATGTTGCATTTCTGTGCTTTTAGTCAGAGAAACATGACTGCAGAGATGAGAAATGTTTTAAGTCATTTAGGAAGGGAGGTTTTTTTTTTCCCACAGAGTGTAAATAGAACCCTCAAAGAGCCATGTTTGATATAACATTTTTAAAACATGCAGGTTTAAAAATCACTGATCATTTTAAAATGTTTCAAGTTGAAGTTTTTCCTTCTTCTGTACTATTGCTATGAACTCAAACAGTGTGTTTTTGATAAATGACTGCATTGAGATTTGGGTGTAACAAAAAGAAAATAGTTCATGCTGCAGTTGAAGCACAAAAAAATTAAACAAAAACAAACAAAAAAAAGACCACGTTGTACTGTAGATGTTTGCAAACAAAACGTAAAACCCAAGAAATTGTACATTTGTGTCATTTAGTGAAAGTAGGTGCATCTCACTGAAAGCTAAGTTAGCGTTCATGCACATAATCATCCAGCAACATGTTGCAGTGCAGTGAATATCTGTGAGTTTTGAACCTGATGCATTCATGCAGGGCAAATTCATGCTCTCCTTATTCAAATAAAAGCATTCTGCCGACAGGACATCCGCTAACAGGTCCTGAGGCAGTATGGGATATCTTAAAAAAAAAAAAAAGAAGCTAGAATTACAGAAGTTATGTCCAGGTTTCTTGATTTTTGGATATAAAGACATGCTCAGGACAAAAAAAGTCTATTTTCATACAGGAGAAATGAATGATTTCAATTATGCTGATATTCTAGCACAACTCTCTGCTGCCAAACTTCTGTGTTTGTCAGTGTTTGGGGGTAAATGTTAGCTTTGAATAGGGAATGACAGTAAACACACAGATACTCACTCGACTGCCACTCACTCTGTTCTTTTGTGTTTTGATGGAAATCCAAAGGGATGCTGGTCTTTGCTTTTCCACTGTCGCTAATATTTCCCCCCTCCATTTTTAAAATTAAAAAGTTAAAATTAAAAAAAAAGGAATGATTTGAACATGAATTGGTTTGCTTAAAAAGTAGCATCACTTGTGAAGTAATGAAAGAAAAATGGTGAAACATGGAGGGTTGGATGTGTGTGCCACTGACGTGGGTGGGGTGGGGGGGAAATGTGCCTAGTTGTGGTGTGTTGGTTAGCACAATGATGATGCCTTTATGTTTCTGGGGTGTTCGACTGGAGATGAGTGCTGAAGCACCACAGATGGGGCAAAGATAACTGTATTATTTTAACACTGTAACTGGATTCATGACTGAAAAATAGAAATAAATAAAAATAAAAAAAAAACATTGAAAAATCTGCACTGAAAATTGTTTCTTTTTTGTTCTTTTGGGTAATAAAAATTACAAAAAAGCAAAACCTGACTGTCAATAATTTATTCGTATTAGTTATGAATACAGAATCATTCAGAGAAATTTGCACATCGTTGCCAGGGAACAAGCTGGTGGTCAGCGGGAGCTGGTGTTGAACTGATTAAAGTACTCCTTGCTGGGTTTGTTGGTGTAAAGCGTCTTATTCAGATACTTCTGACTGGAGCAAAAATACAAATTTACACACAATGAGCGTTTCAAAAATAGCCATTTAAATGTGAAATATTTGAGAGTTCAATTATCTGTGCTTGAGCATGAGAGTGTTGGTGTTTGCAGTGCTTACTGTGCTTGCTGCTCTCTGACAAGCTGCAGATTGACCCGGTCCATCTCAACCCTCTGCTGCCTCCTCAGCTCTGCTGCCCTTCTCTCCTCCCCCTCTGCTTCTCTGGACATCCTCAGGAGCTGAAAGTCCCAAGCTGCGTTGCTAATCTTTTCAGCATTAAGTTGTCTCTGGAAGCAGAAATAAATAAAGCATTATATGGTCTCAGATCTGCTCAAATTGTTGTTTTAAACACAAATCTGCAACGTTAAAAAGACAATAGAATGCAAAAATATTCACTTTGTTTAATGTTTTCCTTAGTTTTTATTATACATTTTAAGTAAATTAAATTGTTTCATGTATTCAAAACTATTTTGAAAATACTTTAATTAACAATCTTTTGTTGCATATTATTTTATGTTTCTCTACATAAAGTAGACATTAGTTAAAATGTCCTGGCCAAATCTGAAAACAGCTCATCAACAATATTTACACAACTTAAAATATACAAAATAAACACAATATTATAAAGTCAAAGCCCATACATGCATGTGTACAGAAAACAAAAACTTAAAAAATATTATTGCTTAAAGTTCAAAATGGAAAAAACATCAGAATGATTAATTTTCACATTCATTGCTCCAGAAAAGATCCAGGTCAGTTATAATGGTCTGTGCCTGTTTCTACATTTTTTCCAACATTTCTTAAACTTTCTTAAAGAAGCAGACAAAATAATAATAATAAATGGTAAATGGTAAATGGAGCTTACTTATATAGCGCTTTCCAGCCCCCATGAGGAGCCCCAAAGCGCTTCACAGT
>JARVLU010000103.1:20272263-20290262 GCA_031762415.1 Simpsonichthys santanae | reverse complement strand
CACCGGTAGCGGTGGCTGCCATGCAAGGCGCCAGCCAGTCCTACCGGGAGCAACTCGGGGTTAAGTGTCTTGCCCAGTATAATAATACTGTAATAATAATAACAACAATAATAATAATAGTAATAATAATAATAATAATAATAATAAATAAATAAATAAATAAAGGAAAATCTTTTTTTATTTTTTGGCAAAATGGAAGTCCTGATAGTAAAAATAATAACTTCTTTATATGCTGAATAATGCAAACGTTATACCAAGATGAATAAGGTTTTAAGTGTTTGTGAAAAATCTCTGCACCATGCTAGAATGTCTTTAATGTGTGTAAGCATGGAGAAGATGCACGCATAATGAATAAAAAAAAAAAACTCTATAATTAAAGACTGATATAAACATCACAGCAACTTCAAACATCAAACGTTGTCTTAAAGGACAGCACATAACTTGAAAGTTAAAAATCGTCATTTCAGTTTTAGATTTTCAACCTGAAAGCAAATACTGAACTGGTTTTAACCTTCTGACATGCCTCATGTAGATGATGTGAAGAAGAAAACACAACCTGAAGGTTAAACGAGGGATGAGTTTGAACAAGAGGCATTTATGCAATTGTAGACGTTTTAATGCGTCTGTGAAGGTGCCTCGGCTTTAAAGTGGTATATTTTTACTGGAAGGTTAAACAGTCCATATACTATGTCCTGTTTTTATGTTGAAATATAATTGGGCAAGAAGACAATAAACCAATAAACAATAAACCCCCCCCCCTCCTCATTGCCTCCAATCAGTTTATCAGTGCATATCAACCTGTGAGCTGCTTTGGAAAAAAAGCTTCTGATGAATTATAACAAATGTAATGTAAACGTTTTAACCTGTCACCAGTACAATACCTGTCTGTCAAGACGCTGTTGTTCTTGCTCCCTGTGGATGGCGCTCAGCTGCTCGGCGCTCATCCCCTTCCACCTGTCAGGCAGAATGTGAGGCGGCCTCCCTCCTCCCACATCTATCTCTGCTGCCCCTGCTCTCTCAGTCATCATGTCAGATGTCACTGTGTGCCACATTTCTGCAAATTTCTCCCTCTCCTCTGTCCTGCGTTGCTCCTTGAGGTTTTCGTCTCGCTCCGCCGCCTGCGCGAACAACATATGGTGAGGCCTTGGCACTCGCTCAGAAAAAAGTTGATTCATTATCTCTTCAATGATTAACACAGCAGGGGCCTTACGAAACACTAAAATGTGGTTAAAGAATCAGCCATATGCTGCACATTCTCCTGAGAGATCCACTTAATCTGTTGCGTTTGCTTGTGCATCGTACATGCGAGTGGTTATTAGGGAAACCACACAACTGCCGTGAAAAATATCATGACATAAAGGATTTACAACAGTGCATCCCAGTGGGACATTTCCAACAAGCGCATTCAAGCAAATGAGGGAATGCTAAGTAGTGGAGGGTGGAGTTTATTTAAAACGGGCAATTGTCTTGCATACATCAAGGTAGTTCACCCATTTGTGCAGGATGGGGAACAATGAGACTGCCACCCTCCTGTGCCAAACGTGTGCATGCATCACTTAACATTTTAGTTTGTGATTCTTATTTTAAAATCCCACATGAGAACTGTCTGCCGCCGCTCCAAATCCCACAGGATTATCCTTCAAGTGTTCACATTGAGGGTGTGGATGACCATAAGCAATCGTGTGTGTGCACATGTTCTGTACCAGAGCTTGATTGTAGTTGTTGAGCGTCATGCGTTCAGCTTTCTTGCTCTCTTCTTCAAGTGTGGCCTGCTGAACCTCCTTTAAGGCTTGATGCACCGTCTGTCTGTTCTCCAACATCTCTGCAGCACATGGAGTAAGAGCTCATGTGATGTGTGTCCGTTTTCACGCCCGCGTTAGCCATAACTCGCTGAACAAAGCTGCACAACGACACACTCATATGTACATTATAGCTCTTGGGGGATGAGCATCAATCAGTGTCACCTGGCAAAAAGGACTCTGCGTGGGAGAGTGTGATTGTTTGTGCAGGAAAGCGTGAAGCATGTGTTTGATTTACAGCAGCTACAGGGGAAATGGTGCAAGCTTGTCTGTAATGGTTGCGTGGATGTGTTTGTATGTGTTTGACTCTTTAAACCTCTATACTTGTCCCCCATGTGCCTTCTTTTATTGCCCTCCATCTGTGCTCGCAGATCTTTTTCTGTCTTCTTCATTTGTTCTTTCCTCATTTGATCCAATCCAATACCTTCTCCCTGTTCAACCAAGTGCAGATTGATTATTTATTAGCCGTCCATTTGAATTAGGTTCACAGTTATTTTTAATTTTTTTTCTGAAGCACACAATACAGTACAGTACTTGCTTACCTCGAAGATTTGCATGCTGGCAGGCCCAAGTTCTCCCTCTGGAACTGTAATCTTGAATGCCCCCTTCAGGCCACACTTCAGATCAGCATCATCAGAGTCCTCCACACGCTGCTGAGTGGCCCAGTACTGGGTCAGGTCCTGATGCACTGCTTTTCTCTTCTCTATGTCATTAATGTCTTGCTGCAGGAGTGATTCATCTTGGTACCTTCTCAACGTATCTGATATGCAGTAATATATGCTTGTGAACTGTTGAACAGTAATTCATGTATAGGGTCTCTTAACATTTTGAACACAATCTAAAAAAGTTAATTCTGGTCCTTTGGACTTTATGTCCAGAGGACCAGAATTAACTTTTTTAGATTTTTCTACCTGGATTATTGAGCATGCATCAGGATATTTTGAATACAATTTTACCAAAAGCTTTGTCTCGTTGTTTCTCCATGTTCTGCTGTTGCCTTTTTTCTTGGACTTGCTGGTTCAGGGCGTCTGTGTCGAGGCCCATCACACGCAGCCTGGTGTTGAAGATCCGGGCCTTGCGTGCTGCTTCTGCAGACCTGCGTGACTCCACAGCCTTTTCTGTCCGGTCTAACAGCAAGTCCTCTTTGAACATATTAGCAACGTCTGAGGAGATAAAAAAATATTTAGGTGAAAACAATTTAAATAATTCTGTTGGGATCACATAGTGTGCTCAATTCTTATGAAATGTATCTTCTGCCATGACAAAACAGCATCATAGCTTCTTGGATTGTACCTATCATCATCAGCACCATCAACTGTTGTTAATTAGCTGCACTCTAAAACTCAGTCAACAATCACATGGAGCATTGCTTACCTGTGGGACAAACTTTAAACACAATTCAGCAATTTCCGTGAGTGTTCACCATTCAGCAACTCGAACTGTGTTTGAGTGCGACCGACGGTAACCATGGTAACAGCTGAATGTCTTTTGCTGTAAAAAAACGCATAAGAAGCTATTTTATTTGCTATAATAGTAAATTAAAAAAATTCTGTTACGTCAGTAGCTAATTTTTATGGAAGGGAATTTTCTTTAAGAAAGAAAGAAAGAAAGAAAAAAAAAACATTTAGGTGGGGGGTAGGAAGGAACAACTGGTAAGGTAGCTGAAGTATGTCTCGCGAGGAAAAACGAGGCTTGGCTTCGTGTCTCGCGCGGGTCTTGCTGTGAGATCGTAAAATGGCGCTTTGTTGTTAGCCGAGTCTATCTGCTAAATAATGCCACCTTGCAAATATTATCATACTTAAGTTGTACTGCATAATGTAACGCGTGTGCAAGTGAGCAATAGACGGAACAGGCAGAGTTATTTATTCACGAGCAAACGTCGTATTTCAGATAGTCACTCGCTACACACGGGTTAGCATTAGCTAAACAGCTAACGTCGGTGAAGATTTTATCCAAACGGCGAAGCAAATATAACAAAAATGGGCTATTTAAAGCTAATAGAAATTGAAAATTTTAAATCGTACAAAGGGCGACAAATCATTGGACCGTTCCACAAGTTCACTGCAATCATCGGACCTAATGGATCTGGTATGTTATGGATTATTTGTAGCAGCTAATGCAAACTGCTAGTGCAGGCTAATGGTAAATTGTGTGGTTGCAATTTAGAGATTTTCGTTTGAATGTTCCGAACTATTAATGCCAAGTGTATTTTGTCATATAGACAAAATACACGTAAATATTAAGCTTTTGTGTGTATTTCAGTGCAATGTGAAAGGTTATTTAAGGCTTCAAAGTGACGTTACAGTCATAATGAATGACGTGCTTGCACAACAAACCGTGACAAAAACATAAATATACACAGCCAAGTTAAAAACATAGATATTCAAAGCATTTCATGGTTTTGGGTAGAGCCGGTTAGTGAAACAACTCTAATAACTCACCTGTTTTACATGTTGGACTTCTAATTAATATGAGGAAAAAGTTGCATTCTCACATTGCTACATTTTTTATTTATGTATGTATTTTTTTATTTATCTTAGGAAAATCCAACCTTATGGATGCCATAAGCTTTGTGTTGGCAGAAAAGACCAGCAACTTGCGTGTAAAGACTCTGAAGGATCTAATCCATGGAGCTCCTGTAGGAAAGCCAGCTGCCAACAGAGCCTTTGTCAGTATGGTGTACCAAGAAGATAATGGAGAGGAACGCTCCTTTACAAGGGTCATCATTGGTAAGAAGCTTTTTTGAACCAGGAATTAGGAGGCGCAAGCTTTGCTAATGCAACACTAACCCAAAAACATGAAACATGGAAAGATGATCTAATGTGAAATGAGCTTATACTGCTGCAAGTATAATGCAATATGTAAACTTAAAATGTGAAACAAATTAAAAAAAATTAAAAGCAGCAGTTTTTTATTTGCCGTATATTTATTAAATCATTATGCCAATGTGTCAGGATCCTCTTCTGAGTATCGCATCAACAGCAAGGTGGTGGGCCTTCCTGAATACAGCGAGGAGCTGGAAAAACTTGGAATTCTGATCAAGGCTAGGAATTTTCTAGTCTTTCAGGTAAGACTAAGTGATCAGCAAACCATTTTAGGGCACCTTTCTATTAAGGTCATGAATCTTCTGTTGTTTTAGAGTGGTAAATTAGTGTTTGCTTTAATTGTGTATTTATGTTTGGCAGCTGTTCTTTTGAACCACAATTCATTTTTGTCTTGCTCTACCCTTCATGTTGCTTCAAGGGAGCTGTGGAGTCGATTGCCATGAAGAACCCCAAAGAGCGTACTGCGCTTTTTGAGGAGATCTCACGTTCTGGAGAGCTGGCCCAGGAGTATGATCGGAGGAAAAAAGAAATGGTGAAAGCAGAAGAAGACACACAGTTCAATTATCACCGCAAGAAAAACATTGCTGCAGAGCGCAAAGAAGCAAAGCAAGAGAAGGAGGAGGTATATTCTTTATGTGGAGTGAAATAATATACTGTATCTTTGGCATGACTTTTTTCATTTTGTGTGGCAGTGGAAGAAAAATAATTGAATGGATTGTCTCACTGATAATTGGGTTGACACTCGAATAAAACATTTCAGTGCATTTGCCATAGATGATCACACTGTCTATTCTTTTATTATTTTGTCAGGCTGAGAGGTACCAGCGCCTTAAAGATGAAGTAGCAAGAGCCAGCGTACAGTTGCAGCTCTTCAAGTTGTACCACAACGAGACTGAGATCGAGAAGCTGAACAAAGAGCTAGGTCAGCGGAACAAAGAAATTGACAAGGACCGTAAAAAGATGGACCACGTGGAAGAGGAGCTGAAGGACAAGAAGAAGGAGCTTGGCAGGCTGATGAGGGAGCAGCAGACCATTGAGAAAGAAATTAAGTAAGTTACTGTGTCCTTACAGGATTCTCATAGACTTTTGGAGTTTCTCTCACTTTCGCTTAATAACCTTTTAATAATTCTATTTACAGGGAGAAGGACTCTGAGTTGAACCAAAAGAGGCCTCAGTACATTAAAGCCAAAGAGAATACTTCACACAAAATCAAGAAACTTGAGGCAGCACGAAAATCACTGCAGAATGCACAAAAGATGTACAAAAAGCGCAAAGGAGACATGGACGAGTTAGATAAGGAGATGAGAGCAGTGGAACTGGCCAAGCAAGAGTTTGAGGAAAGAATGGAAGAAGAGGCACAGAGCCAGGGCCAGGACCTCACTCTGGAGGAAAATCAGGTATTTTTCTCAATTAAGGTTTCCATATTGTTTTTGTTGAATACATTTATAATAATTCACTTATTTTGCCAATATAATTAAATTATGCACTAATTTTGTAAATGCATTTGTAAACTGTGTCAGTTTGATGTTTTTAATTTGGATTTGTGCTTTGTTCTTAATATGATTGTTAAGATATTGGGTTGAAATGTAATCATAAATGTATTTGCACCACTCTTTCTCTGTCCAGGTTAAGCAATATCATCGTCTAAAGGAAGAGGCCAGTAAGCGTGCTGCTACTCTGGCTCAGGAGCTGGAAAAGTTCAACCGTGACCAGAAGGCCGACCAGGACCGCCTTGATTTGGAGGAGAGGAAGAAAGTGGAGACCGAGGTAACACGATGACATATTTTTCTGTGCCAGGAACTGATTTATTTTAGATTTATTACAGCTGTATATTGCGTTAATCCCTGCCAGGCCAAAATCAAACAGAAGATCCGTGAAATTGAGGAAAACCAGAAACGTATTGAGAAATTAGAGGATTATATCACCACCAGCAGGTATGTTTCTCATATGTTTGAGCTGTTTTATACAGTTATATCTCCCCTTTTCTGCTTTACCCAAACACTTGTGTTTTGGTAACTCTTAGACAATCGCTGGATGAACAGAAGCGCATGGAGGAGGAGCTGACGGAGGAAGTAGAAATGGCCAAGAGGAGGATTGATGAGATCAATATGGAGCTTAACCAGGTAATTAATAAACGGGGACAAAAGAAAAGTAAATGATCACAAATGAACATTTTAGTTTTGCGTTTTTAGTGTTCTGCAGTTAAGTTAAAGCTGTAAAGTTTAGGCTCAGCTTTGAGCTACACTGCTGGTTTGTTCTAAAGCCGATTTTTACTTATTCCCCCCCCCCCCACCCCCCATAAAGGAGTTCATAAAAACAATGTGATGTGGACCACTAATTAATTACAAGTTAGTGTTTAATTAGTTTTTCCTCATATGCCTCGTAGTGTTAAGTATATGCTTCTCACATGTGTCGACTAGCAAAAATGTCACCTTAGAGAACTCAATGACCATTCCAAGTATTATTGGCTTTTGCTGTAGGTAATGGAGCAACTGGGAGACGCCAGAATCGACAGGCAGGAAAACAGTCGGCAGCAGCGCAAGGCAGAGATCATGGAGAGTATCAAAAGGCTTTATCCTGGCTCTGTGGTAAAACCCCTTTGATTATACAAAATGAGCATTTCTTTATTTGTAACCCAGCAGCTTTTTAGGTGTCTGTGTTGAACAATAACAAAAAAAAGTGGAAGTTTATATAATCAATTTTTAATGAAAGCATATTTTGCACTGTTTTCAGTACGGTCGTCTGATTGACCTGTGTCAGCCCACCCAGAAGAAGTATCAGATTGCTGTTACCAAAGTGTTGGGCAAGAACATGGATGCCATCATTGTTGACTCAGAGAAGACTGGCAGAGATTGCATTCAGTACATCAAGGAGCAGAGAGGAGAGCCTGAGACCTTCCTTCCCCTCGACTACCTTGAGGTAAATATTAAAGCTCAGATTTTGGATCTAATCAAGAATGATTAGATGTACAAATACAATGAATGAGTGTTTACCTTCTAACTGCTTAGAGCTGTAGAATCTTGTAACCTGCCCACAATAGTTGTACTGCTTCGACTTTTAATGTTTTTTTTTTTTCCTTATTATTTATTTTATGGCTAAATTCACAAAAGTTGTTTGCCAAATAACAAAGCGTAAAAAAAAAATGATTACATTATGGTTAAAGAAAAAGTTTTGTTTTGTCAAAGGTTAAACCGACAGATGAAAAATTGAGAGAGCTGCGAGGGGCTAAGCTGGTGATTGATGTTATCCGCTACGAGCCGCCCCACATCAAGAAGGCCCTACAGTACGCGTGTGGCAACGCTCTGGTTTGTGAGAATGTTGAGGATGCACGAAGGATTGCTTTCGGAGGGCCTTACAGACACAAGGTACCTAACTTCATTTAAGATCATTGAAATCCATTGTGTCCATCTTAAAATCCTGCTTACATCCAGATTGTTTTCTTCTTCTGGCTTATTTTTCCTTGTTCCTTTGTGTCCAGACGGTGGCCCTGGATGGTACTTTGTTCCAGAAGTCTGGAGTGATATCTGGAGGAGCCAGTGACCTGAAAGCCAAGGCCAGACGTTGGGATGAAAAGGCAGTGGATAAACTCAAAGAGAAAAAGGAAAAACTTACAGATGAGCTCAAGGTGAGTTATTTTTTAATCAGACAAGAATGCACATTTGATCACAACTGATCCTGATACAGTTTGAAGCAGTGTCCTTGAACAGCATTCGTTTGTAAGCTTTATCCAAAATCTTAGCACTGACAGTAGTTGCATTTATTATCATTTAACATAAATGCATTACATTCTTTACTTTCCCTTTTATTTTTATTTTAGGAGCAAATGAAGGCAAAGAGGAAGGAGGCAGAGCTACGTCAAGTGCAGTCTCAGGCGCACGGTCTGCAGATGAGACTGAAGTACTCCCAGAGTGATCTGGAGCAAACGAAGACCAGACACCTGTCCCTCAACATGCAGGTACAGCCCATCACTTTGGTTTAATTTTCTTTTTATCTTTTGTAAATATGACTGCTTTAACATGTTTATTTGTGTCATGCAGGAAAAGTCCAAACTTGAGAGCGAACTTGCAAATTTTGGCCCTCGCATCAATGACATCAAACGGATCATTCAGTCTCGTGAACGAGAAATCACTGACCTCCGGGACCGCATGAACCTGGTGAGGCTGACAAAGTGTGGCCTTTGAGAAGCCCGGGTAATAAATAAGTACCACTGCACTAACTTTTTTTATTATTATTTTTTTTTTTATGCTTTTGTTTATTAGGTGGAGGATGAAGTGTTTGTTGAATTCTGTAAAGAGATTGGAGTGAGAAACATCCGAGAGTTTGAGGAGGAGAAAGTGAAGAGGCAAAACGAAATAGCAAAGAAGCGGTCAGTTTAGTAATTTAATCACCTCACTCTCTCACTTTTAGCAAATTTTTCAAGCGTTATGTAACCTGATCCTATTTAACTTCAGTCTTGAGTTTGAGACCCAGAAGACCCGTCTGGGAATTCAGGTGGACTACGAGAAGAACCAACTGAAAGAGGATCAGGAGAAGGTCATGATGTGGGAGCAAACTGTTAAGAAAGATGAAGCTGAAATAGAACGACTAAAGAAGGTATACAAAAAGAAAGCGAAGAATATATATATAGTTATTATTATTTTATTTGTATTTTTTAAAGTAAAATCTTGTGTGGTTTTATCTAGGAGGAGCACAGACACATGAAAATCATTGATGAGACGATGGCTCAGCTGCAGGACCTGAAGAACCAGCACCTCACAAAGAAGTCTGAGGTTAATGATAAAAATCATGACATGGAGGAGATCCGCAAAAAACTGGGAGGCGCCAACAAGTCAGTGGCTATCAAAACACATTCAATTAAAATTTTCTGCTGTCAGTATAAAAGTTACATTTTTGTTATCTGTATTTTCCAATGTTTTTTGTTTTGTGTGATTTATTTCAGAGAGTTGACTCAGCTCCAGAAGGAGGTGACTGCCATTGAGACCAAACTGGAGCAGAAGCGTAGTGACCGTCACAACCTGCTGCAGGCCTGCAAAATGCAAGATATCAGGTTGCCGCTTCGCTCTGGGACAATGGATGATATCAGCCAAGGAGAGGTGTGCAAACAGTTGTGACACAAACTTTTCCTAATGAGAATAAAAAAGTCACCTTTTGTTCTACTGTTGTAGGGAAGCACCCAGACAGATGAGTCCAGCAGCCAGAGGACATCCAGCAGTGTTCTGGCTAAAGAAGCCTTGATAGAGATCGACTACAGCATCTTATCTGAAGACTTGAAGGTATGCAGGAACTTCTGTTCCTTTAAACATTTCAGCATGAGAACTACCTCAGTTTATTTTAAAGCATTATTACTGTAGCTCTCTGGGTTTTAGTTGATTATATTTTTAAGTGGCGGTGATGTTAATAATAACTTTTGTTATTCTATTATTCTGCTCAGTTATAGTGATCTCACTAATGTACAAACAAAGATGACTCTAGTCGGACATTAAAATAAAAATAAAAATTACTTTTTTTTTTTTTTCCCCTACAGGATGCATTGTCAGAGGAAGAGATAAAGGGAGAGACGAACACACTGCAGCAGCGTCTGAATGAACAGCAAAGCATCCTGCAGAGGATCAGTGCACCCAACATGAAAGCCATGGAAAAACTGGAGAGCGTCCGGGACAAGTTCCAGGAGACCAGTGACGGTGAGTTTTAGTAGAGACTGGGGTGAAGTGACCAGGAGAAGAAATGGTAATGGTGTCATTTCAGACTCTGCCAATGTTACATTAATGGTTTTATTTGTCTACCCACAGAATTTGAAGCTGCACGTAAGAGAGCCAAAAAGGCCAAGCAAGCCTTTGAGCAGATCAAAAAGGAACGCTTTGATCGTTTTAATACCTGTTTTGAGTCTGTGGCCACAAACATTGACGAGATCTACAAGGCGCTCTCGCGCAACAGCAGTGCTCAGGTGTGTGGTAACTTTGACTTGTCAGTGCAGAACAAACAGTTCTGTTCTCATTCAGTGACATGTTTATGACAAGTAATTGGAGGAATCTTGCTTCATGGTGCACGATTCATGGTCCACATCACATTTTTTATTATGACAGTGCAGCAGTCCTGTAATAACCAATAGATTGCATGAGAATCCTTAAATTCTCCATCACGATACATTTCAGTCTGAGTGAAACATATTGTTGATGTTAAATCACTGCTTTCATCTATCTTGGTCATGCTAAGAGGTAGATAGATGAGTACCTTTATTTGTGTATTCCATACCCTCACAAGAAGGAAGGAGAAAATGACACCCCTGTAGGAAAATCTGTTTTAAAGCAGCTTCAATAAAAATATTGGTATCTGATATATTGATAATTGTATCAAACTTTATTTTCCTGGTTAAATATTTTCTCAGCTAGTAATGCTTAAATTAAAAGAGGTTCTTCTTCTCTAGGCTTTTCTAGGCCCAGAAAACCCAGAGGAACCATATCTGGATGGGATCAACTATAACTGCGTGGCTCCAGGGAAGAGGTTCAGACCCATGGATAACCTGTCAGGAGGAGAGAAGACGGTTGCTGCCCTGGCTTTACTGTTTGCTATTCACAGGTAAATATGCATGTTTGGCTGACTTCGTAAGTTAGTGAACTTTCTACATTTTTCTTTTGTCTTCAACATATTTGTATTTTTGTAGCTATAAACCCGCCCCCTTCTTTGTTCTGGATGAGATTGACGCAGCTCTGGACAACACTAACATTGGCAAGGTCTCTACTTTTTTATTTTTATTTTTGTAACTAATTGTCTTAGTGATGGGATTTATTTAAGTAAGCTTCTTGTTCTTATTTTACAACTTTGCCTTTGTTCTCATAAGGTGGCCAATTACATCAAGGACCAGTCGGTGCAGAACTTCCAGGCCGTTGTCATTTCTCTGAAGGAGGAGTTCTACACCAAGGCAGACTCACTCATAGGTGTTTATCCAGAGGTGCGTTTCTCTTCTTGTCCATTTTAAAACATTTCTCTGTTTAAGAATAGACATCTTGAAAAGTTATCTTTTAAAGTTGCTTGTAACTTGACCTGTAAGATATAGGCCATCAACAGTCTCGATTAGAGCCTAATCACCGTACATTTATCTAGGAAGCATAGAATTTTTTTTTTAGCAAGTTAGCGGGACTAGGCATGAAGCAAACCTTTATAATCCCAAATATTTTTATTGATGTTGAAATGTTTTTTTTTTATGTATAGTACTAAAAGTTATACCTACCTACTCTTTGGGTTGGTGTGTCCAAATGTTTTGCTGGTCCTGAACACAGATCAGCCCAGAGTCAGGTTCATAATTTACTCTAATGCCATGAGGTCAGAGTCACAGTTTCTTTATTTGTCATACACACCACATGTGGTACATGTGGTGGAACGAAATTGTGTGAACAGGGTCCCAGTTACGCCCAACAATAAAATGTAAAAGAAAAACAGTAATAAGATCTAAAAAGCTATGATCTTATCACTTAGGTCCATTGTGAAAGACACAGATGGCTACGAGGAACACTGTTTTAAGAGAATTGTTTGGGTCATATTTATTAAAGTTAGGGTTAAGTCAAAGTCTTATGGTGTCATTTGGAGAAAAAAAAAAGCTCCGTCATTTTAGTTTATAAAATACTTTATAATTTTACATTGTATAGTTTCAAGCCGGGCAGCACGGTGGTGCAACCAGTAGAGCTGCTGCCTCTCGGCGAGAAGGTTGCCGGTTCAAATCCCTGCCCGGGGACCTTTCTGGGTGGAGTTTGTATGTTCTCTCGGTGCATGCATGGTTTTTCTCCAAGTACTCCAGTTTCCTCCCACAGACCAAAAACATGCATGTTAGACTGATTGGTAACTCTAAATCGTCCCTAGGTGTGAGAGAGAGAGTGAATGGTTGTTTGTCTCATTTGTCTCTGTGATGGACTTGCAACCCATCCAGGGTGTACCCCGCCCCTCGCATTGTGATTGATGGACATGGGCACCGGCAACCCCTGTGACCCAAAATGGAAGAAGCGGGTAAAAGATAATGGATGGATGGATGGATAGATAGTTTCAACCCTGTTCTAATAAAGCAAAATCTCACTAGGGCATTCTTCATAATCCAGAAAAAAATGACGAATAATCCCAGCATCTAGCTTTTAAGAAATTCTAATATTGAAACTTTTGTTGTTTTCATTCACAGCAAGGCGATTGTGTCATCAGCAAAGTGCTCACCTTTGACCTCTCACAGTATCCAGATGCCAGCTCAAGTGCAAATGAATAATATGAGTGCGCTCATCTCCATGTGGGCAAGTTGTATGTTTCATTTACTCTGTAGTCACAGATTATGTATTCATTAGGCCTTTTATGTTGTTTTTGATTTTTACATCTTGTGTTTTTATCATGTGTTTGTTGGACATATAGATAGTAAATTAGGAGCATTTTTGTAATAAGCTACACAAACATTTTAACAGTGGAGCAATTATCTCTATTTGCCACAATAATGAATTGTAATAAATTCAAACAAATATGACTTAGTAATAAAAATCAAAACCTTTTCATTGAACTAGAATTTTATCAAGTGGAACTTATGCTAAGTCAAATGAGTGCAAGTTCTTTCTGACTTTTTTTTTTTTTTTACTTTTTATGACTCATTTCATTTGTGTACGTACTTAAAATGCTACTTTTTATTTTCAAAGCTGAAAGCAAATGTTGTTCCAGTATTTGGAGACATTCCCTTGTGTGATAACTAAATAAAACTCAGAATTAGCTGCAGCTGGCAGGACTGTATAATGAGATTCTGAAGCTTGGCGCAAACTGTCTAAACACAATAACTTCAAAGAGAACGGTCTTATAAAAACCAAGAGTTGTTTATTTGTGTTATTCTGAAATGACTTTAGCTAAACAAACAAAGCCACACAAGATGATTTCCTCTAGTCTGTTTTACTGTTTGCTTCAATAAATAAAATACAATTTAATGTTTCTCCTTTTATTTAATTTACTTATCAGTTTTCAAATTTAAATGTTTTTTTTTTTTTTTCACCCCTCAAGTGTGTGCACGTTGTTGGCTTAGATTTCACTCCATAAGGAGTCTCACCTTTCTGTGGTGTCGCTATAAATAGTCGCTCAGTTTTCACACCAACATGTGCAGAGCAGCAGCCTTCTTACTCAGTCTCTTTCTGATCGGACTCATTTTTACAACGGAGCTTTAGGTCCACGCTAAGAAATTAAAAAATAAAAAAAGCCATAAAATGACGTGACTAAAGTCTTAATACTATGAGAATAAAGTCGTACAAGACTTATTGCAGTTCTCGTGTTTTTTTTTCCCCACGAGTCGGATCCACGACGTGACCTTTCAATCAATCCAGTAGGTGTGACAGCAAATGACCAATCCAAAGCTAAATGAGTCGTAATATTATCCCAACTCTGACACGATAAAGCAGGTTTACTGCATTTTAACTGGTAAAAATGAAGAATGTTGAGCATCTTAAGTTATACTTTAGTATCGGTTTTACAAATAAGGAGATGGTTAATCTGTCAGCACATCAGCATCAGAGTATTATCAGTATCAGGACTTTGAACCTGCTCACAGTCAGGTGGTACGCTCTGATGGGCTGCAGCAGCTCTGCAGGTAAGGAGCATTTCGCTTCAGATTGGTCATTTGCTGACACGCCTACTGGATTGATTGACATGTTGCATTGTGGATTAGACTCGTGGAAAAAATAAACAAGCTGTAAAAAAAAAAAAAAAAAAGTCCGTCTTTGTTCTCGTAATTTTATGACTTTTAATTATTTTTTTCTTAGTATGGCAATGTAATTTTTTTATTTTTTTTTCTTAGCGTGGCCCTAAAGCTCCATTGTAAACTTTAAGCGGTCAGTCCTCAGCTGTGATGGTTGCTGACATTTTCCTCATCTGTTTATTAGCAAGGTGTGACGTTTGCAGTTGGGAAATAAACTGTAAAAGAGCCATTATTTATTTGGAGTATTTATTTTCTTTTGACAGTGAAGTGACATCAACCTTACTGGTACAGATTCAGAAGTAAAGAAGAGCTGAGGTGGGAGGTACACGCTAAAACTAGCCATGCCTTCTAAACCTTTCAGTGAGGCAGATCAGAGGACAAATGTTAAAAAATAAAAACAGTCCTCTTGAAGACTTGCTCAAAGGTTTTAGAGCAAAACATGAATCAAGTGCAAATAAGTCCACAGATATAAACCTCAGTGAGCCTTCAAGCTAAATCAACCATACTCCAGGTATGCTTCAGGCTCCTCTGTGCTAAACTGCTCTAAACAAAAGAGCTTAAACATTAATATAAAGAACAAACCTAAAATCTGGAACAGTAAATTTATTCCATTTGTCGACACCGAGCAAACAATTTCCCATTGCAAGATCTATTCCTCTGTATTTACAAAAATAAAACTACCTCTGTTACTTTCAACTGCAAATTGTTTGAACCAGAGAAAAGTTGGTAAACCTTTGTATATTAAATGACAAAACATCGTGATACTTTGCTGTGAAAGCTCCAAGTTCCCCCAAGTGCTGTCAGACTTTAAACCTGGAGGCAAAGCAACTCATTTCCACAAAGTTCCCACCGTCTTCAGTAAAATCGGTTTCTTTTTCTTTTATAGACATAAACATTTTAGTCAGCGGTCACTGTCCTGCCTCCCTCAGCCTATAGTAAGACACTGGAATGGATCTCCTCAATAAATGCTACAAAGAAAGAAGTACGTCAATCGATTTACTTTGACATGGGTTTGTGTTTTTATTAGTCCAATGGATCTGAAAGGTGCCTATCAGATGTTTAGTTTCTCCTTGGTTAGGCTTCAACCACTCTTGACATTCTTTCACTTGCTCCAATCTGTTTTTTTGACCTTCAGTCACACAGGCAGACGCAGATTGTCAAATGGTCAACAAGCAAATTGATGCTATTGAGAGGAAGCCCCTTTGAAGAGTAAAAAAAAATCCACAATTTAACCACGTGAACTCAGCTAACATCTTTTAAACTTCTGAGTCGTCCGGGTTCTTCTGGGCAGGAATTGGACGTCTCTTTTTCCTAACAGCCGGCTCTGGGTGGTGATTTTTTTGTCCCACAGCAGGAGCAGATGGAGGTACGGGGACAGGACGTCTCTTTTTAGCAGAGGGGACGCTGCCAGAGCGTTCGTTGAGGATGCCCCTAGCCATGCCCTCCATTTCAGATACGGGGATGTGCATAGCTTCAGCCATTTCCTCCTTAGTTACAGAAACAAAGTCCGGGTCTTTGGCCAACGATACAAGACCACCTCTTTCAAGAGCCTGAGGAAAATCAACAAACTGTTACATGCAGTTAATTTTTTTCCTATTCAGTACCGGTATTTTACATCAATTGACACATTTATATTATGAACAAATTAAATTCTTTAGAACTCAAGCCACCAAAAAACATCTGTTTTTGCTCTGTAGTGCTTATAGCAAGTTCAGAAAAATTACATTTCTTCAATTCTTTGGTGTAAAACCTATATGGATAATGATAAAGTGACTATAACTTCTCCACTGACCTCCTGGACGAGTCGATCTGCTGCATACTGATAACTACGTCCATCTCCACAGTTAGGGTCATAAGGAAACTGCAAAAGAAACATGTTTATGCATAAAATACTCTAATCAGGGTCATCTATGCTAGACGAGTCTGCCTCTTACTTACCTGTGTTTTGTCTGTTCTCACAGGAAAGTTCCAGGAGTGTTTGTCTAAAACAATTAAGGGCATTTAGTTTTTTTAATCTTTAGTGTTGATGTTGTTTTTATTTATTCAGACAAAAATGTGACCTTCAAACCAAATAAATGCTACTTATGTGACTTAAGTATTCTTCCTTTACTGATTTTATACAATAAATCTTAGTTTATTTTTGTCATACCTGGCTCATCATCCTCATAAGGATTGTAAAATTCTTCTGGACTTCCTTCTCTTTCAAAAGAAAATCTTGTGGGGGGAACAAATCAGACATATTTACCAGCGTACGTCATCAAAGTAAACCTACGGGGGGTGTTGGCACTCACTCTGCAAAGGCGTTGTTGTTAGTGTTGCTCTTTGGTGCAGTTGTGGGGAAAAAGTCTGTGCTGGGCACCAAAGCAGAGGAGTTTGGCGGAGACTCGGACTGGCTCTCGGAAAACTGGAGGGGCCGTTGGTTGGTCACCTGAGCGCTCAGAACGTTGGCGGTCTCGGAGGAAGTGAAGGAGTCTACTCGGTTACCAAACAGATCATGTGAACGCTGGAAATAAAGCACGAGCAGGAAAATTCACATGGTTAGAGTGAAAGAAAGCAATGATTTTTAAAACATGAAGTAGGTTTAGGAGAGCATTAACGGGCATATCTGCAATTCTTTTCATAGATTTTTTTTTTCAGACTACCTGAGAACAAGTTTATAGTTAATGGGCAGTGACTATGATGATGCATGCATGATAGTGTGTCCATGACAGTGAAATGCAATAACAAAATGTATTTCATACCTGGTAAATGGCTTCTTCTCCAGCCTCTTCCATGGCTCTGTCCATTTCGTCCTCATTTTGCAGGTCTCCTGAAATCGCTCTGTGCATCTCTGGAGCAGCTTCTTCTTCTATACTCCTCAAACCTGCCTAAAATTAACAAAATGGGAACAGGACAAGCTAAAGCCCTGTGTGCTCATAAGGATAGGAAAAAAGATGGAAAAACAGCAGTAGACGATACAAAAGCAGCTGCAGTGGAGTTTCACAGCCAATGCAATCACAGCTAAACAAGTTCACCTGGATTTCTGGTCCTGAAGCGCTCTTCTTAGTTGGACGGTAACCATAGTACTCCTCCTGTCGTTTCATGAACTTACGGAAATGATCTTGGAGCAAAAAGGTGGCGTAGAACTTCCCCACGGTAACCTCGTCATCTGTAAATCAGTGTTGACTTTGTCAGATGTTTTAAATTATTTTGTAAAGGTGAAACGTAGCTGCTGTTTGTGTCGACAGACTCGCCTCCTATAGGGGGGATGACCTGGTCCAGCAGTTTCATACTTGTGCGTTTCCAGATTTGCTTTATGATGGCTCTCAGCTCTTCATTGGCCTGCTCAAAATTTCCTGTAGGAATCATTTCGAGAAGGGTTTACATGGATTTATAGGAGATGACTGAAGAAAGTGGGTTTATCACCACTGGAGAATGTGTACCTTCTGTTTTGATTTTGAGTGCAGTCCTGACCAGAGCGAACAAGGTGGCATTGAATGTAACAGTGCCATCGCTGTTGAGAGGCATGTTCATACCAACCAACCTCTACAGACAAAACAAATGGTAATTGTACTTATATGGCACTTTTCTATTCCAACAAGATACTCAAAACGCTTTACACTACAATCTGTGCCCTCATTTACCCATTCATACAGCACTCTACTATGTATTCAAACAATAATCAGAGCTTTACCA
>JARVLU010000103.1:20179677-20207125 GCA_031762415.1 Simpsonichthys santanae | reverse complement strand
TCCCTGGCTGCCATTCTGGAGTGGGGACCCTCAATGTCTTCCCTTTTCTGACACAGAGAAGATGAAAACATCCGCCTTCGTTTTGCAGCAGTTTCAAATATTTTGCATGCAGAGTTTGCTCCTAACAACAGGTGAATGGCCTGATCCCAGCATATACAGATGGGAGGCATCAGTGCAATTAGAAATAAAAAGATCACTCCAACAAATAACACTGTATTAAAAAAAAAAGTTAAGCTGATAGATGGAATTATTTGTAAATCTAAAGTCTAATTGTGGCTGGAAAATAGAAGAGGAATAAAATCATAGCTGCAGATGTAACAGAGAGAGGCAGAGGCAGGGGGGGGAGGGGGGAGGGGGTTGGGGAGGAGAGATCTAACAGGTGCAGACTGGGACTGATCGTGGACCAAACGCGTCGGAACGCAGACACAGAGTGGAGCGTCACACTGCCGCGCGCGCACGCTCCTCATCTGGAGCCGCATCAAAAAGTGGTTTTTAATTTATTTTATTTCTCGGATTAAAGTAATCAGACGTTACAGAATCTGAAAAATAAGAAAAAGTGGAGGGAAATCACCTTCTTCTTAAGAAAGTCGTAGTACTTTCCAGGGAGCTCGTGCGCGTCCAGCGGTTTCTCCAAATTGGCAGTTCCGAGTTTAGGAAGACACGGTGGAGACTGACGCGCAACACTTTGATTCTTTTTGGATTTTAGACACGCACAAGGTGAGTTCTTCAATGTTTTATTGCAGCTTACAAATAAATGGAACTAAAAAAGATCGTAAAATCAGATAGCTAATTCACTTTACGCATAAAAAAACAGTTTAAAAGTCAATTTTAAATGTTGACCTTTGTCTTTTAATTCCACATTAAATAAATTGTGATTTTATTCAAACTAAATCTGTTATTAAGTGTCTGCACTCTTTTCTTCCCACATCCAGATAAAGACAGAGGAGGAACCAGCTCAGACAAGTTGGAAAAAAATAGATGAATTCCTAAAAAAAGAGTGAGGAGTTCTCAGATGATCATCAGAGAAAAGAAACCAACGAGGAACTTTTCTCCATTCCAGTCAGCATGGCATTAAGTGAGACTTCTACATGATGTGCTGCTGTGTTGGACTTTAAGAGACTTTTTTTATTCATTTAAAAGTAATTAATTTGAACTTGATTGAACACAACAAAGAATAACTCCTCTCTCTCTTCTTCAAGTTGAATTGGGGAAAAAAAAGTGATTTTGTGCCAGTTTTGGTTTCGATTCTGACATTTTTTAAAAACTGAAGGACTTTAACACAAATATGATTTTTAGAGTGTTTCTCTAAACCCAAGTCAATTTTTTGCTCATTTTTTAAGTCACATGGGCCTTTTTCTAAAAGTCTTATAAATATTTTCTTAATTACCTTTGGATGTTTCTTTTCTGGCCTTCAGCCATTTTGCTTCTTCACATACTCGACCAAGCGGCACACTGCTGTNNNNCACTGATATCCCCCCCCCCCCCCCCCACTCCTTTTCTTATCCTTTCAAGCCCTTTTCATTTCAAGCTGATTCTCAGAAAGGCTCCATCGTGGCCGGCACTATTCCAGCTAAGGGGGAAGAGGACTTCCTCACGCTGGCCGCTTCACGGCTCAGCCGCAGGAAACGTGTTATAGTGGCTGCTGTTGGTGTGGCCATGGTTCTAATACTGTTGGTGGCCATTCCCCTGCTGGTCCACACAACCAAAGGGGGCACCACTGGAAGCGCGGGGAGCCATTACGAGATGCTTGGAAGCTGCAGGATGGTGTGCGACCCCTACGCTACTTCACAGCCGGGTCAAGAGCTGACGGCTGTGTCCCCACCCCCCCAGGATTACACTGGAAAGAGGATGAAGCCTGGACTACGAGGACCTCCGGGGATCCCCGGCCCTCCAGGAGAGCGGGGACCCCCTGGAGAGCCAGGCAAAGCTGGGCCGCAGGGGCCACCCGGACCAGGCCCCGGAGGCTATTCTCCTGCAGTTTACACCCCCAAAATTGCATTCTACGCAGGGCTTCGCAAGCAGCACGAGGGCAACGAAATACTGAAATTTGATGATGTGGTGACCAACGTAGGGAACTACTACGAGCCCAGCACTGGCAAGTTCACCTGCCCCCTGCCTGGCATCTATTTTTTCACCTACCATGTTCTAATGAGAGGTGGTGATGGGACTAGCATGTGGGCAGACCTGAGGAAGAATGGACTGGTTAGTAAAAAAAAAAAAAAAGTGTGTGTATGTGTGAGGGCGTGCAGAGGGTGTGTCTGACTGGAAAGGCTGCACATGCTCGTGCAACAGATTGTTCTGACTGTTGATGTGTTTTGCCGTAAACTCATATTCACCTCTGCAACATTGAGCTCTTCAGATTCAGAGCACATTCCACTTAGAAGGTTGGCAACCAAAGAATGAAACGGCAATCCTTGTCCTCATTAAGGCAAATTCATGCTATACAGTCTAATTTTTTTTCAGCCAGGGATATTTACATTCCCACACATGCCTTGGCTAAATGACAAGTGGCAGAATGCAGACAGTGCCGTGCCAAAAAGAACAGTCCAATTAGTAAGTATCACACACAGAGCTTGATTATCACCTAAACAGAAGTGCAAAAGAGCACGGGAGAAATGTCTGTCAGAATGTGGACTAGTCAGTTTGCACCTCAGCTAAAGAAATAATGAATTTAATATTGACAGTCCACTCATCTACTGCCTCATTCCCCAGACACTAATTAATGATAGAGGGGCTGCTGGGAGGAAAGAGGAGTAGAGAGGTGGGAAATATCACAGGGATTTTATCAGCGGAGTCCAAATCCTGGAAAGAAAATGTCTTCAACTTGATTTTTACATTTATTCATTCATCAAGGACTCAAAGTGAAAATACATTCTGCTCACACCACGGACAATTCTTATTAAATCTGATCAAAAGTCAATTTCAAACCTAAAATAAGTTATTCATTCCAAATTTTTGCATTTTTAATAAATCACAAAGATGTGTTTAAGGCTGCTTACCTAATGCGCTGTATTGTCATTCCAGTCATTTTAGCCTGCTAAATAATTCATCCGTCTTTAGATTAGATCCCCCTGAACACCCGCCATACCTTCCTCTCCTGCCCCTCATCCCGGCTTGTTCATTGATTCTCCATTAATTATCTTTTCACTCGGCTCAATTATCTAACTTCACCGAGGTCCATCTGACACCCGTTGAACGGCTCCGTTAGACGGAGCACCCACTTTACGGGGATCTGCCCAAACCGAGCCGCTGGTGAAAGAAAACGGAGCGCAAGTGAAATTCTGCAGAATGCACGATCGTGTTTGGAGTTTTCAAAGCCCCGAGGCAGACAGGTACCCCCGCCTGAGGCCCGGTCAGCAGCTGGGGATTAGTAAACAGGTGGTGTGTTCCACCGGTTGAGTTTCCGAACACAGAATTAACCACGCCTGTTTAACCATCGCCGGAGGTGCTCGAACCTCGCTGAATATTTCTTTAACAAATATTTAAATGAGCCACAGAATGCCTGGTTCCATTTTAATTGTATGCAGGCGGTTTTAACCTCGCTTTGGTCAGCCGGCTAGTTTGTCGGCATGAATGAAACAAGCACGTAAACTCATTGGGGACGTGCCGAGATGTCTTCCAGAAGAAAATGAAGGAGAGAGCAGAACGATGGTCATGGGTGGGGCCGAGGACGATAGATGACTTAATGGAGGTTTGGAGACAGTGGGCTGGCAGATGAGGCATCTGGGAGGCTGGTGTTGAAGGCCAGGATGAGATCAGGCATGATGACCGATGGACACCCATTCACCACATCACCGCTTGACATGTGATCAAGGTCGAGCAGAAAAAGAGAAGGAAAACAAAAATCTTTACCAAACTTTTTTTTTTTTTCCCACTTGACCAAGTTAAGATTGATGCAGTCTATAAATCAGTGCATTGATGTCTGGTTGTGTAACTCTACGTAGTAATGATATTTTGTTTTGTTCTCCTGGATTGTTAAATGAGAGTCATGTTCTTTGGGATCCCACGGACCAAATATCTAACACCACCACCCTGTGAAGTCTAATTGCTCACACCTTGACCTAACGTTCACACATCACTGCAGTCTCATTGCTCAAGTTGCAGGCGATTTGTGATTGAAGGGGGGCAACTTGTGTTTGTGACTGACTTGTGAAGGTTTGACTGACAGTTCTTGTTGAGTTCATTATCCATCATGTATGTCATCTACTCAGGCTCAGCTTCGATAAATGAGAGATGGACGTGTTTCATTAGGACCCACGATAACTCAATACAGATTTAAACATTCTTGAAAATAAATAATCATAAACGCTTCTTGTTTCCTATAATAAATGGGCTTAATTAATCTATTCCTAATGTCCTGTCATGGATAAATGTCTTAGAAATGACTTAATATTCCAGGTTAGTACCAGATGTTATGAAGACAGTGTGTGACAGAGTTGCCTTTCTGGTTATGAAGAGAAGTCTCCTGTCCCCCTCATTAATGGGTATGAACTGCTCATCCAGTCATTTAATTCCTATAAATCTCATCTATATACAATACAGTACTTATATAAAATATTCTTAAAGCTACTGAGACAAATAGAAATTGTCTTGATGTGCATTTCTTCTCTCTTGCGTTTTCGCCTGTCAAGAGCTCTTTTAATAGCCTAGTTAAAGGTCAAGTTAATTCACACGATCATGTTAAAATGTCATCACCTGCTGTAATGACCTGTACCTGTTTAAGCTTAGGAGACAGGGATGTGCTGCAAGTGGAACAAAATTAGCCACAGAGAAGAAAGGTGTGAGCAGAATTCAAATTTGGAAAGGCTGGACAAATGTTGTCCTTTTTTTTTTTTTTTCTTTTTTTTTTTTAGTTCATGTGAGATGTAAATAAAATACAATAATACGCCTCGAGTGTCGGGGACCACATGCTGTAGTAGTGAATGGCAGGTAATAGCAATCCCAGACACGGTTCGGTGCCTAAATCACTTGTCGTCGTGTAATCCCAGGGCTCCCAGTGAAGAGGGGGAACCTATTCAATAAATATTCTATTTCCACAACGTCGCCCCCTCACCACTTCCCCAAGCCTCCTGCCATGCGTTGGTGTCCCTTAGGCAAGTTTAACTGCGACTTTTCTATTGTCTCCGCTGTAAGAGGTCAGTATATCACAGCGAATGAATCCTGTCAGTTTTATTACCAGTGGAGCAAAGCACCGCAGATAAAAACAAAACTTCACACTACACCCTCACATCTCCACAAAATAGAGCCACTTGATCAGTTTGTTACTCGTCGCCCCCCTTCATCAACTCTCTGACCCCTCTTTTTCCCTTCCCCTCACTTTATTTTGTCTATCCTTGTCAGTGTTTTGTGTTACGACTCTGCTCATGGAGAAACCCCCCATCCTCACTTCACCTTCCTCTTGCCTGTGGTCCTCTGCGTGTTTACTGGAGGCCCAATAAAGAAAGGGGCTAGCCACAAGGCTGAGATAGCCACAGGCAAGCCCTGGGGGGCCCCCCCGCCTCATGGCTCACAGCTCTTCCAGCTCCAGGATCAGTGCTGTACGCTGCCTGCTTCACTTGGATCAGGCTGTCTTCCAGCCGTATCCATCTCCTCTGTCGGCTTCCTGTCCTAATCCCACATCGCCTCCCCTGTGACTCTCTGTCTGCCGTCTGCATTAATAGATGTAGCGTTAATCTTTCGGCCCCAAGAACAACAGCTAAACCATAATATCAACTATCAAATCCAAAACAACGATAAATGCGTGGTATTTTATTTTTTTTTTTTTTTTTTTTTTTGCCCAGCACTGCTAAGATCATTAACGTCTGACAGGCTTGAGGGGGTGAGGGTCTTCCCACATTTTCTTCCAGTTCAGTCAAAATAATGAGCAGGGTGACACACGCCGTGCCGTCGATAAAAAGTCACAACAACAGCGTCACTGTCAGAAGCAGCCAAAGATGCAAATGTGATAGTGGCTGTCGCGACTCGTGTCAAGCAGAACAATATAACCTTTACAGATGGCGGTGCACTGGTGTTCTTTGAGAGCTAAAAGTTTAGAATATATAGCGTTTTTGTTAATTACCATGTACTCATTTTATGATATATATTTTTTAATAATATACTGTATAATAATAACTGATACATCTTTACAATGTTTTCAGTTTTGCTATGGCAGTAACACAATGATCTTCTTGTGAAAAGTATTCCAGGCTGCACAAGAAACGTTACAGCCAGCTGCTGCCCGCTGTGCTCGTAGGTTACTCCAGGATGATGTGCAAATTATAAATAATTTGTAATACGTAAAGATGTGTAATTTGATGTTCTTGCAAATTGCTGTGGAATTTAAAAACAATACACTCAAACAAGACAAAACTGATCACTAATTACCAAACAGAGGTTGTTCAAAGAGGGATCTTCAGCAGGTGAGATGATAATTGTTCACATTACAATGTCTCATCATTAGAGCAGAACAATCACTTTAAATGAGCAAACTGAAATAATCTGCAATCGAGTGAACTCCATCCAGCCATCATTTTACTCACTTCTTCCTTTGTGGGTCATGGGGGTCAATGATGTAGCAATCACTGTGTGAGAGGCAGGGGACACCCTGGACAGGTCTCCAGTCCATCACAGGGACACTTGAGACCAACAAAACAATCAACCTTTCACTCTCTCACTCACACCTAGAGACAATTTAGAGTTACCAATCAGTCGAACATGCATGTTTTTGGTCTGTGGGAGAGAACTTGCAAACTCCACCCAGAATTGCTCCCCAGCCAGGACTCAGTCTCGCAACCTTCTCGCTGAGAGGCAGCAGCTCTACCAACTGAGCCACTGTGCCGCCTTTATATGAGCTCATTTGAGTAAATGGTGCCTGATCATCTGCACTTCAACATGTGCCTGTTGAATAAACGTGAAACACCCACCTGGACACACATTGTTGGTGTGGAGTAACAGCTGCATCTGTTGAGCTGTCAGATTTATTTCTCAGCTCCCCCAATCAGTCCGGTTCAAAATGGACAGGTTGCTGCTGAATTTTATTTCATGACACCCACAGATTATGCTCAGGCAATAAAAACACAACTTCGGGGTTGATAAATAGTGAGCGATGTGTCTAGACGAGGACAAACTAGATTGGTGAAGCGGGAAAAGAACACATATCTATTTTTAAAAATTTTTTTTTTTTTGTAGTTGGGAGTAATTCAGGCTCTGCTGCTCGGTGACGGTCTGTTTTCAAATTGATGTGTGCTCGTTGGGGAGAAAGAGGTCCCAGTGATGGGAGTGACATGATGGTAGTTGAATTGCAGATCATATTCTGTGGCTGTCATGGAGATGTGCGTCGCTTGTCTGGGTGCTGACATAGATTGAGTGCTCCCAGCATGGATGGACACAAAGCCAGACACAAGGCCACTGATGGCTGACACATGTCTGATGACTGGAGCTGCTACACCACAATTACTGATACATCCTATTTATGCGTTCCGTTCTCGACACATTCTACTTCGATTAACCCATAGAAAAATAAAGACTTTCATATGTTAAGCAATTTCAAAAGCTTTGACGTGTTTCTTTTTATTTATGGACAAATCTTGTTCCTTGTAGAACAGGAACTCCGTGCAGGCCTGCATAGATCCACACGGAGTAAACCCAATTAAACGTGTTAACAAACAAGTAAAAATCCACTGCTGCTGGGTCAATGAGAGCAAACTCACACAAAGCATGCAAATGTGAAGCTGTCTACCCCGCTCACTATCATGCACATCGAGTGGCTCCGCATCAGAAGCAACAGGTCAATCGTTGATGTGGATAGTGATGCTTATTGGCTGAACTCATTTCCCAATAGGCAGCCTGTTGTCCCCAGTGAGCGAGCTTATCCCGAAAACCCATTCAGATTCCCTTCCTCAAGTCTTAACCCATCCACAGCTGATCAATGAGAGATGGAGAGATCCTGCTCATCTGTGAGGTCAGAGGTCATTTTATCAATCCGCTTAAGTGCCAGTTAGGTTTGTGATGTTGAATGTTTCATCCGACGTAAGTCGATAGGAGAAAAAAAAAACGACGCGTCCTTTTAATTGTGCACGTGTGTCATTTTGTTCTGATTGTGAATGCACATGTGCTCGAACAGGTGAGAGCAAGCGCCATCGCTCAGGACGCAGACCAGAATTACGACTACGCCTCCAACAGCGTCATCCTGCACCTGGACCCCGGCGACGAGGTCTACGTGAAGCTGGACGGAGGGAAGGTCCACGGAGGAAACCAGAACAAGTACAGCACCTTCTCCGGCTTCCTCGTCTACCCAGACTGATTCGAATTTACAGAGAAGCGTGAGGAACGAAACAACAACACACAAACACATGAAGTGACACTCCAACAGATATGTACAGTATGCAAATTAATGCACATAAAATGGACACACATGCATGAATCCAAGCAAACACACACACATTTGCACAGAGATATCACAAGATTGCTTCAAAGGATTGAATAGAAATGAGGCGTGATCCAAATTACCTGTATGAAATCAGCAGTTGCGTTTGTGGGCATCTTTTAGTGTACAAACATGAATGCCAGAATATGTAGCGTACAATATAGATGCAAATAACGATTTCATGCTGAAGCTCTGAAATAGCTAAAATATTATAATACATTCTGTATTATCTGACATCTGTGAGAATAAAAATATAACAAAGACCCTAAGTTTGACTGTTAAAATGCAATAATGGTATCGAAGGTGCTGTAATGCACTCTTTTTTGTCCACTTTATTCTAAATGTCTCTAATTGAATGGTCTGCCTTTGTTTTACAACTTATGGGGAAATATTACTGCAACAATTTAAAGTAAATAAGATGAAATTATTGTTGTGATTCTATCTATCTTGGGTCAAAATTGGAACGAATACACAAATTCTGTTCTCCTTTGTTTTCATTCTCACACATTGACCAAAATGACTCAAAGAAAACTTCAAGGTAAGACTTCTAAACAGGTTTTCCAGTGGGGAAGTCGTGTGAGCGGATGATAAACTTATGAACATGTCAGAAAATGATGGTCAGGTTTAAATGTTTTACTTTCATTCGGTGTTGTATATAGAACATCAGTCACTTTACTTGAAATTTAAAATGCCCTGTCTGCTTTATTTTTGAAAGAAACCCTATCAAAGAATCATCATGTGTAAACTTAATAACTTTGAGACAAACTATACCTGGTATATTGAAAAGGTTGCGTGACCAATTGCTATTAAAACATCCATATCAACCCTGTCACTTTGTCTGTTTCCTTGCAAACTGTTTCCATCAAGGCCAGGGCAGAGAAGAAGCTCAACAGCTAAAGCGCACGGCGTGTTGGGTTTTATTTGAAATGGCCACTCGGACGGACTTGTGAATTAGATATATGGCACGGTTACATGAACTTACAGCAGAGATCGAAGCGAACGCACCACCGGCTGCTGCAAAATGGATTTTCAATACGTCTTACAGCCCAGTGTGATCCAAACACTACTGCAGCAACACCGAGATAATAAAACTCTGGATTTACCAAAACACAGGTAAAATATGGGTTTTAAAGGTGACATCACTAGAAGAGTTTTACAAATAGGTGGTTCAGTGTTATTTAAGGTGGATAAGTACACCTTTAACACATCCAAGCTATTTTTCCTTTAAATCTAAGTATTAATAGTATTCTGTTTAATATTTTTAATATTGATTTTGGATGTCCCACTGATCTCCTCACTCATCCTCATAGCCTGTATGTTTAAGTCAGCCCAATGTGAAACAATAAACCTGGAAAGCAACGTTTGTGTCCAAACATTTGCCACATTTCTCAGCAAATAAAAGTTTGAATAGGATTAAAATGATCAATTAATTATTGAATGATTTGCAGATCATCAATAAATGGGATTTAAATAAAAAAGCCCTTAAAATATTTCAGAGGCAGATATTCACATAATGATTAAAACATTATTTTGCATTTAAGCAAACAAGATTAATTCTAAACAATGTAAAGAAATGTACATTGTTGTTTTCCCCCTTTGGTTGTTTTCAGTGAGTTTATGAATAACCTGGATAGTTTTTTATGAAACATTAAGATACAACATGTATCATTTACGATTCATTATCTCATAAAACTGAGCTACACTAAATGTGTAATTTCAAAATATGAGGCAGTTCTTACAAAACATTCATTTGTCATTTTTCTGAATCAGTCACTCTCTGTGCTAAAATGTTGAATAAGCCTTACAGTCTTGACTAATAAGAGTACCTAATTAGAGGAGAGAGCTGGTGCCACTGCAGAAGTAACGGATTTGGTGAATCTGTTGCTTCTGAGCAGAAGGGGAGGGATGAAGCTGCACTGTGCTGGGGCCTCAGTGCACGGCTCTCCTCTGGCAGACTCCAGCTGAAAGTTAATTGGACGGGGAGAGGGCTGAGCCGGACTGTGCCGAGGCCCATTAGTGATTCCCCTGTCGAATGCAGAGCCACGAGGATCACAGACTCACAAATAGGAGGATTAAAATAATCAATAGCCTTGACTTCTATCGACCACACGCACATACACACACATGCACTGAGTAATTAGCACAGAACCCATTCAGCAGTGGACTATGACATCCTCCTGAACCTCACCTCACACGAGCTCCACACTCCAATGGCTGCAGTGTCTAATGAGGGGAAATGGTCGAGACTGCTTGAGAGGAAAATTAGGAAAAGGTCAGGAAACCACTGAACAGCCCTTTCCTGCTCATGCCAGCGCTGTAATTTCTACAACAAAAAAAAATTTTTTTTATCCTTTTTATTGTAATATTAAAGGCATTAGATGCGAACAGTAGATTATAACCAGAAGTCCATGGGTGCATGTGTGATTTATTTTTTGAGTTGGCTCAGGTATTTACAAAAAGTTGATGAAGACATTCCTGATCCACGTTTCAAATGCAATATTTTTGCTTTTAATTCTAGCAGCAACACTGCCCTCTGCTGGTAAATACAACTGCACACAACAGACATAAAAAAAAAAAAAAAAAAATAAATAAAAGTAGCAAAAAACTTTAATACAGTAATAACATAGGAACTCAATCGTCATTTATACAACTATGGCTTTTGATATACTTGTTTTTTTTTTCCTATAATTTATCAGTTTTAACAAATGATGCAGACAACTGGTTTGTATTTAATAGTTTATTGTTTTAATGTTGACTGGCATCAACAGAGGACTTTTGTGTTATAAATGTTGCATGACATATAGTGAAACAAGTTGCTCATACAAACCAATAGAGCTGAAAATGGTCATCTATGACTTTTCCTAAGGAATGTAAAGGCACTTCTTAAATTAAAACCATCTCATTGAAAAAAAAAAAAAAAAAAAAAGTTGTGGAGGTCTGAAAACGCTAAATGCAAAAATTGGCATGACAAAAAAAAAAAAAGTAAAAGTGTGTAATGGCCTTGGTTTTCATCCGCTCATGACCATTCTGACCAGTTCTGTAAAAGACAAAGAGGAAAAAATTAGTTTTATTGATTAAGATATTGGGAGAAACCTCCAACTACAGCATGGTGAGTTCAAGTAGGAGATGCTGCATTTGAGGCTGACCCCCCCTCCCCCCCACGATTCATGTTCTGCTCACCCAGAGCAAAGACGAGGGTCAGTCATATAAGGTATAAAGAAAAAGGTGAGGTAATTATTTCGATCTCCTTTCAGCCAAAGCAGCTGGTTCTCTAAGATCCACAGGAAGTTGGTTAGAGAAGCTTTCCTCGATGGATATTTTCCTTTAGCTGAGAAGCAGAGAAAAGGGAAGATCGGGGGAGCTACAGTCCAGTCAGTGCAGCCAACTATAACTCCAGTTTTCATCAGTACATAAAAGAAAATTGTCAGCAACAGAGCAACCTAATGGAATGTTTTGGTTAGTAGTGGAAAAACGTGTCCGTTCTTCCAAATCTGGTGTCTACACTCAGCGCACAGATGTAAAACTCCTCCGACACCAACTAAGGAGAAGACCTGTTTGAAAAAGGCACCAGTAACATGCAAATAAAATGAGGAAAAGACGCCTGATTACACCACAGTGCAGTTACAGGTTACCACCAGGCTGTGCCTGAATGAAACCAGTCTCTTCCCTGTGTCCACCGTTTTCCCGTACAAAATGTACGGACACATGCAGAGAGGCATGCTGCAGCCAGGCGCCAAGGCAAAGGGCTGCAGGAAAGAAATGGAGCGGCAGGAGGCTACACGTTGTTCAAAGCCTCAGGTGTGAAGGTGAGGGACACTGCCAGGCTTTTCCACAGAAACCTACAGGTCAGACCTACTTTAAAATAACACATTGATCCTTGTTGCCAATCTGAACAATGCAACCATAAACTGTTAGAATAGTTTTAGCTGGATGGGGTAGTTTGGAACACGAGAGTAGGAAAGCCTGGAGGTGTCCGTCCCCCCCGTCAATGTTTACATTAATGCCCGTACCAGCCATCAGCCTGACATGATGTGGCGAACAAATGCTGTGGAGGAAGAACATTTAACACATCGTCAGATATTACAATCCAGTCAGATTTCATCAAGACGCAGTAATTAGTGTTAAAAGAGAACACAAATTATTTGATGTCCCAAGAAAGGCCCTGCTGAAAGTTCAAGTTGCGGATTACCACTGTGTTACTTCCTGTCATTTGTACCAAATGTTGATGAGCTGACCAAGTTGTTTTATGCAGCGAGTTAGAAGACAAAGACTAAAGTCAACTTCACATGACAAGATTTTAGTCAAGACAGTTGGAGGAAACGCATTAACAAAAATCCAAGCTATACTTCAGCCCTCAGTCTACTGATGTGAACAAGTTTTAAATGAAACACTGCAGTGACGGGGCATCAATGAGGTTTCAAGATCATCTCATCAAGAACATTTATGATAAATAAACCAAGCAGCTTTACTTAAGTTTAATTAGAGTATTCAGTTTTTAATTGTTTTTGCTCTCACCTTCATAATTAATGCAGCCATTTGCATCTTCGTGTCCAGCCAAGAGCGTCTCCACCTCTTCCTCTGTCATTTTCTCACCTGAAAGCGAATGATAAAAACATTAATCTAGATTGTCAATAAGTTATGCCAGGGACTTATAAAAAGATTAGTTCTGAGTGCAGTTCATAGAAGATTGTGTAGAGACACCAAATGAATAAGCAGTTTGTTGGTTTTCATTTGCACTGTTTGTACACAAATTCAGTTTAATTTTATTATTAACCAAAGGAAAAAAAAAAAATCTTTAAAAAAAAAAGTTTAATGTCAACTGAAAATTTTCTTTCAATTAATATATTCCTTAGAGCATATGAATGTAACTTGCCTAATGTGGTGAGGACGTGACGTAGTTCTGCTCCCATTACTGTGCCGTTGCCCTCCTTGTCAAACACACGAAGTCCCTCCACAAAGTCCTCCATGGAGCCCTGGTCTTTGTTCTTTGCAATGGCCTGAAACATGGGCAGGAACTGCTCAAAGTCGAGCATCTTGGTGTTCATTTCTGCAACATGACAGAAAAGTTGTATAAATGAAACACATTAAGGCTCTATTTCTAAGGTAAGGTGTTTACAAGAATTTCAAACTTGATGCAAGTTTTTCCATTTTTATTACAAAGAGAAAATAAATATACAGTATATATATATTTTTTTCACGCGTAGTTAAACTCCAAATTGCAAATCTTAGAACAGACTACTGTACTTTTATTTTTTAATTAGTATGTGTTTTAAACACACTACTAATACATTATTTGTGACAAAATAAGCAAATGTATAAATTTATATATAAATATACTTGTATTTGAAAAAACAATTAAAAAGAAATAAATGTTGCAAAACAAAGATTAGGGGTAAAAATGATCAACTAAATGAAACAGAGGAAAAGAAAATATTAGTCTATTCTTAAATTTTAAATTTCTCACTTTAAAATACCATAACAGTTTTGCAGGTTAAATTGTATAATTTTTTTTCAACAAATTTAAGACAAAATTTACATCAGTGTATTGTGTTTAAGTAAGCTTTCAATGAGCCACAGGATACTGCATCATTTCTCAGTAGTAGTCACTGAAGCAATTTTCCTTATTTGAAGAACAATTATAACAATTTTTATGAAGTAAAAGACAATCATCCGTCTATTCTGTAGACTGGTTGATTTTTGTCTATAAAATGCTACTAAACAGTTGACCTCTTGTTGTCATCTAAGTTTATATTTAAATTGGTTAACGTTTTGTGTAGAAAAAAAGAACGTTCCACACACAGTATGTGAAATATAACACGGTTCTGTTCTTTCTGTAATATTTTTACAACATATATAGTATATCTTAAAAGTTTAACATCAGATTGTATTGGCCTCTTTAAAACTTGCAGATGCTATTAACTTGTTGATGCGATTTAATGAAAATGAGAAACTCTGGACGACTGTGTCCACAGGAGGATACAATTTATTTATTCAGTCAATCAATAGTTTAAGGTGAGACAGAAAAGAGAGACCCAGATGGTTATTGAGCAGACATGGCTATATGGCAATCCAAAATGTTTTAATTGTGTCCACTGGGCATTATGGAGATGACAGGTCTTGTCCATACTGACGCTGATATTTATTCGAGGCATAGTTCCAGATCTTCAAAATTATAAATCTGATTCAAATTTGACAAAAAGCTTCACAGTCTAGACCCTTGATAAAAATTTGAATATAAAAATCAAAACCAAGTGAATACCGTATTAGTAAGTTGTTAAGATTTTTTCAGTTTAAGTTTATAATTTTCTTTTTACCCTCAGCTTTGGGGTTGCCCAGGACTTTTAACACCTCAGCGTTTACAGGGTTCTGTCCCAGAGCCCGCATCACGTCCCCACACTGACTGAAGCTGATCTTCCCATCTCCTGTCCTGTCGAACAGCAGGAATGCCTCCTTATACTCTGCAGGACAGACGCATAGCTTATTAAAAAAAATTACAGATAAATAAAAAAATAGATAAAACAAATAAAATAACAAACACAAAGCAGACGTGTAAAAGAGCAGTACACATAAAATTAGGATGATTGGAACACAGACCGAAAACAAGCAGTCAAACCCAAAAAGATCAAATTATAACAGATAAATCAGAGAAGAACAAATCCTCCACTGATGTGGTACAATTTAGAGAAGGAAAGGGAGCCATAAATTATGTTTCCATCCTCAGATTTATTTGAAATAAATATAAAAGTATTTTAACTTGTATAAAAAAAACATATCAAATGTATTGCAACAAAAGAAGAATGTTGTAATATTTTTCTCTGTGGTATGCTAATTCAAACAGCAAACATTCCTCTAGCTTCCTCAATTCAGAAAATACACCTATTGTAACCTTTTATTCACAAACAAAGCTTCACTATTAGGAAAATGCATGCTTGGTTATCATTGTTTAAACACAACATGCTCTGTGTGCTTCGCAATCATGTTTTTTTATACATCACACATAAAAAGATTCCAGTGAGAAAGTTTCCACACACATTCATTACAGTCTACAAGTCAATCTGAGGCCAAGGGCTACACGTTGGGCAATAGTTTTGCTTAAAACTTTGTCAATAACTGTTCGAGTCAATACTGTTTGTCTGTTAACAAAATATCTTGTAAAACACTTGCGTGATGTTAGTGAAACTTTCAGGAGGTAATCACTGGATAAAGGTTTAAAACTGCTGGAGGTCAAACTGACCACATTTCCTCATGCTGCTGCCATCTTTTCTTGCTCTACTCTACCAGTTTGTATTTATAATTATTTCATTTTTTGTCTTTCTTCCAATAGAAAGTACACCTGAACCTGTCATTCTATGTCCGTTTCTCTTTCCTATTCACTCAAACCCCAGCCAGTCAAAGCAGATGTCCGCTCGTCCTGAGCCTGGTTCTGCTGGTTTCATCCTGTTAAAATGGAGTTTTTCTTTCCACTGTTGCCTTTGTGTTTGCTCAGGATGGGAGACTGTAACAAAATGAAGATTCAACACAATCTGCTGGCTCCCTTAGATAGATAACGTTTACTAATTGGCTTTTATAAGTAAGCGAATGCTTTGCACAGTGCTCTAAGACGACTTCTGTTGTGACTTCACACTATGGAAACAAACTGAACCAGAAAATTGAAATCGGATGCACGGTTGTCTACAGCTCATTAAAATTTGGAGTCTAGCCATTGGAAGATGGCTGCACAGATAAACTGACTTCAGCAAACAACAAAATGGCTTTAACGTAGGTAATTTTACAGATAATGAGCTACAGTTTGGTTTGGTAGTAGTTGAGAGTCATCCATAACACTCTAAGCTCTGACACATCTCTCAGAAGATTGTGCAAAATGTAATACAGCACAGTATATAAATTAATATATATTTTGTTATCATAAAGATTCATATGAACAAGTATGAAGAATTTTTGTTTATGCCAAATGGAGCCAAGAAGGTTTTATCATTGAGCACTAACGCTTTAACCAAACATCAGCCAATCTATTTAAGATCAAAACAATAAGGCTTTGCTCATATCTAACCATCAGGGAGACATGAGGTTGGATTGCACAATAAGGGTGTTCTTGGTGTTATGGGACAGTTTTTCCCAAAAGCACCATTGCAGAGTTTTTCCTCCTTGATCTGAGGAATGTGCCTCTTCCCTTCTGGCATGTTAGCACTATTCCCAACACCATATTTGGTATCAGAGGAGGAGAGGAAAGGAGGAGGAGAGTGTGAGTACGATGGCCTATTATGTCAGTATTTAAACAAACCAGCTCTGAAACAAACAAACAAAAAAAGCCATCCACCACTTTATCCAGCACCAAAAATGGGCACAAAGCAGATGAGCTACTAGCACGATTTCAAGGAAAGCAAGACAACAACTATCTGATAAAAGCAGGATCCAACACAGTGTAACAAGACTACATTTGGCTTTGTAAAAACATCTTATAAACAAAAAACACCACAACACCGGTCAAGAATGACGAGATTTATACATTGTGTAATAATTTTGATGTACTAGACAACTGTATAGAGAGGCTTTTATACGTATTTACGAAACATATGGCTGCAGAACTGACATGCAGATCACACCTTACACACCCATAACTGCTACTGTTTTTTTTTTTTTTTTGGTTTGTTTTTTGTTTTTGTGCAAGGTGAGACCCTTTCGCCGACTTACCATGGATTTGATCCAGGTTAAATTCGATCTGAAAAGATCAAGCAGTTGCAAGAAGAAAAGTGATACAAGAAAATACAGCTAGAGAGAAGAACAAGCCGAAACCACGTCTACTGCAAGAGAAGCGGGTGATAAGCAGCGAAACAGGGCAAAGTTTCACCGGACACGATCAAGAATGTAAGCATGCAAAACAAGAAGAAGCTGATGGAAATGTCCCCACAAACACATTCAAACACTTACCGAGGATTTGATCTTCCGAGAAGTCAGACTGTTCAGGAAGAAATTAATTAAGCGAGATGAAAAAAATGGTTGTTTCTGATGAGCAAATCCATCGGGTTGACGTCAGTGGCTCTGACATATTTTACTGTATTGTAAAGCTAGGATAGTGTCCAACTAAAGCAAATTCATAAAACTTCGATCAGACAAACATACAAGCAATTCGAAAAGATCACCGTGTAATTTGTAATTTTACGGACAAAGCTAATGCTAGCTTAAAAAAGTTGCACTTCCGCTTGGGACAGGGGAGGCTTTTTCAGACGTTAAGCTCATTTTGTAAAAGCAATATAATATAGATTCTTGTTAAATATTCATATCAACTTGTACAGCTGAGCTATGGCTATTTAGTTGTGTGAAACGAAGAAATCCTACCATTTTTGTGCAGGCTGAGGTGTGTCCCGAATCAACGGCAAAACCAAAGACTGTAACGCGGCCCAAGGCAGAGCTAGAAAAACCTTCGCTCCGCTGCGTAATGACGTCACAGAACGTGCGAACAGACGTCGAAGCAGGAAAACCGGATTAACTGCTGCTGCACACCATATATAGAAGCAACATCAGGCTGCTGCTGTTTGTATACATTACACACTTTATACATCTTAAACCCTTCTGGACAATCCTGTTTGTGATTGCAGCAACATTTAAATGCAGTTCATTTTGAAGGATATAATATAATTTGAGGAAAATTTGGAGGGGATGATCCAAACTCAAGCAGAATGAGTAGAACTGAAGAGCATTGCTGTGAAGGGACTGTACTAATCACATTGCCCAAGCTCTTTATTAGATTATAAAGAACTATCCATTTAAATTATCATTTATTGTTGAATAATGCAAACAAGAAGTGTAACTGCAACCATTGTTTCTGATAGCAGAACACGTTTATTTCTTCCGCAAGTCTTTAAAATGCAGGTCTATAGTGCTGAAGAGAGAAAGAGAGAAAAAAGAGATAATTATAAAGAGCTTATTCACACTTTGAAGCACTCTATGCCATTAAAAAAAAGCCTGGAAAAATGTTAAGCATGATCCGAGGAACACAGCATCCACCGGAGCAAACACCCAAGATCTGAAAATTTGAACTGTGCCAAGCGAATTTGGCCAACATGGTAAACACAACCATTCTCCAGTACTTCAGCTGACACTCAATGGTTTGTGTGATCTCTGCCTGAGTCAGAGATTTTATGATGATTTCTAGTTTATTTGTTTATTTATAAATTTTTTGGAAGTAGGATAAACTGGGAGTACAGCAGCATCAATTGATGTATCCATTTATTTTCTGTACTTGCTTGAGCTTGTGCAGAACGGTTGCAGAAAACAGGTACTTATCTCCAACTATCACTGGATAAGAGACTGTACAACTGGGCAGTTTGCCAGTCCATCATGAACGGTTGAAACAACGACAGACCAGATCAAGCGAATATCTTGGTACAAACTTTTGAAAGTTGGTCTGAATCTCATCTGAAAGCAACAGTTAATATTATGATGATCAGTGCACCCACTCTGTGAGAAATACAACTACTGGGCATGTAGGTTGAAAACTAACAGGATGAATAGTACAAGACTGGGACTAGGGGAAAGATCCGACTCTGCAAGCAGCTGATGTTCTCAGAAACTGCACTGCACAATGTGAGATCTTGGAAGGTTCCCGGGAAAATATTCGCCCAAAGTCCATCTAAAAGTGAACAAAAATGATGAAAGTTCTTGATTACTTTGTGTTAAGGATGGAGCTGGACATGCATGAATGATGGAGGTCAGTGAACTTGCTTTTCCTAACAGCCCTTTCAATCTACTTACGGTACTGTCTTTGCCCAGGCGTAAGTCATTCCTGTGGGCAGTGGCCTACTTCTCCTCACAGGCTAAAAAGGACAGTCTCGCTTCACAAACCCATGCAGTGCAGTGTAACACATAAAGCTGATGAAGGTGGCAGCAAAGCTCAAGTATCAACCAAACTGAAACAACAAACTGTCTCGTGTGGGGCATCATCAATTTGTGAATTTTCACCACTTTAATAATGAAACGGTGGTGCATTGATGATCAGATGTTTAAATTTCACACACTTATGTCAGTCATATATGGCAAGAAATGTAAACAACTTGTTTGTTTTGTGCTGAATAATTTATTTTAACTCTGTGACTGGAAACTGAGAGGATAGAGAAAAATCATTTCAAACATTTGAGAGTACCACTTGCCCTTATACACATGGGTAAGCCCCTGATTGGTCTTTTTTTTTTTTTTTTTTCGTGAAGATGAATTTTCTTTTGCAAAAATAACTTATTGTGGTTTGATTTCAATTTTTCTGCAGAAATCCTAATCCTTACTGAGAAGAAAAATAACTCACTCTGTAGCAGGAAACTGTCTATGGAGGTCACTGACAGACAACCAGTAGTCTATGGCCCATTTTTGTTCTAAAGTTAGATTTGTTCTAATTTCAGATTGAAGCTACAGAATGTGGGCTAATTCTTTTAGAATAACTTGCAAACAATCTCATGTACATTAAAATAAAATCATCCCATTCTAATAGCCAATATTGTTAATTAAATTAATTACAACCTACATATATATTGTGTGTGTGAACTATGACATACGTTTGAATGAAAATACACAAATAATGAATACCCCACATTAGTATAATACCAGCTAATGCACTCACCTCCAAAGTACTGGGGTCAAATGGTGAATCGGAAGGACGCAGCATCCTCGGCTTCTGCTCTGGAATGGATTTTGGAGCTGCAGGCAGGCACGGGTAGGGAGGACCCAGCTGTGGTTGGGCCTCTGGCGAAGGAGACTTTTTAATGAAGGGTTCTCTTTTTGGTGCCATTCCTGATGTTCTGGATGACCAGAAATCGGTGAGAAATCTCTGCAACAGTTGTTTTGGTGTGGCTGCTGCACTTTTCAAACAGAGCAATGAAGGGTAGCTGTGTGAATCCAGTAGAGGAGAGGAGGAGGAGAGCAGCAGTGTGACGCCGATGAAGCTCAGAAGGTGGACGAAGCAGAGGTGGATGTATGAAAGAGCATGTGGGTAAAAATGTGAAGCATTTTACAAGGAGGTGTGTGGGAGGTGTGGAGATGAGTGCAAAATGAAAAGACAGATTTTGTACTCTCTGTTTACACATGACTGTATGAGTACAGCTCAGTCGTCACCCTCAAGTATACTGATGATGACACCACCTTGTTGGGTCTCATCACCAACAACGAGAGTGCCTACAGAGACGAGGTGAAATCACTGACCAGCTGGTGTCAGAAAAATAGCCTCTCTCCAAATGTCAGCAAGATGAAGGAGATGATAGTGGACTTCAGGAAACAACATGGAGACCAGCACTCCAACATAACAATTCTGAGGTGGAGCAAGTTGGCCACTTCAAGTTCCTCTGAGTTTTCATTACTGAGGATCTGTCCTGGACTTTAAGACACTGTGGTCAAGAAAGCCCAAAAAAGACTCTTCTTCCTAAGAAGACTAAAGAAGTTTGGTACAAACACCAGCATCCTCACCAACTTTTATATGTGCACCATTGAGAGCCTGCTGACAGGCTGCATCACAGGGTGGTATGGGAACTGCATCAGTCAGAGGGTGGTGCAAACAGCAGAGGACATCAGTCTCCACAACATCCAGAGCATCTATCACAGCTGATGTCTGCATAAAGCACGCAGCATCATTAAGGACCACACCCACCCAGCACAAGGACTTTTCCATCTGCCCTCATGCAAACGATACAGGAGTCTGTCATTGTGCACAAAAAGACTCAAAGACAGTTATTATCCACAAGCTGTCAGATTACTGAACTCTTGATTGCACCAAGCATTGCACCAAGCCACATCTGTGACAGTGTGTTTATTGCTGCTGCACTATGTGGCTGTATCATGTGTGTCACTACCTTACCATCATAATTCAATTAATCTCAATGAGTCAATGTTACTCACTACCTGCAACAACCTGTCACACATCCTGTGTAGTTTATGTTACTGTGCAATATATGTGCATTTAAGCTAATATTACTACCTTGGATTACTTATTCATACTAGTTCATCCTACTTGCACTTTTACATTCTACCATGTTGTTGTTTACTATATTTCTCTATGACCTTGTAAATATTATATTTCTTTTTCACATTTTGCTACTTTATTTTACTTGCATGCATGCTTAAGTATTTCTTTTTTGTTTGTTTGTTTGTTTGTTTTTAAAGAGTCAAATCTTTTCTTCTCATCCTGAACATTTCATTGCATTGTTGACCTTGTGTTAACCTGCATATGACAACTAAACAACACATACTACACATTTAGATTTAACTGATGGATCCAAGCACATGCTTCTTTGCGTCAGAACTGTGTGTATTTCTGTATGCGCTTGGGGCAGCGAAGGTGAAGCAGAAACAAATGGTATAGTCAAAATTTCCAAGAAACACACATTAGTTTGTTTGGTTTCTTAAAATGAGTGAGAAGTTATGAAAAAATATTCTATTGACATTCTAACAAGGGTAGGTCATGTCCTCTGGACAGATTCTTCTTTGCTGATACGTTTATTATTTTATTCAAAAAGTCTTTTGAATAAAATGTTTTTTAAATAAAGGACTAAACGTATCAGCAAATAAGAATCTGTCCAGAGGACATGACTTACCTTTGTTAGATCTACCTGGATTTTTGAGCAGCATCAGGACGTTCTATAGAGCCAATTGGAAACAAACTGTTTGACTCCTCTCCACAAAACCTGTTCATCTTCATAGATCCTGCAGAATCTTTGACACTGCTATGTACTCAATTAAAAAAAGGTTATTTTGTATTATTAAAAAACAGGATATTTCTGATCTGAATGACTCAGAAGAGGAAAATACCGTAATAAGAAAAGTCCTGTTTGTGGAAATGGGTATTTTGTGCAGCAATCACAATTTGCCACATTTTAATAGTTGGCTTAATTTACAGTATTCATTTAAAACATGGATATAATGTCATCAAATGGCTTGAACAGTACATTTGCAGCTTGATTCCCCTTTATGATGATGTAATCTGAAAATATGGGCTCTCCTCCAGTTGGGTTTTAATGACTTTGGCCATAAAAAGATGTTCACTTTTGATCTTGTTTATTGCTTCATTTTACTTTGTACTTGCATCATTAATTTTGCTGATTTCAGCCAATGCTTTTCAAAGTTTCCCTGAGCTCCATGATTTCACAGAATCATGTATTTTTCTGTGCAGAACTCTGGACAAAAAAATCACAACCATAATGTTTTCAACGTTTTCCTGTCAAAGCATTTATAACACGTCTTCATAAAAATCTTCCATCTGATATGTTTTCTCCCCTTAAAAACATGACATGAAATACAAGCTTGAATTATCTGTTTTTCATCTTCAAAGATACAGAAGTACACATTTCCCCAACTGTTCCTCATGTTATATTTTACCATAAAGTTAAAAACACCTTCATTTGGTTGTTACGTTAATTGTTGGCTTTAGTTTATGTTTCACAATGTCACATTTGTTGAAACTCTTTCACAAGCTTGTTATATTATATTCAATATAAATACAATGACCATTCTACTATCAGCACCATGTGCTGCTTCTTAATGAGAAACTGCTGAACATTTAGGATATTACAGATAAACTAGTAAAGAATCACATTAACCAAAGGGACTCTGCAGTCTAAAGAAAAAACAGCAGATGTCACTATAACACACAGCATTGTCTTTCTGCACAGAGAAGTGGATCATAAAGTGCCATCCATCCAACATCCATTCACCCACCCATCCATAACACTCATCAGGCCTTAAAATCATTGTTTACGCGTCTCGTGCATCAGAACAATAAGGATCTAAGACCTCGCTGTGCGACACAACAGCGCTTCAGGCTTTTATTGGCACACCAGACATATGGTTTTAAAAAGGTACACCATCAACAAAAATTAATAAAATTATGTCCTTAACAAAAATAAAATAATATGGAATGAGATAAATTACAATCTCACAATGTGTTTATTCTCGAGACTTCAACTGTTTGATATGATAATAGATTGTGTCAGCCTGCTGTCTGTCCTGCAGCTGATTCGCTGAGGAGTCTGCCGAGCAGACAGCTCAGTGTCAAACAGTTTAAGCAGATTAGCAGGGCCTCACGTTTCCTTTATCGTTTCCAACAATAATCCACAACAGGCAAGAGATAATTTCAGGAATATCCTGTGTGTCTGCTCGGGAATGGATTATCAGCAGTATGGCTCTATGCAATAATTAGAAAATTAAAATAGTATCCCGTTTGAGTCGTGTTGGTGTTTTTCCAAAACTTTCTTCTCTGAACCACCAGAGATAAAATTGGAAAATGATCAATTCCCCTCATTTAATGTTGAGTGTTGTGAAAGCAGATTCAATTACTCCAACTTAAAGGAAATGTTTTAACAGCTCCTCCGAGGTGCCCCAACAGACTAATGAAATTATGGCAGCTCTCCCAACTAATGTCATTCAGAGTCCTCCCTGCATCAGCAAATCTCCAAACCACCTGATTTATTTTTAATGATATTACACCCTCAGTCGACTGTGTCATGGTAATAATCAGGGCTGCTCCAGCTGCTTCTAGATCACATTAGCCAGGCTTAATATTGACAGTGGTGGGCCTAATAAACAATGAGGCTGAAGGGAGAGGGAGCTTAGAGGCAGCCTAGCCAGTGGGTATTCTGCAGGAGGCAGAGGAGGCGCAGGCCAGGATGCTCCGGTTCCCTATGCCCTGGAGGACTGGCACTGGCATTATGCATCTGTTTTATAGCTCCGTGGAGCTTTAAATCCACCAAATACAGACCCCACAAACCCAAGACATCAAAACCACACTGAAAGGAGGGGCATGAAACTTGTGGCAACTTGATTGTCTGCTATTTGGAAGCTGAGACCTGCCAAGACAACAGCTCAGCAGCTGCACGTACTGTAGGTTCCTGCTGCGATGAGACATTTGAATAAAGCTCAAGGGAAACCGCTCTGCAGAGCTCACCTTGCAGTCGGATGATAGTGAAGTGCATGCAAGAAAAAAAAATCTAATCAGGCTTTCTAAACTGAATGCAAATCATTTAACAGAAAATGTGCTCTAACAGAAATCTAGTTCATTTCGCTTCAGATTCTTTACAATGAAAATATTCTGCCGTTGATTTTGATTAGTGTAATGGTTTCTTCCATTGGGCAAATTTATTTCTGAGGCTTGTCTAGTTGCCCTATTTGCATAATGGTCACACTGGGATTCAGACTGGGCCACTTGTGGGATACTTGCACCTGATCACAGATGCACCGTGTGGCTCCCTGCCAATCACACCTTTGCTGTTGATTCTCCTTCAAACAAAAGATCACCTGTCTTTGTCCGTTTTAACATGTTGTTCATTATCTGAAAAACGTCCCAGTACAGTGAGATTTTTATCCTCTGTCTCAAATTGTTGTTAGGATCCGACGGGATTTTGTGTGGGGGCCCACACAGATTAGCGTTGTTGATTAGTGGTTGGGCGTAATCCTTTCAGACCCTCTCTCTCCAGAACACCCCAGGGATATGCCCATCTCTCCAAGGACCAGTAGCGTGGCAGATGGATCCCCACCCCCCATCCTCCCAACTCATCCAACTGCACACCAAAAAAAAAAAAAAAAAACAAAAAAAAAAAACAGTGTTCATTCCTGGGATGGAGGTTGTAAAGTATCCTGAATCTGAAACCATGGGCACCTTTGTTTAATGGCCCTCTCTCCTCAGAATCGCCCTCAGGCTCGATTCCCATTCTGTAGCCACATTTCTGCTGGATTGGAATGCTTCCCTAACTCATTAGCTCAAAGCAAAGAGGAATAAGCGACAATCAATCTGCTTATAGTGTCAAGATGAACTGCTGCTATACAGATCTTATCAAAATTCACCATGGAGTCCTGAAATTTAAGTTATTGACACACTAGTTTAATGGACTTGACAACCCTTGTTCTAGATATGTATTTTATATTAATGATGATGCTGAACCTGATAAGAGTCAAAGGTTTCTTAAAAAAAAGGCAATTCAAGACCTTAAAACCTTTTGAAATAAATCAAATTTAAAAAATGAATGCATTTCTGTTTAAAATGTGTCAGACATTTCAGTTTGCTGCCATGGAAAATTAAAAACACAACTGCATCTTACAATCTGACACAACAATCGGAATTTAAACCAATAATAATAATTAAAAAAAAAAAAAAATCACGTTTAAACTTTGGTTTCTGTAAAATTTGTGAAATATAATTCAAACTTTGAAATGCACCAAATTTTGTTTCGTGAGAGAGAGAAAAAAATCTTACCTGAATATAAAAGTTAGTTTTTTTAAGATTTTGTGTGCAGTATAAGAAGTGCATGTGTAACTCACAGAACATTAATCACATTTAAGCCTAATATAGATTAGAAACTCAAATAAAGTGTGCAAAACAGTTGGAAACAATGCAGATGTATGTAGAAGTGAATTCAACTCGTAGTTTGCCAACAGTATAAATCCTTGCCACCCTGTGCCACATCAGCCCCCGACGACTTGCCTCCATCTTTTATGATCTCTACAAAGGGCTCAGCTTTCCGAGAGCATGTGCATAGACCGGAGCTTTAATTCCCATTGTATTCTTGTGATCTTGGTGTGTGCGTGTGTGTGTTTTAGCAAAAGAGGGAGAGGGAGATAGAGATGAAGAAAAAGACAGGAACAAGGACCCATCTGTCAGCGTAGTGCACAAATCCCTCCCAATCCACTCCGAGTCCCCTGGGACAGGACACAACTCACTTGTGGCAGTTTTTTCTTCTTTATTTATTTATTCATTTTTATGAGTAGAAAAGGGATATTATACTACAAAGTAACAGCAACAATAACGTTCACCGTGGACTGGTGTTTTGATCATATATTTAAATTAAAGGCCTATTGGCTCTTAAAGAAATGCATCCTAGCTAAGTTATAGCTGTTCTTTCATTGGCTAAATTTGATTTAGTGGTTGTAGACAACACCCAAAGATTACTGGTCATTTCTGACTGTTTCAGTTAAATCTTTTTAGTGCTTTTATGAAATATTTTGCTAACACAACAGGCAAAATTACACACTACCAAGCAAAGAATTTATTGCCTATTTGCTTTTGATGGTGGGCCATAAACTTCACCAGTAGCAATCTCACGCAAAAGATTATAAACACTGTCTGACCAAAAAATAAAAAAATAAAAAAACAAAGTCGCCACCAAAAAAAAAAAAAAAAAAAAAAAAAGGTCACGCACTAATATTTCGTTGGACCGCCTTTATCTTTGATTACAGCATGCATTTGCTGTGACGTTGTTTCAATAAGCTTCTGCAATGTCACAAGATCTATCTCTGTCCAGTGTTGCTTTAATTTTTCCCCAAGATCTTGCATTGATGATGGCAGCTTCTGACCACTGCACAAAGCCTTCTCCAACACAAAGATTCTCAATGGGGTTGAGGTCTGGACTCTGTGGTGGCCAATCCATGTGAAAAGATGTCTCATGTTCCCAGAACCCGATGAATCCTGGCATTGTCATCTTGGAATATGCCTGTGCCATCAAAAAAACAATCTATTGATGGAATAACCTGGTCATTCAATATATTCAGGTAGTCAGCTGACCTCGTTCTTTGAACACATACTGTTGCTGAACCTAGACCTGACCAACTGCAGCAACCCCAGATCATAGCACTGCCCCACAGTCTTGTACATTTTTTTTTCCGGCCATATTTCTTCTTCAAAGACAATGGGTCTCCACTATCCTCCCATGTTCTTAACCCAAATTTAGTAGTTTCTGCCATCTCCTTAGATTAGGGTGTCAAACTCACTTACAAAAAGGTGCCAAAATTAAAACATTTTTCAAACTAATGGTTGGTTTCAGAATCTACATTAACTCAAGTCAGATAACCAATATCTTTTCTTGGTTGCAGGTTCCTCAACAAGAGTTTAATTGGTCTCATTTGACGTTCTCTGTTGCACTTTTGACATTGTAATCAAAGATTATTGAAAAAAAAAATTAAGTGATAAAAGTATCTTACATTTAAAATAGCATCTTTCTTCTTTTTCTTTTGGCTTTTCCCTCTTCAGGGGTCGCCACAGCGAGTCATCCTCCTCCACCTCACTCTGTCCTCTGCATCCTC
>JARVLU010000103.1:20148374-20169827 GCA_031762415.1 Simpsonichthys santanae | reverse complement strand
GTACTGTATATGTATGCCGGTATATAAACTAAAATACACTGAAAAGCTGCAATTATTGTATAATTTTACAACATAACAGCCATGTTTTTCTTTTATTGTATTTAGCACTAGCACAACACTGCTGTGGAGCAAAGGAGTAATTTGAATAAGTCTGGAAAGAAAGAAGTGCTGTTCAAATGTGCTGGTGTAAAAATGTCAGGGACGTGTGAGAGAGTGACAGTCAACATCAACATTCTTCATCTCCTTATCCAAATGTGGATTCACGGGGGGACCACACCCTCCTGTGCACACACAGCCACACATCCTGCTAAAACCCATACGGTCATTTAATCTTCTTACAAATAAACTTTAAAATTAAGGAACGTTTCAACGTCATCAATTCAGAAATATTGCAAATCAATAAGACACATGCTTTGATGATTAAAAAAAAAAAAGAGTTTTGCCCTGTAAATGGAAAACAGTTAAAGGTCAAACAGCGTTTAAATTCACAATTTTTTTTTTTTAACTTTTTGTTTATTCATTCTCTTTTAATATATGCTTTATCTTGTTTTGTATCCTCTGTCCCAGCTGTCATTCAGTAAGGGCAGGGAATGCACCCACACTGGACATGTTGCCAAATTTATTCCCTGTCTACCATGCATGCTCCCATTCATGTCTTCCATCAGTTTAGACTCCGCAAGTAAATTAACATGTTGTGGAAAGAGTAACCTCCACATAAAAGGTCCAAGTCCCAATTTCACCCTGCTGTAAACTTGATGCGAAGCAACATCATTAACAGCAGTCACAGGCACTTAGCTTTTTAGTTTTTTTAAACTAGAACAAATAAAACTAGAGAAATCTCATTTTCTGCAAAAATGCAGTGTGAATGCTTGTTGAAGGTGAACTTACTGAAAAACAGCTGAAAGTAGCTAAAAAGAACATGCTGAAGTGTAGCTGGACTGGAAGAACAAGCTTAAGTTATAGCAGAAGAACCCAGAAAGAACATATATTTGCTGAATTAGGGTTAAATAAGCAGAAAAGAAAATTGAGGAAATTAGCTAAAAAGCTGAAATTAGCAAACGGTAGCTGAAAACGCAGAAAGAAGCTTAAAAGGAAAAGAAGGAAGTAGAAGTAGCTGAAATTTTACAATAACTGTGGAAATAGCTAAAAAAAAAAAACAAGCTAAATTTAGCAGAAGACAGCTAAATATAAGGTGAAACAGAAGAAAAATTTGAAACTAGTGGAAAAACGTTGAAAGGAGCTGAAATGAGCAGAAAGAAGTTAGAAGAGGCACACAAATGTTGTTTGCAAAAATGATCAGATAGGAGTACAAAACAGCTGGAAAAACAGCTGCAATTAGCTGAAAGTAGCTGAACAAAAGTTTAAATTTGCACAAGGAAGCTGAAAGAAGCGGAAAAGAACAAAATGTGAAAGGAGCAGTAAAATGTAAACACATCTAAAGATCTGAAGGATGTGAAATGAGCTCAATTCATTTTCTATGTGAAAATAATGGACGAAAAGGCTAAATATTTCAAAAGATAAAGTTTGATGTGATTTGTTGAAATAGCTTAAAAACTGTCGGTCAAGAATCGCGCCGTAAAATGGATGGAAGATAAATGGATCACAGTAGTGTGCATGCTTCACAAACATTCACACAATAAAAATATACTATACTGTGCAAGAGTCCAGACACACTTAGCTTTTTTCTTGTAAAATTTAAAGTACAGTAGTTCTCATGCTTGCTTGCTGAGGGTTTTAAATTGTTTATGTTTTTGTTTAGTTGGAGCGCTTTTTCACAAATTTTCTACCGTTACCAAATATAAAATACAAAAAAAGTGGAAAAACATAAATATAAAAGCTAAACTTACACAGTACTTTACTGATGCGTTCTTTATAGTAGAGGAAAAATCAGTCTATTTCTTGCAGCATTTTTTACAGATGACAGTGATGTTCACTGTTTTTAGTTAGTGAGTTTCACGCCACCAGCACTGCTATTCACTTATGAACAAAGATAGTGTTCTTTTATTTGTACGAGCTGGAAAACGTGGCCTGACTTGCTCAAGAAACAAATACAGGAAGACATGACGACAAAAATAAACACGCCGTCCTACTGGTCACATTTCCTGCACATATCCACACCTGATCAATAGTCTAAATTTAGTGAGATAATCATCCCTCGCCGCTGCAAACTGATACGCCTGTCAGACTTGCAGTCTCAGGCTGGTTCAAGGGGAGTGCAGAGGTGTTTGTGTTCATGCTGAGCTGACTTACATGCTGATCAACTCAGTTTTGACCTTCATGGGAAGCCTCTAAATTCATCGGGGCGATGTGACACCCAAAGTACTGCATATGACGGCGGTGCAGACCGTGCGTTTTTTACTTTGTATTTCACCATGCCAGCAAAGTCAAAGAAAACGAGAAAAGTATCAAGAAACATTTAAAGTCACATAGCACCTTCAGATTTCCAAGAATGGCTCCTAAAACATGAGCAAAATATTGATGGAAGCTACGTGGAACGCAGGTTTTATTTGTTAACAAGAAGAGAGCAACAGATTCAGAAAATGTAGGTTTATGACGAAAAACAAGTCAAACATTTGTCAAGATTTGACTGAGTCTCTCTCAGATAAATACCTCTGCACATAAACAGAATAAACGCTAAAGCCTTTTCACTGGAGGCCTGACAGAGCGTTTGATCTGTCAGCATGGCTGCTCTGAGGATATAAACCACTGAGGCCACTTTTTATTGTAGAAACTTCCAAACCACTCTTTGGGACCCTCTCAGGAACTTTTTACCACCGTCCCTGTGCTGGCACGTTTAAACCAATAGAGGGGAGCATAGTTTTACAACCTGCTTTCGGTTAAACTGGTGAACTTCAGGCTCAGGACTTAAACCTGTATTTACTTTTTCAAAATTGGATTTGGAATTGATTTCAAACATTACTATCAGAGTTAAGTTAATTCAATTCATGTTGCATAAACCTGGGGACAGGGCTTAGGCTTAGTGTCAGAACTGACATTCTTTGTGTGAGTGTGAGAATGAGTTTTGTCCTCAGTGTTATCAAACACAAGACTTAATATGAGTGAATGATTGAAGAGGTTAATGGAATGTGAAGCACTGTTGAAGCAGACTGGGGGGAAAGTCAAGTACTGCAGGATTAACCACTCAGATCACACTTGTTTGCATGTTTTTACACAGATGTGAACTTCAAATTCAGTAAAATGGAAAAGCTTAAAAAACATGATTCAAATAGATAACAGCAACAAAACAATAGGACAACAGAAGTGAGAAATATAGCTAAAAAAATCAAAATATAATTAATTTTTCCCATAAACTCTGCTCCTGTTTGAAACTTGACTTGGATCAGCATGGAGCTTACTTGGCTGTCAGTTTTCAATGCACTCTTCCTTGTTTTAAGATAAGATAAGATGAGATAAGATAGAACTTTAATGATCCCGCAGAAAATTGTTGTGCCAGAGTTTCAGTACAATGGAACATACACAAGTAATCACAAAATATATTAAAAATAACAGAGAATATAAAAAAGTAACATAGAATATAAAAATACCAGCAATAAGGTCTAAGTAAACAGGTCAGGTGCTGGCGTGTGTGAAATGTTTTAAGGTGAAAACATTAAAGTGTTTATTGTGGTGCAGGATTCATTTTATTAGCCCATGTGCAGAAAGGGGGAGGAGGTGAAAAGTTCCATAGCCACAGGAAGGACTTCGTGCTGTTCTGCAGTACATCCAATGTTCAGTGTCATGTATTTACTTTCAGTATCATTTTATCGTGGACACAAACATAAAGCAAACAAGCAACTTGATTCACTTATATTCTTCTGACAGGATGTTTGTTTAATGCATCGAACGCACACAAATTGAAAAAGCTTGAAGTTTGACACTTCTGTTAGTTGTAATTGAAGCAAAATTAAACTGCAAAGCTGAATTTATTGTCACTTTAAGGTAAAAAATAATAATAAAACACCAAATTGATTCTAAAAGACAATTCTTGATAAGTTGTTAGATAATAGTGATTACTGGTAAAAAATTGAGTTAAAATAAAAAGCTAGAAACTACAATAAGGAGTCATTCATACAGGTCTCTCTTGTAAATGAGTCCTCGAGGCTCAATGGGATTAACCTGCCTAAATAAAGGTTGAATGAAAAAAAAAATCCACAACATTAGTTTTCTGGGGTGTGCAGAACATATGCTTTAATCACATTTTGAATATAGTGAAGTGAGTATATTACAGCTTTTTCTCAACGTGGGACCTCAGCTAATCAAACGTTCAAATGGATCTTTTTTTTTTTTTTTTATTAAAAATGGTGCTGTTTGTTTTTAAATGTAGTTAAATGATAATTCAATGAAAAACGTATGGGTGAAGAAATGCTATCATTCAGATTTTATTACAATTTTTAAATACAGTAATTATCAAGTTACTCTTGCAACACAAGTGAATGGCTAAAAATACATTGTTCATTTACAATGGACCTTTTGAGCAACCGACCTGTGTCCCACCACTCCACCGTCCAGCAGACGACTGTCTTCTTCATGCTCACCTGCACGGTGGCAAACAAAGTGACCTTATAGTCCAGTGTCCTTCCCTCCTGTCTTTTTGTTCATCACTTCACCTCTCACCTGTCCAATAAGCCCAGCTGTCCCACCCCTCCCAGTGGCCTTTACCCTTCCCCTGTCCCTTGACTTCCCTCCCGAGTCTTTTCCTCACTTCTTCTTACCTATGGATGACACCAGATATCCATGCTCCAATTTCATCCTCTCATCATGACATCCATTAAAGTGGCGCTGGGCCCTGGGCCCCCGCTGGCCCGACAGCACATTAGTCCTCGGCCCATTGAACGCCAACAAGGACCGGCTCTGAATTATTGATACCAACACAACTAATGAGGAAACCCTATCTCAGCTGTTTTACGGACACACAAACAAGCACACGCAAATCCTCACGGAGAACTTCCCCACACCTTTACTGATGATTATTATTCTGTTGTGCTCCTTTTCCAAAAACTAACATTCTCACAGCACTCATGGTCTGTTTCCTGCAGACATGCTTTGGGTTTGTGGTTAATTCAAGGCTTTATTTCTTGTCTAAAGTGTTTGGTTTTCTGCTTAAAAAGTATTTGTGTGATATCTGTGGATTCCTTATGATTGGCACACATATGTGTTATTGTTCGCCTCCATGGGATTCATAAAACCAGCAGCTTTTTGTCAGAGGACTTTACTCTGTGAGTGTGAGTGGGTGATAGTGACAGTAAAGTCTTGCTAATGTCTATATGTTGGCGTGTCTGCAGTGATGCTGCTGCACAGAGAGGTACTGGAGGTGTCAGCGAGCCTCTTTAGTATTCACTTCAACACTCTGACTCACAGCCTGAGAGCGGGAGAATGAAGTGGGAGGGGAGAGATGAAACAGAAAAAACAGGCAACGAGAAAGCAGGACAAGGAACATCAGGCAGCGGGTGCTGTAGCCCCAGGCTCACGCCGTTCTCTCTGTATGTTTGCGAGCTTGCCCGTCCAGGGGGATTAATTTTTTGACAGTTTTGTTAAGCCCCCTCTGAAACGCTGAGCTTCTCAAAAACACCGTGTGGTTTTTTAAAATGCATCTCTTTGTGAAGCAGGGACATGACAGCACACATTTCCAAGTGGCTTCTTGGCGTGGGGAAAGTGGACCAAGCTGGCTGTGAAGCTCCTTTTCAATTAGTGACTGGTCCCCAGCTTAATTCGTCTCCTTCGTTAAACGACCTGTCGGTTTTCGTCTCAGTCTTCTGTCCTTCTGGTTGTCTCTTGTCACCCCACGTCTTTTCATCCCTCTGTCGGTTTGTGTTTAGTTTAATCTCTACCCCTCCTTCTTCTGTTTCCTCTGCGTTGTCGCTTTCCATTCTGTCTCCCTGTTCTGCCCTGCAGCCCCCTTTTTTAACCACAGTCCTTACCCGCTCTAAATTTCATCCATTTGACGAAAACACAGATGCAATTTGAGCATTTGCTCGAGAGGGACGTGAGATGGAAAAAAGAGAAGGGCAAAGCCAGACCGATAAAAGGTTAATCCTCTAACAAGTCCACATACGTGCAGAGTCAAAGGACAGAGAGTGAGAGCAAGAAGGGGGAGGGAATAAACAACAAGTGCAATAGGCAGATGTGGCAATCAGGCTCGGTGAGGGGGAGAGAAATGTGAAAAAACCAGAGGGAGCAACAGAGGTTGGGCAGACAGCATTTGCAGTTAAGCCCTGCATGTCTCTCCTACATGACTTCCACTCTGCATGATGACAAGTGTCTGCCGCTGCTCCCATTGGCCAGGTCTGCCACCAATCAGAGTGGAGGCATGTAAGGTGCCTTTAGGTTGTACCCAACCCCAAAACCCAAGAAGCTAGGAGAGCGAGGAAGTCCAGAGTGGGGGAGAGGGAGTGCAGGAACCCAAAGCAGATGCTGACTTCACGGCGCTCTGAAGACCCCTCCATAGGAAGCTTCCTGTGAAGTGATGCAGCTGGAAGAAAACTGCATGTCTGCTGTTTACTGGAGACCACTGCATTTCCTGGCTGCTGTGAGGTAGAAGATCCTGGCTCTGTAGCTTCCCCTCAGTGATTGGCTGTCACACTTTAGGCTCCCCCCTTCCCTCTTCTTTTGCTTCTGCTCTCCCTCTCTCCCTCCCCTGCTTCCAACCACCTGCATTCTGTCTTCAGGCTTACCTGAGCCACCACTGCAGAAACACTGGACCTCCCTCCTCCTCCACACAGACACACACACACCAGCTCTCTTTCACGCACACACTCAGAGTTTTTCACCTGGAGAGGACAGTCGTAAAGGGACGACATGTGCAGCAGCAGCAGTCTCTCTTCACATCCAGCACTGCCTCTCTGAGTTGCCTCTTTCTGGAGAGTGACGAGGAACTCTGAGTTTCTGGAGCCATTGTCTCTTGGCAGGAGAGACGTGGGGGGCCACTGAGGGAACACTTGTCAACCCGGGGACACCAAAGGCGACACGCAACATGATTTTGGGTGAGTTGTCGCTTTTTGGCGCATGGGATTTTGGAGAGGTCATCCGTGTCGCTGTCTCACTAATCCCTACTTAAAAACTTGGCCGCCAGCGGCTCTTGAGTAACTGTCTGATCTGGTCAGTACCGAAAGCGCCGATGCACCTTGCAGTCGGGCGTGCAAGCGTGTGCCATCGGAGTGGCAGGTGTGAGTGATGTCAGTGAAGGTCAAAGCGTTTGGTGTACCATTATGGTCTGTTTGGTCACATGACAAGACTCCACCATTCCCGTGTTCTGCCAGAGGGAATGGTTTTTGTCTAACTCCCTGATAAGTGGTGTCATGCAGGTTTATACAAATATTCAGCGTTGACTTCATCCTTAACGTTCACCCTTCAATACCAGTTAAACAAATGACTTTTTGAAAAGGAAAACCATTCAGTCTTCAGCATGAACGGTACAGTTTTCTCGTTCATACATTGTTGCTCTGATCTGAGTCAGCTTGCTGGTAATTTCTCTTAGTATGCTGGTCACACTGGGGCCATGCCTGAGAGATGGATTTCTGTGTGCGCTACGTAGTCAACTGTGAATTTGTGAATGGATGTTTTAAGGAGACAGTGTTTTGGTTATGGTGAGTGTTTTTCTTCTAAACATGCGTGTGTGTGTGTGTGAGTGTAACTATGTGCTCTGAAGGAAAGGCCACTTTGTTTTAACGCATGCCTGGACTGATCCATGCGCAGCGCTGCTTCTCTGCCCACCCGGCAGGCATGTTTTTTAACCAGACATCTTTAATCATTACAGGCAGCTCTGCAGTCTTGGCTGTGAGAGCTGGAACTATGTACACAAAGTTAACAGCTCTGAGCATGAAGTTAGTATCTCTTTACACGACTTTTAAACAAAGATCTTACGCTCTGAAACTGAGTTTTCTCTTTGTTGGTTCTTGATTTTTGCTGCTGGTCAAAAGGGAACATTTTTCTGATGTAAGTGCCGCGTAGCAGTCAGACAAGTACCGTCATGATCAGGCTGCAGGTGGTAACAGCTGCCTTAAATGATATTTGGTCTGGATGTGTTAACAACCCTAGCACTTTAATGGTTTTAGCTCAGGGTACTCGTTACACTGTCAAGTTTGACGGTTAAAAGTTGTGGCAGAAGCAACAAAGCCAGAAATTTGTCTTCTAATTCATGTTTTTGTATAGATAAACTGATTGCTGTCAGTCCTAATGCATTCACAGCAAAAAATAATCAATAATAAAATGCTATAACTATTCTTGTTGCGTTCGATGAGTTTTTCCAAATCTATCCATTTTCATATTCAAACGCAGCTGATCTTAACTTTTATCAGTCACTCGTGCGTCTTCTATTATTTCTTTGCAAACACTGAGTTGATCCATCCACTAACATGCTGCTCAACTGGCTTGATGTTGCAGCTTCAGAGTGATTCAACATTTTCTTCTTTCCTCTTCTGAAAAGGTTAATGTCATTGCAATGACCTTTGCAGTTCTGCCGCGTGTTAATCTCAAGGTCCAATCAGCTAATTTCCCGATTGAGCCTGCTGATATCAATCGTTCTGCTTGCGATAACACATCTAAGGCAAATGGAGCACAAGCTGTTTAAAAATCCTGATGTGAAATCCGTGTTTGGCATATTTATGGTAGTAAGATGCTGATGTAAAGTGCATGCATCATCAACCCTGCCTGCATAGCTGTCAGCCTTTGTTCCATCCTTTGTTTCTCTGACCTTGAGAAAACAACCTTTGGCATTCCATTACCCTGTCCCCGTGTTACAATCACAAGTCAGCGGTGACAAACACTGTAGGCACTCTGAGGCCCTGGCTCAGGTCTCAGGCTGCTGGGAGCCATGGCAGTTCTGATACAGATCATGATTATTTGGTTATACAGTGCGCTTCATTCAAAGCAACCGTCTTCTAGTCCATAAGTCCATTCATGGTGCTTTCACCATTCCACAGTAGACAACATGTATTTTGTTGGCATACAACCTTTCAGATGACATCATGATCCTAAATTAATAGTTCAGACCTTTTTAAGTATGGTTCTGAGGAAAAATGATGAACAATCAAGACCTTGCTAGATAATAGTTTTGAATACCTCAGTTTAGAGAAGTTACTGACAAATTTGTATTGTTAGTTTTCTCAGAGTGTGATTAACTGCAACCCAGGAAGACTCAAGAGACTGAAGGTAAGGAATAGCAAGTTATTTGCCATATTTACAGGAGCTGGACTTGGGAGAAAGTGGGTAAGTACCGGTATCTGTGGAAGCAGAATGAAGATGGTGTTTTCTTTAAGGATCTTCTGGGAGGTTTGCATATTAAACAGAGGAGGCTTACCAGTACTCTGGTTGTATGTGTTCAGGCTTGGAGAAGACAGTAAGATTCCAGGTAGATGGGATTCACAGGTTGGTGTGTGAGAGTGGCAGATCAAACCAGGACAGAAAGGTAAGTGAGAGATATTTCCAGTTGTATGTCTGTATAAAGAGGATTAGTTTGAGGGTGGTGGTCGGTAAACTCAGATTAGAGCACGAAGGTAAATCTCAAACTTGAAGAACGCAGATTCCCAATGAAAGAATGAGCACAAGAAAAACAGGGAAAATTCATAACATCTTAAATTGCCCTAGGAACTCTGGCCACTCACTAAATCTCAGAGTGGACAATGTCTCTGCGTCATGCTCTGGCAGCCTTAAATACAGCAATGTGGTTCATTAGAGAAATGAGAGGAGAAGAGAACTCCTCCCTGCTACTCAGGTGCTGCAGACAGGACATGCAGAGACAAACAGTACTGGAATCTCTACAGTTGCATGCTGACATTGTCAGTCAGTCCGAGAGGTGCAAACACCAGAGTGAATTGCTACACAACTCCAATCTCACAGATTTTATGACACGTCATTGATAAACCTTTACATTGTCATAAGTTTTGCATTACACTATTTAATTAGAACTCTTTGGGTATTTACAAGTGCAAATAGCACCAGCAACTTGCTGTAGCACATTTGGTGAGAATGTCAGTTTATTTCTGCAGGAAAGGTTAAGTAATGCAAGGACAATAGCAGTGCAAACTTTTGTATAGTGGTTCAAAGAGCTTTTTTTTTTTAAATAGGTAAGATATTAATTGTTATAACTTTCCAGAAAACCCCATTTCAAAATGTTAAAACTATTGCTTTTTTCTGTCAGAGGCCTCTTCTTGGTTTGAAATTCTAATCTGGATGAAGGAATCAAATCCTCAGATCACTTTCCTGACACACAATGTGCCGGGTGCTACCTAGAGTTTCTGCTGAAATATCTTTTTGCAAGCTTCGTCTCAAAGTGTTTTGGTGGCACCTCATCCATGTCACGATTAGTTCCTGTTTGAATAACGTTCATGTCATATTTGTTCGGACCATTTGAATCTAAGCTGACGTCCTGAGTTCAGGGCTTTGCAGTCTATCTGTCTTCTTGCCTTTGTGTACGTGCACCCATCCAGAACTCATCTGTCTTCATAAAGTCTGTCTTTCTCTGTTGACCTTCCTGCACAGCTACTGCTCATTCTGTTCACCTTTCCTCCAGCTCAGTGTCCTCTAACAGTCTGCACACACTCACCTGCCTGCAGAGGTTAAATTAAAAATAGACATGTTTTGGAAAGCCTGCGTCTGAGCAAGTCAGCAGTTTGGACTCCATGTTTTCATTACCACTTGACTTGTAATCATAGCTTTTAATGAACCAGATGTTTGGTTTGGCACAATCCATCACATTAAATCAAATTGCTTGAGATAAAACTGTAAAGCTTTGATGAGCTGTAGTGTAAGGTGGACACAAGACTTGAACTTAAAAACAACTAAATACAAAACGAAACTCAAGGACGAACATGACGTACAATCCCAACAAGTATGTTTTGGGATTTCTTTTTAAAATGCCTTATACTCTTCTTTTTTCTCCACTGTTCTGTTGAAACTGTTGCTGTTGTGATTTGTAACTTTATGTTCTTGGTTGATTGGTTGTTTTAGCACAATGTATGGTGAGCTGCTCCAAAGGTTCAACCCAGATGACTTTTCATTACTTAGTCCAATGATTGTCATAGAAATTGGTCTCCTATTCTAGGCCCTGGGATGGACTGGCGACCTGTCCAGGGTGCTGCCTCTCACATAGTGACTGCTGGATATAGGCACCAGTGACACAGTAAAGATAATGGATGGATAGATGGAGACCTAAAGTGTGCGATTAATGTGAAAAACATCTGAATAGACTGGGCATGTGGAGCAGTGGTACTCTGGGAAGCAGAGCGAGAATCCGCTCTTATTTCTGGTTTCTGTCCAGGTTTGTGGAGATCCTTCCTTAGTCAAAAAGCCATTATAACAGGTCTCTTTTCCTCCTCCTTTCCCGCCCTTTGCTCCTCGCTATTGCTCCATTTGTTTATGCTGGAGTGACTATGTGTCAGCAGGCTGTCAATACCGTCTGTAAGAGACTCTAATGAATAGGCCTGTTATTGGACTGGTGGGAAGGCAACCTATTGTGTCCATGAGAGCATCTGTGCATGCGTGTGGCCTGTCGCTGTGTGCAGCACTGCAGAGCAGAGGGAGGTGGAGGTATCTGCTCCTTTGACTTCCAACAGCTCCATCACCCTCTCTGCAGTGTCCTCTGTCAAAGACCATTGACTAAAAGAAGGTGACGCAGAGAGTTTAGACACCTCCTATAATTCAATTAATGGGATGGGGTCCATTTTTTGAATAAAAACACTGGATTTTGGGCGTGAGCACAAACCTGTAAATAAACATGTTGTTGACTCAGAGCAGAGCAGGAACCTGCTATAGAACCAGAAGGCTTCACTGCTGCTGCTCGCTGAATCACAACGATGCTCCTGATGTGATTATTGTCACTTTAGTGCATTCACAACTTACTTACCATGAGTCCAGGGGCCACACGACAACAAGGAGTTCATGCCTGGAGAATGCGCAGCACGTTCAGCGAGTCTGATCATAAAGTGGAAAAGAGAAGCTGAATATTTCTGATGCTGCAGCTCCATACTGTTTCAAAGCAGCACTGTTGTCTCAGTCATCTACAAACTATAATGTATTTGTACTGAGACCAGACAAACATGGAACCACCTTTCCTAAAGAATGCACATTTAAATGCATTTTAAATTATATTATTCTAGAAAAATAAGACCTGATCATTATAGTTTTTAAAACAAACAAACAAACAAAACTTCAAAAAGTTGCAAAAATACTTGGCTGTTTTGAGTCATTTCCCCCTGAAATGTTTGAACAGACAAAAACAGATAGTCGTAAAATGGAAATATAGAGTAAAAAGGCATCAGAGCAGAAGAATAAAAAGCTTGTAGCAATTCAGAAAAAAATGAAGAACATTAAATTAGGAGAAATTGAAAGCAACAAAAGTCAGTGTTTATGACTTGTTTGAAATGCAAAAATTGAGGTTAATTTTAAAAAGTTCATACATAAATCTAGAACAATACCAGAATAAAACAAGTTTTCTGTGGGCTAAAGATAAGCAGTCACAGACTGTGAGGGAATAAATCTGATGTGAGCAAAGTGATGCTGCTAAATGTTTTCACTTTCAGGCTCATTAAAACAAAGATGACTGACCAAAGAACATTTTTATTTTATTTTTTGTTGCTTAGAGCCAACCGATAATACAAAATCCGAAATGTAAAGTACAGTACAGTATTACAAATCAGCTGTTCAATGCCATTTCATTACTTTAGGACATTTTTAAAACAAAATTGCAGATTAAAGAGCAATGATTCCATATATTTTCCAGGGTTTGCACTTATTTTCATTATATTCCGTCTATTTCTTGATTGCCAATTGTTTTAAGCAACTCCATTTTTAGATTTTTTTTTTGTTGTTGCAAAGATTTTGTTTTCACGTTTTCTCGTATCAGTTTTGCAAAATGAATTAAATGCACAATGTCATAATTAAACAAAAAAAAAAATCTACAAACTTTTTGTTTGAGTCACATTTTAGTTGTGAAATAATTATGACTGATGCATTATTTCATTGTATCATTCAGTCAGAATCACAGTGGGGGCTTCACATCTTAGTGAGAGTTTGTTCAGTAACAGAATGAAAATGTAAATTCCAGTCAAGTGCAGGAAATGTTAAGCAAAGCTAACGCTAAGCGGCGATAGATGTTGCATTAATCAACCCGACTTTATTTGAGGCAGTTCAGAAGAGATGCAGGGGGAGCAGAAGGAGAGACAGACAAACTGATAAAACAGAGTGAGCAGTGTCCTCATGAAAGAGGACCAGCTCCCTCCTGCTCTGGGGACTGAAGGAGGAAATTCGTCTGTCTGCATTCGAGATAGTGTTTCACACAAAGCCTGAGAGAGAAATCAATTCTCCTTGAATTGCGCCAAGGTCAATTCATGGGGACACAGCTAGCCAGGAGGAAGCTAGATGAGATGAAGGCTTTAGTTTATGAAGCTACAATAAGATACCTGAGGGGGAGATATTTATATAAAAAAGAACAGAGAAAGATGAGAAAGACTGGCTGTGGGATATTTTGGTGACAGTGAGGCTTCAGGGATTAACTGATGCTTTTGTTTGACAGCTTGCCTTCAGCTTCTTTCTTTGCATTATGTTTTACTCATGCAAAGATGATATGTGAGCTGCATATCTGACGCACATGTCATCTCATTGCTCAGTCTTAACTCTGCTTAGTTGCCACACAACACAACCTCACCTATTCAAGCAATGCTCGTTTAACTTCACTGCACAAAAGCTGGCAACTTTCTGTTTTCACAAAATCTCAAGTCTTTGCTTTTAACTCCTAATGTTACATGAACAGTTCGAGACTGATTAAGTCTCCACGTTTATAACAGTCTTCCTTCTCCCGCTCATTTTCAATAGTTTGTGCTGCAGCTGATGGGATGGAGATGAAAAGGTGAGCAGCCCTCCGAGGTGACATGTTCAGGACTTGGGTGAGAGCCAGGGAAGCCTCCTTTGTTGGTAGTTATTGGATCCGTGTGGCACAGGGCTTAACGCAGGCGTCTGGTATGCACACCTGTCTCTGCAACAACTTCTCTGCTGAATAGGTGGCCCTGCTCCCGAGTTAGTAAGAGGGAGGGGGCAGAAGGAGCTCTGCCAGGACTTGTATCACAGCTCCTTGCCACTGCCTGGAGGGAGCAGGGGGAGGAGGAGTAAGGGAGGACTGGGAGGGCAAGGTGTCATAGGTGTGGATCAGAAGGCTGTCAGGGGCACAGGGGTAATGAGGTGTCTGAGGTCATTCATTTGTTTCTACATTTGTTGTTATTGTGTCTGACACGTGGTGCTCTAATACAAATGAGCAGTGGTTCTTCTCTTTTTCATTGTCTTCAGTTTTACATTACCTGGTTATGCACATTGAATTTAATAATTAGGTTTTTTTTTTTTTTTGTTTTGTTTGTTTTTTTCAGTGTGAAGATTAAAAACAGAAAAGTTGGCAAATAACAGCAAAAGAGTTGGTTTTTTTTTTTATGATTGTCGTCATGTCTGGTTGAAAAGTACCGATGCAAAAAATCATCAGCGTCATTACATTTAGCATTAATTCCACCTAGCATGGGTATTGTGTTGTTTTGTTATTTCAGCTTCTCATCCATTAGATAACATTTTTACATTGGATATTAAATAAAACATAGAGTTTTGTGTTGGTTAATAAGAAATTATATCATTTTTTTAATGTAAATTTTTTTTTACAATTTTGACAGAATAAATAGGTTAAATGGCGGTACAGAAGCACATAAAGCTTCTGCCTCTCAGCAAGAAGGCCGCCTGATCATATCCTGTGGGGCCTCTGGTTGGAGTTTGCATGTTCTCTCCGTGCATGCATGGGTTTTCTCTGGGCACTCTGGTTTCCTCCCACAGACCAAAAACATGCATGTTAGGCTGATTGGTAACTCTCAAATGTCCCTGGGTGTAAGTGAAAGAGTGAATGGTTGTTTGTCTCATTTGTCTCTGTGTCCCTGTGATGGACAGGATACCTGTCCAGGGTGTCCCCCACCTCTCGCGCAATGATGGCTGGACATGAGCACCAGTGACCCCCATGACCTGAAAAGGAAGAAGCAGGAAAAGATAATGGATGGATGGTTTAAATAATATTACAATTTTAATTTTCTTTTAACGGAAACTATCATTATGAGCTCTTTTTAAAAGAACATTTTCACAAGATATTTATATATTTTTAATCCATAACAGAAATTGTGTTCCAATATTTACACTAATTTTTTTCCCACTGTTATAACCTCAACCCAGCCTCCTGTAGTGGCTGTATGACAGACAGATGCCTCCATACATTTTCAGCACAGCCACCTTTTAAACTGAGACATCATCTGATGATGTGGTTCAAAAGAGCACAGATGAAACGTTACAAACAAGAGACAGAGGAAAAGCTTGAAACAAACCATTTCCATAAAATTAGCATAGCACAGAGTGGTTGGCCCACTGAGACAGGGGTAACTGCACAGACGTAAAAGATTTCACGTTGAATTGCTCACATTTGAATGATGTTGACTAATGTTTATCTTGTTTTGTGTTTTTTTTATTCATAGCACCATGAGTTTCACAAGATGTCAGAGAAAAACATTTGCCAGCCCTCACTGCAGGGCTTTTTGCTTCCATCCTACATTTCTCATTTTGCCTGTGACGGCTTGTGTACATGTGGGAGATTGTATTTACTGTTGCACTGAAGATGGTTTTTGTGCCTGTGCTCGGCCAATAATCACCAGCCAGCCACCGCCACAAATCTTCATTAGAGGATTAGCCTGCTGGGAGACAGCTTGTGTTCCTTTGCTTTTATTGGTGCCCCTGCGTCCGCTGCTCTCAGCCTCAGGTCCTCCCCATGTTTTCTCTCCTCTGCTTTAACGTGGGACCACGACCGCAGCTCACCTGAGATTCACAAGCACACAAACACACCTGCACACAGAGACAGGTTTGATTCACCCTGAATCACTCAACTATTACTGGTCTTCAAAAGACAGAGTTAGAAATGGCTTTTTTCTCTGTTTATATTTAAAAAAAATGGTGCCAACAAAACAGGAAATCAAAAGACAAGCAAAGTGAAAAATAGATGTTTCCTCTCAATTTGTCATCGAAGAAATACCATCGATCTTTACCCGCTTCTTCCTTTTTGAGTCCTATAGTCTCATTGGTGCCCACGTCCAGCAGTCACTGTGTGAGAGGTGGGGGGCACCTTGGATAGGTCACAAGTCCATCACAAGGACACATAAACAACCATTCATTATCTCACTCACACCTATAGGGACAATTTAGTGATCGATCAGCCTGTGCATGTTTTTGATCTGTGGGAGGAAACTGCATGCATGCACGGAGAGAACATTCAAACTCCACGAATGACTCCCCGGTTGGTATTTGATCCAGCAACCTTCTCGCAGAGAGGCGGCAACTCCACCAACTGCTCCACCGTGCCGCCCAATTTAGAAATACCAATTGACGAAAACATTTGTGTTAAAACGAGGACAGACCCACTCAAATTTTACTCAAAACTGTTGCTTTAAATTGTAGATCAACTCTGTTTGTCTGTTAGCAAAGCATCTCATGAACATTCTTCTTCTTTTGGCTTTTCCCTCTTCAGGGGTCACCACAGCGAGTCATTCTCTTCCACCTCACTCTGTCCTCTGCATCCTCTGTCCTCACCCCAACTACCTCCATGTCCTCTCTAACTGCATCCATACATCTCCTCTTTGTCTTTTTCCAGGCAGCTGCATTTCTAACATCCTTCTACCAGTATACCCACTGTCCCTCCTCTGGACATGTCCAAACCATCTCAGTCTGGCCTCTCTAACTTTATCTCCCAGTTGTTCAACCTGTGCTGTACCTCTGATGATCTCATGAACCACTGGATGGATTTCAGTGAAACTCATCATTGGATGCACGTCTACAACTCAACAACGTTTTGAGTCAGTCAAATTTAAAAAGGCTGCTACATCTAATCAACCTCAGCGCCACAAAACATCTGAGATTTTCTCAGTTTTACAGTTGCTGGGCTAAATTTGATGTGGTAGTTGCTGAGACTTCAAAGGGCTAACACATCGCAGGAGATATCAAAAGTTCTCTGGAGGTGCGGCAGCTGTCCAGTGGACACTTCTGTTCAAGACAGAACAGATCCAGGTCAAAGCAGCGAGAGCCAAAGGACGACAAAGACCTGCCAAATGGGCGTAGGCATACTGTTTGTCTTCTCTGACCTCGAAACAACGGCGCCACTCCAAACAACCAATTTCTAAAAGCACTCAGAAAAACCACTGACCTTGAATGCACCGTTTTGGAGAAATTAAAGATTTTGATCAGCGCTGACTTTAGGAAGATAGTTCAATGAGTTTGGTTTGTGAAGACCTTTTTGATTAAATCTCATACAGATCCTCTTGTGCCTTGGACTGTTTTGCATTATTTTAGTCTGTTTAGCTGTTTTTATTTTGGCTTGTGATGTTGGGCCAAAAGAAGGAATCTTTCCTCACTGTCAATCCTAGTCTCAGACCTCTCCTCAAATGCTGTATCATATTCTACCTTACTCTGCACGTCTGTGTAATCCATAGCTGCAGGGAGGGTGACCTTCACAGCAGGCAGCCTCCCAGCAGGCTGTGATGCAGCATGAACTCAGGGAAGAGGACAGGTTGGAAACAAAGGATGCTGGGAGGAGCACGTGGCAGTCTTTTGATTTTTTTTCCACTAAAGCAGATATAGTGGATGTGAAAGTGTAGCACTCTTTTAATATTTGAGAAAGATAGTGATTTTTGATAATTGTGCTGTATATTTAACATTTTCGACTGCACTTTTCTCCTGCACCAAAGTTTTTTTTTTTTTTTTGTGTGTGTATCCAGTTTCTCTGGGAGGTTTGTCACCGACCTCTCATCGGTTTCATTGTTTCTCTGCAGTTTGCTGTCTCTGTTAAAAAATAAATAAATAAAAAATGATGATATGTATTCAGCTGCTGCCAGAGTGGCAGCAAACACAGAGCCAAGAGAAGAAAAAAAAAAGTTTTTGGCAGTTATGCGAGCAGATGACGCAGGCAAATAGGTAAAGTCTCTGCTCATGAATGATGCATGATCGCAGCAGCGCTGATGGAGAAAGACGGAGGGGCTGCGTGACAGCTGGGTGCTGCTGTGTGTGCATGGTGCAGAACAAGGTGAGTCTTTTTACGGTACAACCAAGCATTTAGTTTTACCTCCTTCAGTTCTGCACTTTCTCTCACAGATCTGCACTAAATCAGGAGCTCTCTGTGGGATTGTTACACTCTTTAACCTTCCCTTGTGTCTGCACAGCCACAGTTTGACCTTGTATTTTTTTTCTACACTCTTTTCTCTGCTTGCACTGTCATCTTCAGAGTACCCCCCCCCCCCCCTCTCTTTTTCCTCCTATCTTGGAGGAGCTTGCCTTTTCTATTTTCATCAGAAACAAATTCTGTATTTTCCATCTCACTGCCTCGCGCTGCCGCAGTCTAAGACTCTGATAGCAGTATGGAGGAGAATAAGACTAAAGAGGGGGTTGGATATGGGAGCTGTGCAGCACAAACAGGAAAGGCTGCATCATTGTTTGGAGTCGTCGTCACTGTAGCGTCACATTTGTCTGTACACCGATGTTGTGCAAGCTGCGTATATATTGTGGATCATTGCAACAAAGTTTCTGTAATGCTTCCATGTGGTCATGTTTTATACAGATGTAGAAGGCAAAATTCAACATATGGTGCAAAAACTGCACAAAGCAGTAGCTAAGCCTAAAATTTCTGTAAGTTTGTGCTAAAAAATGGGAGTACAGTAGTATTTTTTTTTTTTTTTTTTAAATGCTGCAGTGAATCCGTCACATTCACAGTTCACAGGTGGTGCAAAATAAAACAAATTAATAACTGATAAAGCATAAAGTATCAGTGGCAGCTGATTGGGTTATGGCTATCGGGATGGAAGAGGTTCATCAGGATAGAAATAAAAGTATATTGTTGTGTACAGTGACCATAGAGTAACAAATGGGCCACACCCCATAAAACCACAGCATGGTGCAGCAAGAATAGCCTTAAACTGGCACAAAATAAAATAAAAAAATGTTTATCCAGTTAGAAAATTTGGAAAACCAAATCAGGAATAATGGGTTTCCTGAATGTCCACTTTTATTTGTGTAGTCTTTTTATATTATCACCTCCAAGGTTGGGAGGGGGACCTGCGGATCAAGCCATTGTCTGCAGTAATGAAGTTGTTGCTCCAGTATGTTGTGATGAAGAAGTGGCTTTATCTACAGGTGACGCTTTAGATTTATGGGTTTGTCTGCATTCCCAACCTCACCTATGACCATGATGTGTGGATCACAAATGAAAGGACTAGATCCTGCAATGTGGCTGAAATGAGCCTCCTCTGTAAGGTGGCCAGGTCTTAGAGATAAGGTAAGGAGCTCTGTCATCCAGGAGGTGCATGGAAACGAGCTACTGCTTTTCTGCATTAAAAGGAATCTTCTACTGAGGTTCAGACATCTGATCAGGATACCTCCTTGGTGCATTCCTTTGCAGGTTTTTTGGGCAAGTCCCACTGGACGAAGACCCTGGAACTGGCTTGAGGGATTATTTACCCTCTGGGACCTGGGGACATCTTGAGATCATCAGGAGGAGCTGGAGATGGTGGTTAATGAATGAGATGTCTGGATAAGCAGAAGACGGAGGGATGGATGGACAATACAGTACTCTTTACCTCTCAACCATGTCTGAATAGGCTTTTTTTTTAACACGTCATTTTTAGCTTTTCTAAGCAACTGTGGATTTGTACAAATTGGATCAGGTTCTTATTCATTATGCCCACATGAGAAAACGATGATAATAATAAAAAATGTATCCAATAGCAGGAGTTTAAAAAAATACATATTTTGATCAATTGCCATACTGAGTTGCCACTGGCTGTATGAACCAAACTTCCTCTCCCTCTCTTCCTTATAACAGTAAGTGTTGATTCATTAGGAGACATGGTTTTAGTGTTGTTGATCAATAAAAGGGGTGTATGAGCAAATACATTTGTACATTTTGGAGATCAGTTATTTGTGGCAACATGGTCACACCCTGCACTATACTCAACTGAGAATGCCCTTCTTGTCTGTATGTTCTTAGAAAAATAATTACTGCACAACTGTTGCAGTCATCAAATGTGAAATAATGATCACAGTGTCTGATCCTATCAATGATTTCCTTTTCACAGATTTAACTGCAGACATTGACCATCATCCCTGTAGGCAGACTCTATCAACAGGCTCTGATCACTATTTTTAACACAAGCCACAATACCAAATTGAATGTGAACATAAACGTGTGAGAAAACGATGGCATTCATTTATTTTCCTTCAATTTCTCACGTGCAGTATGCAAGCATTGGCCTTTTGGTTGCATAAATATTCATTGACTCTGACTCGTTGCATTTGCTTGGTTCAAAACAGTCAAGAGAAAGTGTAGTACTTGGAGGGTAATTGGTGGTGATAAACTACCTGGCTACAGTGATTTGAATAAAGTGTCGGGGTAAGCGAAAGTAACAGTGAAAAATCTGAACATTTGTGATTGTACCCTGCAAACACTTGAATAAAACATTCTGCATTGAAACAACATCATCAGGGAAAAGCCATTAACTCTCAGATTAGTAACAAGTCATCGATGTAGTCAGCCGCTTTATGAAGTCGTGTAGCCGCTGAAGCAAACTCATCAGTCTGACTAGCAGTGTATCAACATGCTTCACGATGCTAATCCCACTGCAGCACACAGGAGACCCAAGGAAATCATTACAGTCTGACAGCTCACAGTTTATTTGTACATGCAGATGAATAGACTTTATTTTACACAGAGCTGTTTGTGACAATCAGCCCATCACAAACTAGAACCTCTGTTTCAGCTTCACACACGACTGGAAACAAATACTGTACCCCATTTGATCAAGCACCAGTTTTATAGCACATCAGTAGTAATATCATGTAAATGTACTGTAACTGGAAATAACACATTTCATGGTATGCTAGTAGAACTACTTGGATGATTCTGTGAGCTGTAATGGTGCAGTTGGTTCCCACTGTTGCCTTGCAGCAAGAAAATCATGTTTGAATTGTAGATTTTTTTTCTGTGAAGTTTGCATGTTCTGCCATTTCATTGGCCGTAATAAATTGTGGCTAAGAGTCAGTGCATGCAATTATGTACACAGGATCCCAGTTACATCCAACAATAAAATGTAAAAGAAAAACAGCAATAACTTCTAAGATATGAACTAAGAAAAAAATCAACAACAAAAAATACACTAAGCACTAATAGCATAAAAACATTGCGTCAAACAGCAGCACGAACATGAGTCTTTGTGAGCAGATGGACACGAACGAACACATCAACATGAAACAGATCAGCAGCAATATCCAGGAAAATGGGGAATGTGGTAAAGAAGTGAAAAAGAGAGTCCAGGCAGGATGGAGTGGATGGAGAAACGTTTCAGGAGTGATTTGTGACAAAAAGGTGTCAGCAAAGGTCAAAGGAAAAGTTTACAAGACAGTGGTGAGACCAGC